>JAVGWX010000007.1:50622686-50780858 GCA_036924085.1 Ariolimax columbianus | reverse complement strand
GAGTGAACGGAATATTCATCTTTCTTTTTTAATGGGGGGGGGGGGGGGGGGGGGGGGGGGGGGGGGGTTGTTGTGTTGTTATGCAGCTCATGATCCAATAACGTATATGTTTAGATTCAGCAAGGTTGTACATATGGAAAGTAAACCCATTTTCTTCTTCCTCTACAATCGTCCTTAGGGAAGGAAGACTAACGTCTGGTCAGGCAAAATATACTGATCAGACGTGTTAGTCAGAGTCAGGCAAAATGTTCTGATCAGAAATGTTAGTCAGGGCCAGGCAAAATATACTGATCAGACATGTTAGTCAGGGCCAGGCAAAATGTTCTGATCAGAAATGTTAGTCAGGGCCAGGCAAAATATACTGATCAGACATGTTACTCAGGGTCAGGCAAAATATAGTGGCCAAGACCCTCATCTTTGCTTTCTCGTAGCCCTTCCTTGGAAACGGACTGTTTTTATAGCGTTCTGGCTAACAAGGTGAGAGATCGACATGATCCCCGTGGTAGTGAGCAACACGCACATGAAGCCAAGCATAGTACAACCGCCTGGAGGACCAGGTCCACCTTCATCAGCACGCTCAGGATGTGAGGAAAGCTACACTTAACGTCCTTTTCAGGGCCCACAAAAGATTAGTCCTACTCATTGTGGGTATTCAACAACAATCGACCTGAAAAGTACATTTTGTTATGTTGTGTTGTAGTTTACAACGAGACTGCGATATCTGCAACTTTTAACCCGACACATCCAGTTTCAGCACGCATTTTTACAACCAGGTTTGCCTTACTTCTTAAGACTCTATTCTCTCAGTCAGACTGCATGGGTTCCGTTTGTTTCCAGGACTGACACTTGGAGACGGAATAGGGTCTTGGTCAGCTCTGATTCGCTGACGCAGGCAGTCAGCTGAGTCACTGGCTGCTGTCAGCTTGTGTATCGCTGTGTCTTCGGCACCAAACCCATACAAAAAATATGTGCTTAAGTCAGATGCACTGGATGTAAGGTGCAAAACAGTACGTCTTAGGAAACAAGGCGAATAAAAAAGAGGGAATAAAAATTTGATTGAATTCTTCTTTTCTCGTAACTTAAGAGGTCATTGGTATCACATTGTACTGTATTATGAATAGAGGCACTGAGTAGTCTCGAGGTAAGATGTTGGCCTCGAGTGCTGGAGGTCGCAGGTTCAAATCATGCTGGAGGCCGGGATTTTTTCAGGTGGATATTCTGCCATTTTCCAGGATCTCTGGGTAGTAGAGATCAGGCGCCCGTGTTCAGTGTCGCGCATGTTAAAAGTTCCTCAGCAGTTGGAAATAAAAAAAGAGCAGGCTTGGCGGCTGCTGTCCGGGCAAAACTCAAAATTTATTACAAGATCCTTGCCGGTGCAATGGAGTTCATGCATTGTGCTGAGATTCTCCAAAAAATATGGAGATGAACAGAGCACTTATGGGTAAAATCATGTGCAATGATGTTGATTCTTCCACTAAACTAAACTATGAATTGTTGGTTTCTACCACTGTTTTTCCATCACTAATGTTGCCATCTTTTTCAAGGTCTTTTTTTCTACTGCTCTTGCCTTGTGGCATCGCAGGTAAGGGGTATCCGTGGACTTCTGGTTTGCTCAAGGTGGGAGGCTTGTGCTGCCAACATGTTGGAGTGTTTATTTAATCCTATCTATCTATCATCGTCGGGGTCGACCTCTTGTACGACTTTGCTGCAGGTTGATCATACTGCATCCTTGTTAAATGTTCAAATCGCTTTATCTTCTTTGCTTCAATATAGTATAATTAATCTATGTAGTCCCACCATTTTCCTCAACGTGATGTTGCTAATTTTGTTGGGAATTGTCTTTCCTGCTGTACTTCGTACACACCGCATCGCACAGGTCTTGATCTTACGTTTGTGCATATCTAATAGGGTACATATGTGACACTGAAGACATAACGTAGGAGGGTCAGCGTGTTTATCAGTGTCCGTTTAGAGGACATAGAGACATCTGAATGCTTCAGTATCTATGCCAACTGGTAGTGCACCTTGTTTGCTTTTTGAGTTATATTTACTATCTCTCTGTCCAGTCTGCGGTCGTCAGTGAAGACACTTCCCAGGTACGTGAATTCTCATTACCTGCTTTAGGGTTTTGCCGCTGGTGTGAAAACTGTACTTTGTCAGTTGACAATTAATTTTCTTTCAAGGTATCCCCCTTAAGTTATGAACATTATCTACTTTTCCTTTCCTTTTTGTTCTCTGGATTATTCCTTTGAGTATAAAGTTGGGCAACCCATTTGAGTTTGACAGAATTAACTAGACACTTTCTAATGCAAAGGCTGTAATCAATTGATGAAAATTTGAGACAGATTCATATTGTGGCACGTCTTTCATAGGAAGATTATCTTTAATGCACAAGTGTATATTCCCAGCACTTAGATATTTGGTGGAATGTTAAAACCATTGTTTTATCAACGTTATCATCTGCTGTTCTGATTAGCGACAGCTGAGCAATTTGGAGGCCGGTGCCGTAACCACGAGACATAGGCTGAAACTCTGGGAAGGTCAAGGTTTATGCTAAAATGGGTGACAAACTAAAATCCTAGGCTGCACATTGTACGGCAACTACCAGGACAGGCAGCTTTATTTCTTCAGGTCCATAAATTTGCATTTGGATTAAACACTGCAAACTTATTCTGTGTTGTTCCTGAAAACGACTATGTTACATTGTGCCATTTTTTACAGCAAGGCTGCAATATCTATACCTTTCAGTCCAACACATCTAGTTTTCAGCATGACATTTTTTTTTTGGCCCTTGTTTGCTATACCTCGGAGATCCTTATTCTCTTAGCCAGACTACACTAGTGCAGCCTGTTTCCAGGGCCATCACTTATATGTGAGATAGGGTCTTGATCAGCTATGGTTCGCTAACGCAGATCCAAATAGCCAACTATCAGTTGCTGGCTGCTTTCAGCTCATTCACCGTGAAACATCTTCGACCTCATTTAAACATAAACGCAAAACAGAACTATCATGCATAAGAAATGAGCTCATTTTTAAAATTGAAAGTTCTACTAAATTAGAAAATATTGTACCTACAGTCCGCATCATGTGTCATGCCTTGTGGTGTTGACGATCAATTTGCTCCACAATTGTTGTTCTTTGACTGTCTTATCCTTACCTATCTCTGCTTCTCTTGCCCTCAATATTTCCTTTCACGTGATTTTTCAGGCTCTCCTTTCTAATTTATGTGTCAATTGAATTGGCTTGTTTTTTTTCTTTTCTTGTAATCAATCTTCACTTATTTTTTTGGTGTCCATTCTCAGAACTTCTCATGACTTTTCTTTCCTTACAGTTTTCCAGTTTTCCCACTGTTTGCCATGCCTGACTTTCTTGTGTGCATCCAATAAATTTGGCATTTCTTCTTGATATTTTAGTTTTTTAGTTTTTTAATACATTGAACAGCCTGAGACATACACATATACTTCTGTTCAAGCAGATGTCTTAGAAACTAAAAATGAAAATCATTATATGATATGTGCATTCAATGTTATTGTATGGAAAAGAAGCTTGGACCCTCACAAAGAAACTAGAGAAGAGAATTGAAGCTTTTGAATTTATGATCTTCAAAAGACTTGGACGAGTTTCATGGAAAGATAGGAAAACAAATAGTGAGGTCCTGGAACAACTCAGGGTGGAGATGCTTCTGAAGGAGATAAAAAGAGAAACAAAATATTATGGTCATGTCAAGAGACACGACAGTTTGCTGAAGGTTATATTGGAGGGAAGAGAGCAGCAGAGGTAGAGGTGTACTGACAACATCAAGATGTGGTGCATTGCACTATGTTTTTATTCTGCATCTGTCGACCCAGTGCATCCGACTTCGGCATAAATGTTTCCTCCTGCATTTTCTAAGGGTTTGCTTCGCCGGGGCAATGACCGGTGCTATGATGGAAAGCGAATCCACCACCTTAAGATTGTGAGCCGTGTCACTTAACCACTAGGCCACACCATCCCCGGGACACAATCTAACTGAGTGTACCAACCTGACACGGAAAAGAGAGAGCTGGAGATTCATTACCCCCAACCTCCGCTGTGGAGATGGCACATGATGATGAATACCTCTGCTTTTCTTTGCTCGTTTTTTGTTGTTGTCCCTGGCATGCGTATCATTTTCAGGATTCACATTTCTGTTGCTGGAAGTATTTTTATTCTCATTAATTTTTTTGTCTAACATTCATATACTGGTTGTAGATAACATGCCAGGGACACTTTCCCATTTCCATTGCAAGGAACTTGTTTTTAATGTAACTGAACTTTTTTTAATACTGGTTTTTAATGTAACTTTACAATACTCTGCAGAGTCTGTATACAACCAGTTTCTTCTACCCCACTTGATCTAAACTTAACTATGTGCATCCAATCTATTCTTGAATGTATTAACTGACCCTGCCGCCACTATTTCCTGAGGCAATGCAGTCCAACCAAACATTCACCACTCTGACTAAAAGGATATTTCCTAATTTCTAATCCAATCTTTCTTTAATTTGTAGCTATGCCTTGTAATTCTTGTAGGTGGCTGTACTTTTGTTAGGGTCTAATTTATCCTTTCCTTTGATTATCTTATAAACCTGTTTTACCTCGAATTCTTCACTTTTCTAGACATTGTAGGTTGGTGTTTCTGTGTCTTTCCTCGTGACTATAATTCTGGAATCCCACTATTAGTTTTTTTGCTTTTATTTGTATCCTTTCCAGCAGAAATGCAGGCAGTGTATGGTGACCCGAATTGCTGCATCAATTTTGGTGATGGCATCTTCTGACGCAACAATATGCACCTGACCTGATCTCGGAAGATTTTTCATTAACTTTCGTCCTTCTTTAAACATCGTTGTCCAGTTCTTCACTGTTGTCTTTGATACACTTTTGTCACCGTACACTGTCTGCATTCTGCGATGAATGTCAGCTGGTCGACATCCGTCAGCTGTTAGAAACCGAATCACCGCTTGCTGATCAACTCTGGACGGATTCTGTATCACAGCCGTGATGTTTTCAACGGTCTGCTGAGGAAACTATGAGTTGGAGGATAATGAAATTTTGCAAACTTGACGGTTGGTATGTGCTATTTACACCAGAATTGACATCATGCGCATCGAACGTATGTTCACTTGGTGTGATTAGATCAGATTTCAGTTGAATGAGCCTCGTATTTTCTGCAAACATGTTTGATGTGTTTCTTTTTTCATTCATTTTTTAATATATTTTCATTTTGTGGCATGTGTCTCTTTTTAAAAAAAGTGGCAATGAGTTTGTGGAACATTGGAATGATAAATGAGAGAGAGAGATAGATAGATAGACAGAGAGAGAACATCATATATACACACACACACACAGACACACACCAAGCAAGGGACTTAGTTCTAGTTAGTAGTTAGTAATAACAACCTCTTAATCTCAATATGCTTGCCTTCATCAACAGGCGTAACCCATCACTCACAGGCCAAGATATTTTTAGCCAGGCTAACGATGGAGGAGCAGCCCTGAGCGGAGAACTGGAGATCTTAAAACAAGAGATACTGGCTGAGATGAGGAAGGAAATGAACAAAATGAAGAATGAAATTATTGATGGTCAGACACATTTTTTTCCTGTAACATTATAAGATGCATATTCAATAGTTCTCCTATATTCTCATATATGTTGTTGTTTAACCTTTAGCGCGCGGCTGTCGAAATTTGTTTTTGTTTTTCAATAAATTTTCACTTTCATCTTTTTGTATCTCAGAAACTAACAAACACACAACAAAAACAATAACACCAACAAGTTCTTTATTCAATTATGTCTTTACATACAAGAAATTCTTATTTATTGACCAACAAACAGAAAGGTTAAAAGATGTGAAAGTCAACTAACCATATCAAAATTTAAAGTTGCAAAAATTTTCAACAAAAAATATTAGTGTGCTAAAGGTTAATGCCTACAATGAGTAAGTTTACTCTTTTGTGCGCACTGAAAAGGACGCCAAGTAGCGGATTGTAGTAGTTTTTCTCACATCCGGAACATGCTGATGAACGTGGACCGTGGTCTTCCAGGCGGTTGTGCTAAGCTTAGTTTCATCTGTGTGGTGCTCTTTACTATAGGATCACATCGATCCACATCTCATCAGCCAGACTGCCTTGAAAACAGCCTGTTACCAGGGAACGCTACATGGAAGAAAGATTGTGGTCTTGGTCAATATATTGTCCCTGACGCAACGTCCTAGTTGGTATGCTGTGTCTGACTGGACTAGCGTTTCAGTTCCCCATTATCGTATGTATGTATGTATGTATGTATGTATGTATGTATGTATGGGGAGTGGCGCACAAGGGTGCATGTTTTTTCCCTCATAATTTTGCTGTTTTTGTTGTTAGATTAAAAAAATTCTTTCAGCATTATCTGTTTTCCAGTTTTTCTTCCACTGCTTATAAATTTAATGGTTTTACTGGAACATAGAAGAAAGAGTCTGCAGTCTTCTTCTGCTTCGATCAACTGATGCTATGTTTCTAGCCCGGTCCCCCACAGCTTTTCGTGCATAGTCACTCCCCTGGGCCAGACTTCCTCTCTTTGTTTTGCCTAAGTGGGGCTGTCCTGCAGGACATGTTCTGGTGTTTGCTTGGGTGCTCCACAATTGCACGGGGCAGTGTCTCAGACCTATTCTGTGGAGGTGGGCCTTGAGTCTACAATGTCCTGTTCTGAGCCTGAAGATCTTTGTCGGCCCATCAATGCCAACGTTGTCTATGCTGTCATTTTCTGGCTTGCATTCTTTATGCTGATCTCTCCATTCCGTCCGCATGGATCGCTTTATGAGTGTCTTTGGTTCTTTATAGCTCTATGGATGGTGAATCTGCATGTCGGGGTCCGCAGTAAGGGAATTGAAAAAAATAATTTAAAAAATTTTTTAACAAATGTTTCCCCTTTGTGTTTCCAACTCCACATTAATGCTGTTTAACACTCCATACTAACATGTACTTTGTGTTATGAATACTTCATGTCATAGATAGCTTATATGTCTGACGATGTTTAGATAGTAATTTTAGCCCAGTTTCATGTTAATTAGTTTTATATTGAAAAAACTTGTATGATACATAGAGTTAAGTACTTGTCTTTGACGTAAAGACAAAAATCGACAGAATTAATACAGGACTGAAATGGTTAAACATTATAGAAAATAAAAATTAGATGGACCACAATGAACCTGAACCTTGATAGTTTTGACAAAGTATCGTTGGCGATCAGTTCTCATAACGAAGAACACATATCACTTGTATGTTTTTATTATGCAAGGCCAACAAATCTTATATTGTTGGCTTGTGTGGTCCTTGGGGTATAAAGATGTTAGACTACGGTGACATAAGTTCGTCAAATTTCAGTACAGTCAGATATGACATTAAATCGTCAAATTTCAGTACAGTCAGATATGACATTAAATCGTCAACTTTCAGTACAGTGAGATATGACATAGTACAGTCAAGATATGACATTAGATCAACACTTTCGGTACAGTCAGATATGATATTAAATCGTCAAATTTCAGTACAGTTAGATATGACATTAAATCGTCAAATTTCAGTATAGTCAGATATGAAATTAAATCGTCAAATGTCAGTACAGTCAGATATGACATTAAATCGTCAAATTTCAGAACAGTCATATTGACATTAAATCGTCAATTTTCAGTACAGTGAGATATGACATAGTACAGTCAAGATATGACATTAGATCAACACTTTCGGTACAGTCAGATATGATATTAAATCGTCAAATTTCAGTACAGTTAGATATGACATTAAATCGTCAAATTTCAGTATAGTCAGATATGAAATTAAATCGTCAAATTTCAGTACAGTCAGATATGACATTAAATCATCAAATTTCAGAACAGTCATATTGACATTAAATCGTCAATTTTCAGTACAGTGAGATATGACATAGTACAGTCAAGATATGACATTAGATCAACACTTTCGGTACAGTCGGATATGATATTAAATCGTCAAATTTCAGTACAGTCAGATATGACATTAAATTGTCACATTTCAGTACAGTCATATTGACATTAAATCATCAACTTTCAGTACAGTGAGATATGACATAGTACAGTCAAGATATGACATTAGATCAACACTTTCAGTACAGTCAGATATGACATTAAATCAACAACTTTCAGTACAGTCAGATATGACATTAAATCAACAACTTTCAGTACAGTCAGATATGACATAGTACAATCAGATATGACATTAAATCAAATTCAGTGCAGTCAGATATGACATAGTACAATCAGATATGACATTAAATCAACAACTTTCAGTACAGTCAAATATCACATTAAAAAGCAACTTTCAATACAGTCAAATATTACACAGTCAACAACTTTCAATACAGTCAAATATCACATAAAGTCAGCAACTTTTAATACAGTCAAATGTCACACAAAATCAGCAGCTTTCAATACAGTCAAATGTCACACAAAGTCAGCAGCTTTCAATACAGTCAAGTATCACATAAAATTAGCAACTTCAATAAAATCAGATATTACATTGAAGAAACAAAATGTTTGTATCATTAACAAGCTGCCATAAACATTATGATGTGATATAAATTGTTATCGTTTTTGTGTTCTCTACTTCTGTAGCTATACGGCAAGAGTTGGGCCACAGATAACATGGAAGCAACCATCTCCCAGCAGCAGAATACCATATGTTGCTGTCCCAAAACAACGGTCTTGGAGAGGTCAAAGAGCCTTGCCTGCCTATGTGTTCATGGATGTTAAGACCATTTCATTTTCAGCATTTGTGCTTCGTTAAGAGCGAGTTGAGAAACTGGGTCAAGAATAAGCGAAATAATAGTCTGCGAGGTCTTTTTTGTTTGTATAATAGTTGTTATTGTATGTGCCACTCAGTCAGCTCATGGCTGACTTTTTTTTTTTTTTTTTTTTTTGCGTTCGCCTTATTCATCTATTCCCCAAGGCGTGTGTGCGTTACACTGTGGTTTTTATTTTTGCGCCTGTCGGCCCAGTGCATCCGACTTCAGCATGCATTTTATGTTAGGGTCTGCTTCCTCCTGCATTTTCTAAGGGTTTGCTTCCCCGGGGTAACGGCCGGTGCTGTGATGGGGATCGAACCCAGCACCTTCTGGTTGTGAGCCGTGCCACTTAACCACTAGGCCACGCCGTCCCCTCATGGCTGACTTGACTTGACTGATTTATTTTGGTTGCTCGTGGAACTGCAGCTCTTGCTCTCTCCACCAATGAATATTTGACGATGTCTTTTTGAGCTCCACCCATGAGACTGGCTACATTGGCCTCTTCTTCCACTTTTTTTTAAACCAGCTGTTCTTTGGTCTCCCACTTATCTCTTTTCCTGTGGGTTCCAATCCGGCGAATGTCTGTTATACTGTTTGATTTCTTCCTGAGGGTGTGTCCTATCCAGCTCCACTCTCTAGTTCAGAGCTGTGCCGTGTGTATGACACAATTGTAGTAGATGACACAGCACAGAGTTGGAAGTTCAAGGATGTGCCGCACACACTAGTCAGGTTAGCTCACATGAAACAATTCTTTACGTATTCACTCAGAGTTCTGTGTTGTATGAATGAGGCAATTCTTCATGAATGTCGTATATATGAGGCAATTCTTCATATATGTATGTGTGAGGTAATTCTACATGCATGTTGTATGTATATGGCAATTGTTAATGTTTATTGTAAGTATGAAACTTAATCATATTAAGTATGAGGCAATTGAGTTTCTTTTTTGTGCAGTGATAGAGCGCTCGCTTTCAAGGCTTAGGTATGGGGCTCAACTCCCACTACCGGCACCCAGCTGTGTGTGGGGCTCATTTGTAAATGGGTACCTAACCTATGGTTAGGGAAAGAAAGATAGCGAGGATGGAAACTGGCCACCCCACCTCACACAAGCTGTGGCTTAGTACAATCAAGTCTCTAACACTTCATCCATGACTGCAGTTTTTGCTATGGGGCTCATCAATGAGGCAATGTGGTGTGTTGTATGTATTTTGTAATTATGAGACAATTATGAATGTATGTTGTAATTAAGAGACAATTGTGAATGTATGTTGTCCTTGTCAGACAATTGTGAATGTATCTTCCACCTCAACTGACACTTGCATGTACAAATAGATAAATATATGTGGTTTAAAATACAGTTAATGTTTATACGTTCTACCGATTAACAGTTTATTTTATACACTTGTTATTTTATGTACATCATTCAGTTGCAATTTTTACTGTAAGGACTATAATGTTCTTGTCAATCTGGCTTTAACAACATTTCATATGGTACAATGTACTTATTATGTCTTTTACTATTTCCGCAACTTATGAAAAGGGACAAGAAACCATATATGCAGATACAAATAAAAGATTAACTACTTGAACAGGTACAGAGTTTCTCCTATCTAGGTCATATAATAACAGAAGAAGGCAGCTGTGAAAAAGAAATCAGAAAGAGAATAGGTATGGCCAAAATGGTATTCAGCAACATGCGGCACATAGTGACATCCAAACAGATAAATCAGAATTTGAAAGTGAGAATTGTAGGTGTTATGTATACTCGTCACTACTTTATGGCACAGAAACATGGACAATGAATAACAAGTTTGAAAAGAGTAAGCTCCACCTTCCCCAGGCCTAGTAAGCTGCACTATCCCCAGGCCTAGTAAGCTCCACCTTCCCCAGGCCTAGTAAGCTCCACCTTCCCCAGGCCTAGTAAGCTCCACCTTCCCCAGGCTTAGTAAGCTCCACCTTCCCCAGGCCTAGTAAGCTCCACCTTCCCCAGGCCTAGTAAGCTCCACCTTCCCCAGGCCTAGTAAGCTCCACCTTTCCCAGGCCTAGTAAGCTCCACCTTCCCCAGGCCTAGTAAGCTCCACCTTCCCCAGGCCTAGTAAGCTGCACTATCCCCAGGCCTAGTAAGCTCCACCTTCCCCAGGCCTAGTAAGCTGCACTATTCCCAGGCCTAGTAAGCTGCACTATCCCCAGGCCTAGTAAGCTGCACCTTCCCCAGGCCTAGTAAGCTCCACCTTCCCCAAGCCTAGTAAGCTCCACCTTCCCCAATCCTAGTAAGCTCCACCTTCCCCAATCCTAGTAAGCTCCACCTTCCCCAGGCCTAGTAAGCTGCACCATCCCCAGGCCTACTAAGCCGCACCTTCCCCAGGCCTAGTAAGCTCCATCTTCCCCAGGTCTAGTAAGCTCCACCTTCCCTAGGCCTAGTAAGCTGCACCTTCCCCAGGTCTAGTAAGCTGCACCTTCCCCAGGCCTAGTAAGCTCCACCTTCCCCAGGCCTAGTAAGCTGCACTTTCCCCAGGCCTAGTAAGCTGCATAAAATAAATCGCCCACAAGCTTACTACTAACAGTCAAATGCGAGGCCAATAAGTAAACCAGGGAAGACACGGGATGACACCATCTAAAGGCAGGCAGGATAAATTTGGAGAACACAGGAATAGCTTTTGGCTATCTGGCATCACGCACCGACCTGCCTGATTGGATACTAGGATTGCTCCTTCTTCCTCTTCTACGTTCGTTCTCAATCAGCGCTACCAAGCCCTGAACAGAGCTTTGCAGGTAGCATGATGTACTCCGGAGAACGGAATGAGCTGTGTCACTAGTTTACATTGACTGCGATTTTTGCGCCTTTCGCCTTGAAAATGACGTTTAGTGGCAAGTTGTTGTAGCTTCCCTCACATCCTGAGCATGCTGAGACCACCAACCTGATGCACAACCCTGCTTAATTGGCTTTTATTCTGTGTAGTTGGGTGAAGCAGAACAATTCTTTATATATTTTGTTTATTCTCAAATCATTGACATTTTACATTTTTAGATTACAAAATAATTTTAAAATCTAGATTTTATCATCATTTACATTTGCCTCCACTTCCAAAAAGAAACCAAAATGGCTAGTGAAGAGCAAGTGATCCTTTTCAGACTGATAACTAGATGTAATAGACTCAAGGGTCATCTTTACAACAAAACGAGGATTGGGACATAAGTGTCCATGTGTGAAGCCTACCATAACCGTGGAACATATCCTACAAAGCTGCATGCTGACACAGGAAAAGAGAGAACACTACTAGCCTCATGAGACAGATGAGAGACAAAAACTGTTCGGAGATAAAGCATCCTTGCAAATAACAGTGACATTTGTAATTGAAACCGTGACCTTGATCTGAGGATGAACGAAAAAGAAGAAATAAAACTGAAGTTAAGGTTGTTAAATAATTTTGTTATCACCTTGTGTAATTCATTTATTTTGGCTGCTTTCTTTTGTTCTGTTTTCAATTATCCAGTTCATGATAAATGATAAAAGAGCATTGTTGGCTGAAGTGCATATGTTAAATTTCCTTAAACTTTTCAATGATTGAAGGCTCCCCAACACATGGGTTTACATTCTTAAAATGGAATGGTTCTTCAGTAATGTCGCACCCGCAAAATGGTTGCGTACCACGGCTGTAAGGAGAGATCTCTACAGCATCGAACTTAAGACATGGTGGCTGCTGTTACGAGGCATCCAAGATGAACACTATACATATTTTATATGCATGCTACGTAACTTGTATTTCTGTACATTACGCTGTATATTTCCAGTATTGTTTTCTTTTACAATGTGAATGAATAAATGGATTTCATTAGGCAAGAATGGTTTTCTAAACTGACGTGGATAAATACATATAATTGCTTGTATCTTGTATTAAGATTATAATAAATTTCTCTAAGTATTCTCTTGAAAATACTTGTACAATAAGACCCTGTGTGAGTTTCTAGACTCCTGTAAGGGAGAGGGGGTTGGGGTTAGTGGTGGTGTTAAACCTCGTGTTTTTGGTTGGTCGGGATCTCAAATTCGAGCTGCGACGGTCAGTTCTTTTTTCAGAGATCCCTGGATTCATCACTGGAGCTACGGAGTTCGTGCTTTGTGCGATGCTTTCATCAGGTGGGATACCCTTCTGCTGAAAAAGATCGAGCCATATGGGGAAACCCGAGGCGATGAAGTTGAGCACTTGCCTTTTTAGTGTAACATTCTCTTGAAGATACTTGCACAATAGGGCCCAGCTTATTTATAGGGAGCCGCGTAGTGCAGTGGTTAGCGAGCTGCCTTCGCATCTGAGTGGTCCTGGGCTCCTTCCCCAGTTGAGGTGAAATGTTTTTTCAGGCCGCAACGGCTCCCGAGTGAACCCAGCCTGAAATTAGTACCGGTTCAGTCCGAGAAGTAAAAGCGGCGAGGGAGAGGAGATGGCTGCCGCCCTCATATAGTCGAGCCTTTGAAATGTGAGATCGCTAACACCTCACACCCCTATCGCAGTAATACTGTGGGGTTACTTGCTTATATATAGCAGGTGAGTTTCATGACTCCTGCTAAATAGTGGAAAATTCTCTTGAAGATACTTGTACAATAAGACCCAGGGTGAGTTTCCAGACTCCTGCCGAATAGTGGAACATTTCCTGCCAAAGGCGGATTTGTTGGACCGAAAGGTGCAAGTATTGCAGTCAAGCTGTAAACTAGCGACACAATGCATTCTGTTCTTCGGACTACATCCTGCTACTTGCAAAGCCCTGTTCATGGCTTGGTAGCGGGAGATTGAGAACGAACGCAGAAGTGGAACATTTCCCATTTTTCTTTCGTGTTAGCAAATGCGTATATTCTTCCTCATAAGTCATCAACACCTACAACTCTAACAAAGGCAGCTCACGGATCCTGACACTACTATACAGCCCTATAAATCTTCCAGTGGACCATTGCAATGGGAATGAAAACCTTATTGTAAAGTATTACACATGATGTGTGCAATAGAGCTAGCTCAAAACATGCAGTACAAAAACCAAATGAACATACAGCCCACACATTATTACTGTAAAATATATCCAACACCACAACATGATAAACCAAGACAGCTTTAATAACTGTTGTATTAATCAAATGCCAAATAGTGAGAACTCTACTGTATTGAGATAATTATCATCCCAACCCATCTATCCACTTACGCCATTAGGAAGATTGCAGTCTTCTTTTATGTGCCATCTGCATAGCTGTTAATATTTTTAATCCATACCTGAAGTATTTCTGTAACCTTTACCACTCGCGCTGCCAATTTTTTCGCTCCCAAAAAATTACGGCCTTCACTCACAAGGCCAAATAATTCGCCAGGCGTTAAGAAAACTATTCTAGAGCATTGTCGTGTATTTACACCCACCGGTTGAGCACCCGGGTATTTGAATGTAAAAATAGACAATGCCGATGTTGTAGATGTAAACAAGAAAGATGTCTGGTTTAGTTTCAAAGAGAATTTTGAAACGATGTATTCTCTTTTTCTGGGAGACTGGACGATTATCCCATTATTGTGGGTGATGCAACATATTTTTCTGAGATAAATTTGTTTAAATTGTTTATTTAGCAGTAATAAATATGTTTGTAAGGGAAACTAACAGATATGATGATCTTGTAAGAAACACTTTCGGTGTTCTTTGACAATTTTCAAACTCCGAAGGTCCCGATTCCCCCAGAAATAGGAAAATCTAAATGGTGTTGCTGTTTTTAATTTTCACCTTCATCTTCTTGTGTCTCAGGAACTAACACACATACAACAAAAACAATAACACCAGCAAGTTCTTTATTCATTTATGTCTCTACACACAAGCAAATATCTATAAAACAACAAACAAAAAAGATACATGCTCTCCAAGTCAACAACCTAGAAAAACATAACGCACTGAAAAATAATTCAGATGCTGGGGAAATTGCGAACTTGTTAAAGTCCAGAGTGGTAAAGGTTAATTAACACCATCAATCAGATATTTTTCTTGGTCATCCTCATGTCCTGAAACTCTGGTTTTTGTTATTTATAGTCCAGCGCAACGAACAGGTTTGAAGAACATTCTTATCATATGACCATACACTCATTTTAACTGTTTGTTGTTGCCAGCTTCAGAGTTTTTCACTTCCGCGTGAAATTGTGAAAACAGCTTATGTAAAAGAGCTTGTGTGTGATCAAGCTGTGTCATTTTTCTATCTATATAAGCAATTATTGTCAGTGTCCCAACTTAATCTGTTGGATTTTAATCACTTCTGATTTTCTTTGCTAGTGAAATTGAGGTAGTGAAAACAGCTTATGTAAGTGAACTTGTTGTATGAGGCAAAAGCCTGGTCTGTCACAAGAGATAACTGAACAAATGAGTGAACTGCTTATGTAAGTGAACTTGTGTACGAGGTCTGTCACTAAACATAACTGAACAAATGAGTGAACTGCTTATGTAAGTGAACTTGTGTACAAGGTCTGTCACAAGAGATAACTGAACAAATGAGTGAACTGCTTATGTAAGTGAACTTGTGTACGAGGTCTGTCACTAAACATAACTGAACAAATGAGTGAACTGCTTATGTAAGTGAACTTGTGTACAAGGTCTGTCACAAGAGATAGCTGAACAAAAGAGTGGTTGTTGTCAGGATGGAGCAATAATAATATTAGAATCACCATGAAAAAAATACAAGCCAGCATTTGTTATGTCCATTCCTCCGTCTGTGTTGTGAAGGCTAACTGTCAGGTGACACTTATTGACTAAGCCTTTTACTGCAGCCTGGCCAATGAGGCAGGGATTGATAATCCCCATAGAGGTGAACCTGCTGACATGCCTTGCATTGCACTACAGAACCCTTCTTCAGTACATCCCAGGTTGTAAAAAGATCCGCTACAAGCCACAATCAGAGACAATCCGCCAGGATTGATGAACTCAGTATGACTAACACGGAAGACAGCAAACAAAACTGTCTTTGTGCTAACCCTCACACTCTTGATGTGATTTTTATTCTCCCTACTCTATCTTCTTCTTCAGCGTTCATCATAAAGATGACATATAGTTTACAGCGAGGGTACAATATCTGCTGCTTTCGACCCAACACGTTCGGTTTCAGCTGGTTATGTTTTGGGTACCCAGTTTACATTCTGCGATCCATAATCTTTTAGCCAGACTGCACTAGTGCACCTGTTTCCAGGGCCACTGCTTCGAGGCAGAATAGGGTCATAGTCAGCTCTGGTTCGCTGACCCTGATGCAAGCTGACTGCTGTCACTGTGTTGCATCTTCTGCCTCCTGGTTACATCCGAAGGATAGGGTCACCATTGCAGCTTGGACTCTTACACATTTATCAAAGCACTTATGTGTGCTCTTTCGGCGTGGTCATTAGTTCTAGGTTGCTGTCTCCATGCACAACTCTCTTCAGACACATATGACATGTTTAGATTATTGTGAAACGTGTAGCCTAGTCGACAGTGAGCTGGCTTGCTAAGACTGGGATTACAGCGCGCCAGGGTTTGAGATTCAGAGACGAACACACAAAAATCAAGCTGTATATGGGTACCTGATGTAAGGGTTGGGAAAGGTATAAACAGCAAGGAAGGAGATTGGCCACCGCCACTTCACATAAGCTGCGGCTTAGCACATGAAGAGTTATCGCCATCCCAGATGGCAATTATTGTTACGGAACTGACCTTTAACTTTTTACCTTAGATTATTGTCATCATCCATGCACATCACTCCTTTCTGAACAAAGGCCATTGACAAACCTCCTCCAGCAAGTTTGTTCTTGAACTGCCCTTTCTGCCTTTTTCCAGTTGGTCCATAGACCTGACCTTCATTTTCAATCTTTTTTCCAGGTGTTTCTTGATCTACCTCTCTTCCTGTGGATTCCATGTCAGGACTTGTCTGGCTACATTTGATGGTCATTTCAATATTGTGTGTCCTATCCAACCTCATTTCCTGCGTTTGATCTGTTGCTCCATTGGTTGTTGTTGTTGGCTTCTTTCCCACAAATACTTTTGTTATAGTCCTTCATATTCTTCGTCGTTCATCCTCGGACCAATGTCCTGGTTTCTTTTATAAAACCACTGTTGTTTGTAAGATCGTTTTATCTCTGTACCTTTGGTCCATTGGGATTTTCAATTCAATTGTGAAGCTGGTCCTGCTGCATGGAGCAGAAACCTGGAGGATGACCAAAGGCAATGACAGGAGACTGTAAGGTTTTGTCAACATATGCCTGAGAAAGATTCTTAATATAAAATGGTTTGACAAAGTCACAAACTACAGACTATGGGAGAGAGCGGGCCAAGGTAAATTGAAACAGAAAATCTTAGGAAGAAAATGGAGATGGATGGGTCATACATTAAGAAAGCCCCAGGCCAGTATCACCTGGCAATCCCTGTCATGAAACCCCCTGGGAAGGAGAGGCATAGGCATATGGAAGTAGTACATGGAGACGAGATCTGGAGGCGGAAGTAAAAAAAACAGGAAGAACCTGGAAGAAAGTGGAAAAGATTGCACAGGACAGAGCCGCTTGGCGAGGTTGGTTGATGGTCTATACACCCCTGGGTGATAGAAGGCGAAAGACAGAGACCTTTTGTCTCTCATCTGTCTCACAAGACCAATATTATTCTCACTTCCTGTGTCAGCAGACAGCTTTGTAGAATGATCTCCACAAGTACACCTGCTATCTGTCCTGATCCTTATTTTGTTGTAAAAGTGACCCTTGAGTCTAAAGTTGTTCTAACCTGTCCTCCGGAGAACCACTCGGATGGCTTCTACATTGTTTGACATGATGAGTTGGCCCTGCAATTTATGACCCCAGGGTCCTAGTCCTAGTCAACCTGTACTTCTACAGGCACAGATGTCCCTGTGCAGTTCCAGCTCTGGTGTGAGCTGGATGTAGTCGGGACGAGGATTTCCTGCTTAGCGGCTATGCTCGAGCAGATTATTACTCCACTGCGTTGGGACAAGTGCTACGGAGGGTGGTTAAACGATGTACGAGTCCATCTTAATAGACTAAAGCAAAGTAGACCCGCAGCCTGTTAGGTGTAATCTATGCTGCTCTTAACAAACCACGGCTGGTGTTATGCCATGTCACACAGTCACCTCTTACGACATGCTCTATGTAGGGCAGTGGTGTTATTCTTGTCCTTGTCGTACACAAAGACCCCGTGGACCTCTCGGACCCCCAGGTGTAGGGAAGAAAAAATAAGTTGTCTGCACCCTGATTCGCACATAGTAAAAGTGGTACCTGGGATGAAAAGAATAGGACCACTGTCACTTTCCACTCATGTCGTAAAAGGCAACTGAAGAGGGTTGTGCTTGGACTTAACCAACCTGATCATTAAAAAAAAAAAAAACCACATTGACATTATAATCAGCCACTTTAAAAGATCGGTTACAAAAAAACTAACAAATTTCGTTCAATGTGCTGTTAAGGATATGAGCATTTTTCTAGCACAGATATTAAGAAGAACACTGCCAGCATTCTTATGACCTCTAAGAGTTAATGAAACATTTGTTAAAAAACTGAAAACATGGGTAATAACAAATAGAAATGTACCCAATATCTGAAATTGTAGGTTCTGTGGACTCCTCCTCATCAGTCTCACTAGAAAGAAGTTCATCTAGTGTTGTTGAGTCTATTGCATTATATGTACCGTCATCATAAACGTTGCTATCATCTTCATTCACACCATTCTAATGTCAAATTGTGACAAACTTTTCAATGTAAGTTACACTCGATATTGAAAATGACATATTTTTTAGTACTCACATATAATATGCGACCAAATTTTAGCGGGCCAGAATGAGTACAAATTATGAGTATTATACACAAGATTTTACGGTAAACTGGATGTTACATAGTACCGACAGCCACATCATGTAAAACAAATGGCTACAGAAACCACCTCTGTAATGGCTAATAAATGCTTAAACTTGGGCTTACTGCTCTTTCTATTCTTTCCTTTCAGGATTCACATGGGTCGTCTCGCCTTGGTGTCATGCGAGGTCTGTTCAAAATGTTTCTGACTTTTGGCCAGGAAAAAATACTCCAGCTGGACATCTGAAACCCTGTTCTTCTTCTTCTGCGTTCGTTCTCAATCTCCCTCTACCAAGCCCTGAACAGGGTTTCACAAGTAGCAGGATGTAGTCTGGAGAATGAAATGCGTTGTGTCGCTAGTTTACAGCTTGACTGCGATATTTGCACCTTTCGGTCCGACACATCCGTCTTCGCCCGGATCTGAAACCCTAATCTCCTTGAAGTGACTCTTCTTGTGACTGCACACACTTCTTCCAGCGGTCCCATTGTTGTTGGAAGCATTTCAGACAGGCAGTTATAAGAATGGAGTACAGCTGGGCTGTTGCAATCCACATAAATCAGTTACCTTTCAGCCGCATTTTCAGCTTGGGGAACGGCCAAAAATCGCAAGGAACTGTGTCGGGACGGGAGAGTAGGGAGCCTGATGAACCAGAAGATTGCTGTGTTCGGCCTAGAAAGTCTGAATCAGATACCAAGAATGAGCAGATGCGTTGTCATGATGGAGCTACCAAGTTCTTGTTGCCTACAGGACAAATCATTTGCGTCGCACATCACAAAGACCAAACAGAACATTCATCTGGGAGAGAGAAGTGTGTGCAGTCCTAAGGAAAGTACTTTGAGGGGGATTAGAGTTTCAGAACTCAAAGCGAATAATTGTGTTTTTTCCTAAAAAAGGTCCACTACATTTAGAACAATCCTTGAACACCTGAATCCAAACTTCTATAATCTTGTTTAGCTTCAATGTTTCTGTACATTTGTTTACTTATGACATATTTGTGGCGTTATTTACTGCAGTATTATAATGAAGTTGGGCATCAGTGTGGAAGATCGGTTCGAGGTGAATAAATCAGAAGGTTCGATCCCTAGTTCCAGCACACTTCAGTCTACTCAGTTGTAAATGAGTACCTGACTGACAGCAAGGTAACGAGGAAGGGAACTGGTTACACCACCTTAGAAAAAGCACAGAGCTAGTCACTTAAACCCCTGACCTGCCGAAGACAGATGTGTCAGATCGAAAGGTGCAAATATCGCAGTCAAGCTGTAAACTAGTTACACAATGCGTTTCGTTCTCTGAACTACATCCTGCTACTTGCAAAGCCCTATTCAGGGCTTGGTAGCGGGATATTGAGAATGAACGCAGAAGAAGAAGAAGAAAACCCCAACAGAAGCATCTACTGCGGTACCACTTCTGCCATTATTATCAAGCTGATAAATGCCCCTTTATGTTGATTTCATGACTATAGCTCCACTGCTGCCGACTCACTCACTGCCCAGTATGTTAGCAGTGCTGGTATTATTGTTAAGAATGATATATTGTTTATTGTGTACAAACAAAATATTCTTTGATATCTATTATAATAATTTGCTTGAATTAAACCTAGCAGCATGTGGGCGTCATCAAACATGATTTAATTGTAGTTTTTTTGTGAAGGTTATTTTTGTCTGTTTTTGGCCAAGTCGGGCCCTGTTTAACCATGGTTAAAGATTGTTGTTGTTTAATGTCCACACTAAGTTTATTCTTTTATGCAGGGAGGAAGACTAACGTCTGGTCAGGCAAAATATACTGATCAGACATGTTAGTCAGGGTCAGGCAAAATATACTGATCAGGCATGTTAGTCAGGGTCAGGCAAAACATACTGGCCAAGACCCTCGCCTTGACTTCCTCGTAGCCCTCCCAAGCATGCTGATGAAGGTGGATCATGGTCCTCCATACGGTTGTGCTATAATTGGCTTCATCAGCATGACGCTCACTATTTCGGCGATCACCTCGATCCGCATCTTGTCAGCAAGACTGCATTGAAAACAGCCTGTTTCCAGAAAACGCTAAATGAAAGAGAGATAGTGGTTCAGTATATCTACCCAGTCCCTGGCACGACATCCTGGCCAATATGTTATGCTGGACTTGGACTAGCGTCTCAGTTCTCCATGGCTATAAATAATCTGTTGGTTATATTAGCTGTTGTGGAAACGGCAATATCATGTAAACACATCATTGGGCTGGACAACAGATGTACACGTAAAACATTTTGGTGCGATGGTGTGATAGACTAACCAAAGAGACCTAGGTCCGTGTTGGTACACCTGCAAAAGATTGGGACGCATACATAATATTGTTGGCTTCTTCACATATGGCACATCTGTCGGACTGATGCAGAGGATAATGTGTGATATTAATCATCTTTTACCTTGGTATTAGAACCCTGTTCCTGTATAGGGTGTTGTTGGAGCATATGTACTTTTTCTGATTGTGAATTTACACTTGAGTAGCCCTGAAAAGGACTTGATTTATTTGATGTGCTCTATGAGGTTTGGTAATTTTTGGTGCGTGTGTCTATGTGATGGCATAAGTTTTAGTTCTGCCGAAGACAAATGTGTCAGATCGAAAGGGGAAAATATTGCAGTCAATCTGTAAACTAGCGACACAACGCATTCTGTTCTCCAGACAACATCTTGCTACTTGCAAAGCACTGTTTAGGGCTTGGTAGCAGGAGATTGAGAACGAAGAAGAAAATAAGTTTTAGTGTTGTGACAATGTGACGGTATATATGTTTTGGTGATGTATGTTGTGACACTGTGACCGAATATGTTTTGGTGGCGTGTGTTGTGACAATATATATATATGTTTTGGTGGCGTGTGTTGTGACAATGTGACGGTATATGTTTTGGTGATGTATGTTGTGACACTGTGACCGAATATGTTTTGGTGGCGTGTGTTATGACAATATATATATATGTTTTGGTGGCGTGTGTTGTGACAATGTGACGGTATATGTTTTGGTGATGTATGTTGTGACACTGTGACCGAATATGTTTTGGTGGCGTGTGTTGTGACAATATATATATATATATATATTTTTGTGGCGTGTGTTGTGACGGTATATATGTTTTGGTTGTATGTGACTATTAAGCTTTGCTGGTGCGTGTTGTATCAATGTAACGGTATATATGTTTTTGGTGGTGTGTTGTGACAATGTGATGGTATATATGTTTTGGTGGCGTGTGTTGTCACAATGTGTTGGTACATATGTTTTAGTTGTGTGTGACTAAATTAGGTTTTGGTTGTGTTAATGTGACTATATTCAGTTTTAGTTGTGTGTTCTGCTAATGTTACGGTATATATGTTTTGGTTTTATGTGTTGTGTCAATGTGACGGTGTGTTGTTTCTATGTGAAAGTATCCGGTAGAATCCCCACTACCAAACTCTAAAAAGGACTTTGCAAGTAGCAGGATATTGTCCGGATAACGGAATGCATTGAGGCATAGTTTACAGCTTGACTGTGATATTTGCACCTTTCAGTCCAATTTCAGCAGGCATTTTTGAGTACCAGGTTAGCCTTCTCTCTTCAATTCTCTTTTTCTTAGCCAGTCTGCTCCGTTATCCAGGATCATCGCATGGAGGCGTAGAATGGCCCTGACACTAGCAGTCAGCTGTGTTGCTGGTCGCTACTGCTCAGCATCTTGATCCCATAAGGAGGTAGAATAACTCGGAGTAAGAGCTCTACAATTTGAAGAGCCGGAGACTAGAGATATTTTTTCATAATTTTACTTTGTGACAAGTTTATGTAAAATTCTCATGCTCAAACCAGTGTTGATCTTCAAAGAAGCAGGAGACAATGCCAGTGGCTGATGTCAACCTTTCCCTGCTGTTGAGGACTATAAAATGGCTGGCGACAGGAGATCCAGAGCTATTGAGGATGTGACAAAAGTGGGCACAGGAGTTCAAGCCAACCATCCTAATGTGTTTCATGTTGCAAATAATAATTCTGGATTAGGTGAACCCCTCTTTTATTTCAAAAACTGTGGAAAGAATATAGACTAAGGGACATGTCATGCTTGTTTAAGGTACTCTGGGTGTCCATGAGGTGAATTTTGAGACAGCTTATAACGAACCGGGCACGCAAATTTATATCCATCTGTAGGCTACCAGAAGAGGAACCAGAGATATACATGTTGAAGGATAGAAAAGTCAGAATATATTTAACACTGTCAGATTGGGGTGTGGGCGGGGGGGGGGGGGAGATGGATGCTAGTATGTGGGGAATGAGATATAGAGATGGCACACTCAAGGTTGGAGGGAAAAATAGCTTCAGGATTGAAATCCTTAGTGAAAATAGCTTCAGGATTGAAATCCTAGGGAAAATAGCTTCAGGAGTGAGATCCTTAGGGAAAATAGCTTCAGGATTGAGATCCTTAGGGAAAATAGCTTCAGGAGTGAGATCCTTAGGGAAAATAGCTTCATGATTGAGATCCTTAGGGAAAATAGCATCAGGATTGAGATCCTTAGGGATAATAGCTTCAGGATTAAGATCCTTAGGGAAAAGTGAAGCATCTTATAGGCCTCATGGAGAAAAACATCTTTCTGGTGTATGTGATGAAAGCATAGCAGCTGAGAAATGGAGGCACGATTGAGGGTGAGAAAAAGAGATAGTTATGTATGTTAGACAGAGACGGTGGTGAGGAGGCCAGACAGAGATGGTGGTGTCAAGAAGGTGACTGGTGAAAGAGAGACTAGAAGTGAAGCATATTCATGGATGGAAGTTATTGACAAAATCAATGAAGCTAGAGGGGTCGGCCTCAGGCATGTCGGTAATGCCTATACGGTCAATGACGTACTGGTAGCATTACCTGTATTTGTTTTTATCGACTCAGTTTGAGAACAGCTGAACCCAAAAAAATGCAAATAATAAATGAACCAGAGAAACTGATTACAAAAGTGAAAGCATGGACATTTATTTGATATACAATATGACATGACACAATCCATGGAATGAATGATGGCCCACTGTCTTTTGTCTGTACAATGAAGATCAGTATATGTTCAAAATGTTGGCTAAGAACCAGCAAGGTTCAACAATTTGACATGAATAAAGTAGCAGGTGTATGCCGACGTTGATGCTAAAATAGGCCTTTATCAAGTACTGGACAAACAGAAATCAGTATTAATATCATTGTGTGCTGTTTTTTATTTGACTAGTTCGGGGATGGCCACATTCGATTAAACTATTCGGACATACACAAGGGATGGTCAAAAGTTTTTACACTTTAGTATGAGGGAGTCAAGACACACTTGGAATTTGGTATGAGCTTTATAGTTCCCTGCAAGGTGATACACCTCTCCCATCTATTCTTCACTTTCCTGATGCACTGATTGTAGAACTCCGTCTGGACCTGGAACCAGGTCTCCAGTTCAGTAATCAAGTCCTGGATGTCAGAAAAACTACGTCCACGAAGCTGATTCTTCATATTTGGGAACAGGAAGAAACTAGGTGCCAAGTCCGGTGATAATGTTGGATGGGGCATGGTTTCACATGTGCACATTTTTCTGATGCCCAGGACTTGATTACTGACCAAGAGACATTGCTCCAGTCCCAGGGGGAGATGTTCTACAATCAGTACATCAAGAAGATAAAGACTAGATGGAAAAAGTGTATCACCTTACAGGGTGAATACACAAAGAAGGAACTGAAGTGGGATAAAGACTAGATGGGAAAAGTTTATCACCTTGCAGGGTGAATACACAAAGAAGGGACTGAAGTACACATAAATTTCTGGGTAAGTGCCTTGACTCCAGAACTATTCAACCATCTCTCCTATCTGTTTTTATCTGTCACATTGAGGGCCTCTGCGTCCAGGATAATGCCACTACATTTGACTGTTGAATTCTTGAGAGTAAAAGACTGCATCACCTCAGGAAGCTCCAGAGAAACTGTACAAAACAACATGATACACACAAAACAGAGATGTGGGACCTTGTTTAACCCCTTTTCACATCAGCTAAAGTATTAGGTCACCACTACAATTGGCCTTCTTTGGGAAGCCTGTATCAAAACATCTTTTGCAGCAGTGGTTTCTGTAGCAATTTGTTTTATATGCTGAAGTCGCTAACCCCATGGACAACTCTCTTTAGTCACCATTTTACAACATGCATTGAGATTGAGGTGCAGTGGTCCTATTCTTCCCTCCCCAGTAAGGAGTACAAGGATACACTCTGGGATTGGTACTTTAATAAACATATCTATGCCTCTTCTTAAGTTTATTTTATTTTCCCATTTCCAATCAATGTATTTCCAGATTATACTTAATATTTCTCTAGATGAACATACTATGATCAGGTAAACTTACCTCCCAAAACACAAATTCCCTTAGACTCATTGACATTTTATTGTCAAAACACCTAAGGGGTCACACATCAGGGCTCTTTAGGCCACAAACTAGACAGCCTGGTTTCAGTCCTTGATAAAGACTTCTCTGAGTAGACACATTGGCACACACCTGTTACAGTTCATACGCAAAACTGCATTTTTACGGTGCTCATCTACCAGCAAACATTTACTACAGTCCCTCACAGAAATTACATTTCTAATGAAACATTACTTATTTCCACAACATAGGAAAAAGTGATGTTAAAACACAATGTAGAATAGAGAGCTCATACGAGACTTAAAACATTTTCTCACAAAAAAATAAACATTAAAAACAGAGATTATTGTGGGACTTTGCAGAGAAGGATAATGTGCACGGATAACTTCTGTGGTGGTTTTTTCTTTGTTTGCACAAGCAAACCTGCCTGATATAGATCAGATCCAAGGGTCTCTTATTGAGAAAGAAGGAAAAAGGTCACTGCCCGTTGCTATGTCCAAAGTCATCTGAACCAAATCAGGTATCCTGTTCTAGGTAAACAATTTTTTTCAAAACAGAGGGATTAATATTGATTTTTTTAAAGAGGTCCCTCCAACATACTTCAAATGGGCCCTGTTTTGGCTAAGGCCAGTCCTGCTTATTGTTGTAGGCAGCTAATAAGGGTTGTCCGTGATGCTGGCAACTTTATCTTGTAGAACAAAGCGCTACATAAACCACAGTTGTAACAGAACAAAAATATCTTTGTGCAGGCTCACTACGAGTAGATCGCCTTTAATGCTGGCACTATGTTCCTAATGGAACAAAAGAGGAAGTATAAAACCTTCCTCATATGACCGTGATCTGCGTTTAAGCAAGTCAGAATTTGCTTCTAAATGGTACCTAGAAAATGCATAACCCAAAAGCGTCGACCAGACAAAGACAAAGCAAACGTATATTAAATATTAATATCCAATTTACGTTGAAAGTATACACAATTTATACATAAAATAAACAAATATTTTACAGCAAATAAATATGGTACAATCAAAATAAACATACTGCAGAACTTGTATCATCTCTCTTCCTAGCTTAGTCAGTCATTGCCAGGATAAGTAACAGACCCAGAGGAGAAAGTCTCTGGAGTATGTTCTTCCATCTACAATGCCAAAAGTTTTTCACTTCTAAACACTTCCTGTACTTGAAAGTTGAAACTGAGAGCCATTTCACTGTGTGTAATTAGTTCTCTAGCATTAATACTGCATTAGTAGTAGAAACTAGATGTTTAAAATTCACTCAACTATGCCGGGGCCTTTGTAAAACATACTAATGATCATATTGTGTAGATAAAGTATATGGCGTCACAATTGTGCATTTCACCCTTATAAAGGAAATTACATTTGGCAGCTTTTTCAATGTGTGCAGTAACACATCTTTGGCCTTAATACTGCATCAACAGTGTTAGTAGACACTAGCATTCACAAGATGGAACAGTTTTAGTAGATACTAGCATTCACAAGATGGAACAGTTTTAGTAGATACTAGTGTTCACAAGATGGAACAGTTTTAGTAGATACTAGCATTCACAAGATGGAACAGTTTTAGTAGATACTAGCATTCACAAGATGGAACAGTTTTAGTAGATACTAGCGTTCACAAGATGGAACAGTTTTAGTAGATACTAGCATTCACAAGATGGAACAGTTTTAGTAGATACTAGCATTCACAAGATGGAACAGTTTTAGTAGATACTAGCATTCGCAAGATGGAACAGTTTTAGTAGATACTAGCATTCACAAGATGGAACAGTTTTAGTAGACACTAGCATTCACAAGATGGAACAGTTTTAGTAGATACTAGCATTCACAAGATGGAACAGTTTTAGTAGATACTAGCGTTCACAAGATGGAAAAGTTTTAGTAGACACTAGCATTCACAAGATGGAACAGTTTTAGTAGATACTTTCGTTCACAAGATGGAACAGTTTTAGTAGATACTAGCATTCACAAGATGGAACAGTTTTAGTAGATACTTTCGTTCACAAGATGGAACAGTTTTAGTAGATACTTTCGTTCACAAGATGGAACAGTTTTAGTAGATACTTTCATTCACAGGGCAGGCAGCAAGCCTTGTCCATTTTACTACATTCGACAGCAGGGATGGTCATGCCATGAGTTGATAGTGAACCTAGAGGCTTCAAACCTTCAGAGGCTTGTATGAATCTGTTCATGTTGGTGTTGATGACAATGAAAAAGCTTTATACTTCTTGTGCATTTCACCTGTAAGGAAATGTGAGAAGTGACAGCCATTTCACCATTTGTAGTAACACATCTCTGTCCTTAATTAATACTGCAATTATGGTAGACACCAGATTCAATGCTTGTATATTCAACAAATCTGGCTCTTCACGACATATTCTAATGATCATGTTTTGTAGTTGAAGCCTGTGACTTCTCACTTCTTGTGCACTTCACATATATAATGACAGCAAGAAATTCAGTCCACAAAAAAAAATACAGATATTCAACTCCAATATCAAGTCCATCCTATTGTATAGCTCTGTGATGTTGTGAACAAAGTTATGTACAACTTAAAAGGTACAATCTTTCATCAATGGATGCTTGAATTGAGGGAATAAAATGGTATGATAAAGTTACTAATATCCCTTTCCAGTCCAGCCAGTAGTTTAAACTGTGATTGTAATTGAAAGGGTTAAACTGGACTGGAAAAAGTTAAACTGCTGGTTGAACTGGAAAGGGTTAAACTGTTGGTTGGACTGGAAATGGTTAAACTATTGGTTGGACTGGAAAGGGTTAAACTATTGGTTGGACTGGAAAAGGTTAAAACACCTGGTTGGACTGGAAATGGTTAAATTGCTGGTTGTACAGGAAATGGATATAAACTGTGGAAACTTACTTTCTATGTGCATTGGACCACACTATAATGCACGAGGTCCAGTGTTCAGCCAGCCTGACTGCCAAGTCATCTCCCTCGAGCAGATCTTTCATTGTGCATGCTCGAGGTGGGTCTGGGCATGGCATGAGGTGTTCCTGGGTAGCACAACATTTGACAATATAGTCATCACTGTACCCCCATCTCAACATGTTTTTTGATGCATTGAATCACCTCAGACCAAAGTCTATTTAAGGGCCTGCCATATTAGATATGGGTGGTGTGTTCCTTGTGCAACCTCCTCCTGCAGCTTATCCATGGGGATGTTTCGTTTCTTGTGCAATTTTGTGACGCTTTCCAGGCCTTCCTTGGAGAGGATGAGTTTTTGTAGGCAACTACGTTTATAAAGGACTGAACAGACGCCAATGGAACTTGGCGCAAAGAGAGGGCGTTGTTGATGGATAGGAACGCATTATGGAAACCAGTTGATAGCATTACAAGGCAGTCGCTGCTCTGGAACCCTCAGGACAAGAGAAGTAGGGGCAAACTTCAACACTCTTGGAGGGGTGAAGCTGAGACAAACCTAACAACAGCAGGAAAGATGTTGGGGGAGCTGGAAATGATGGCATATGACGAAACAGGGATCAAGATGCTGAGCTGCAGTAGTCAGCGACCCATAGCTGACTGCTAGCGTCAGGGCCAGCGAACCAGAGCTGCCAAGACCTTTCTACACCTCCACCCGGCGATCTTGGATAACAGGCTGCAGTAGGGCAGACTGGCTAAGGAGAAGGGATCAAAGAGGGAATGCTAACCTGGTACTCAAAAAATGCTTGCTGAAGTCGGATGTGTTGGACCGAAAGGTGCAAATATCGCAGTCAAGCTGTAAACTACAACACAATGCATTCCGTTCTCTGGCCTACATTCTGCTACTTAAGCCCTTTCCGTGTTTAGTAGTGGGAGATTGAGAATGAACGAAGCCAAGCCATATGACGAAATACATGGCAAAAATTTGTTGGGGACCTATGCTCTGCAGGAAGCTGAAGGGTTTTGATTGAAGAACAGAGCCATTTTCACCATTTCAGTAACACATCTCTGTCCTCAACACTGCATTAATTGTAGGCCCCAGCATATTCAAGATCCTCAACTAAGCTTTCCCCATCTTCACACATACTAAAAATTTGTTTTTTTTAGTTGAAGCCTATTATAACTTCTGATTTCTTGTGCATTTGATCTCTTATCAGCCCCAGTCTTACTATTGCTTGTTATCAAGTGTCATTAATGTAGGTGGGGGTGGGGGCAAGAAATGGCTTCAATAACAAGAGCAAACAAAATACACATATCACAATGGCAGCAGGTGTTACATAACAGAGATGTCCGTTTACATTGTTGGGTTTGTTTCACAGGTGCGTCTCATCCATCTGACATAATGTGTAAAGCGCAAGTGATTCCCAGAGCATAGGACCACTGCTCCCTTCCTTGCATGCACTAAGAGGCTACTAAAGAAGTATTTCCACACAAGGTTGGCAACCTCAGTATGTAAAAACCATTGCAATAAAACTACACTGCAAATGACTGAAAACAAGTTTTCCTAAATATTGGTAAGGGGAGCCAAATGTAGTATTGGACATGTTTCAACAAATGAGTGGAAACAGGCTTTCCTAAAAACTGGTAACAAATGAGTGGAAACAGTCTTTCCTAACAACTGGTAACAAAAGAGTGGAAACAGGCTTTCCTAACAACTGGTAACAAATGAGTGGAAACAGGCTTTCCTAACAACTGGTAACAAATGAGTGGAAACAGTCTTTCCTAAAAACTGGTAACAAATGAGTGGAAACAGGCTTTCCTAAAAACTGGTAAATGAGTGGAAACAGTCTTTCCTAAAAACTGGTAACAAAAGAGTGGAAACAGGCTTTCCTAACAACTCGTAACAAATGAGTGGAAACAGGCTTTCCTAACAACTGGTAACAAATGAGTGGAAACAGTCTTTCCTAAAAACTGGTAACAAATGAGTGGAAACAGGCTTTCCTAAAAACTGGTAACAAAAGAGTGGGGAGATAAATGCAGTATTGAATGATAGAAGGTTCTACAGATGAAACGACCTGGGAAGTTTACGTGTAAAACCTAAAATGCAAAAATGTACTAACCCGTACATAATAAAATCCCAATAAAACTTGAAATAAAACAAATCCAAGTAAAGCACCTGCAACACAACTCATAATAAATATGAGCCTCTGTTTGAGATTGAGGCAATGGATGACTGTAGTGCCTACCAGCAACAACCATTATGGTTATTCAACTAGTTGAATCCTGTAACTTTTTCTTAACTTAACTTTTTCTTAACTTAACTTTTTCTTAACTTAACGTCTTTATACTGGTTTAGAAGACCCTGCAGAGTCTGTATACAACCAGTTACATTTACATCACCTTGCTCTAAAAGCTATGCGCATCCAGTTTATTCTTAAATGCATTAACTGTCCCTGCCTCCACTATCTCCCCTGGCAATGCATTCCAAGCAGACACCACTCTTTGACTAAATAAATATTTCCTAATATCTAACCTGGACCTCTCTTTAGTCAGCTTGTTATTGTAGGTGGCTGTATTTTAAAAAAACTTGTTATAGTCTAATTTATCGATTCCTCTGATCATCTTATAAACCTGTATTAAGTCACCACGAATTCTTTTCTCTTCGAGACACTGTAGGCTGGTTTTTCTGAGTCGTTCCTCATAACTGTAATTCTGGAATCCCACTATCATCTTTGTCGCTCTTTTTTGTATTCTTTCTAGCATGTTTATTTCCCCTCTATGATAAGGACTCCACACCTGTACACAGTACTCCAATCTAGGTCTAACTAAAGCTTTATACAGTTTGACGATCACTTCCTTGCTCCTATGTTTAATATTTCTTTTTATCATACCTAACATTGCATTTGCCTTTTTCACTGCTACCTTAACTTGCTCACTCACCTTTCCTGTATGATCTATTAAAACCCCTAGGTCCCTTTCCTTACCTATCTTTCTAATATTGTTTGCAAGGTTCTTTCGTTACTGTACCTGGAGGACCAGGTTACAATTTATTACTTCACTTTTATTACTGTACCTGGAGGACCAGGTTACAATTTATTACTTCACTTTTATAAGTGTATATATTTTCTGAGAACAAAAATACTTGTCTGTGCAAGAGTTAGTACTAGTAGTCAACTTTCTTTGAGATTATCAAAGACAAGGCTTTTCTCCATATCTTGCAGCTGGTAATATAGAATATTGTTGTCTGAGGAGTGGTTTCCATCAGGTATTGTGTGTGACAGATGAGGAAAGGGCCAAAACTATACTAAGAAAATGGAGCATGTCACACAAGGCGACTAAATAATGCAGTGGGACTCCTCTGGAAAAGACGAATCCCAATCTCGTGACATTATAAAGGAGATTGATACAGGCCAGAAGCCTCCATGTGGTACGGAGAAGCCAGCTGGACTTGCTCTCAATCAGTCAATTATGATACAGGATTAAAAGAGATCAAATTGCTTTCAGAGGATTACAAGAATGTCATCATGTACAAGCCGAGAGATTATGCTTCCTGCAGTAAATTGAACAATGAGAAAAAAAACATGTCAACAATGTTGGAAGAACTCTCATGAGACAATGTCATTAAGAACAATATAAATACCATAGTAGATATTTCAAGACGACAAGCATTTCCTCCATCCAGTGTGTAATTGTGAATTGTGTTAAACCACTTAAATATATGTGACAATCACAGACTCACATATGTTAGGGAGTGTTGCACATACAGTTATGATCTGGGGAAACAAAGTTTTGTGAAGGTGACAGGTAAATTCTCCATCCCAGGGGTCCCCAACCATCTGAGGGGCATGAACAAAAGGTCCAAGACCCAAGAAACATTTGATGAACCAAGGGCAATATGAGGACAACTTTGATGACCAGGGGGACTACTGAAACAATTTCTCAATCACCCATGGGACGTGCAACAAAATAATCTGTACATGTCTTTCATAAAGACAGTGTGGTCGGTCGTAACAAAAAGTGAATCTGTAAATAAGTATAATTGTTCTACAACTGGGGCCGAAGATGGAGCAGTGAATGAGCTGGCAGCAGTCAGTGACTAATAACTGGTTGCTTGCATCAAGATCAGCGAACCATAGCTGACCAAGACCCTATTCTGTCTCCAAGTCGTGGCCTTGGGAAGAGGCTACACTAGTGTAGTCTGGCTAAGAGAACAGGGATTGCAGTGAGAAGACAAACCTGGTACACAAAACAGCCAGCTGAAATTGGATGTGTTAGGCCGAAAGGTGCAGATATCACAGCCTTGCTGCAAACTATGACACACAATGTCCTCTTCAGGACAAACACTGAAGAAGTTTATCTGTTTACAACTCAGCAATAATACCGTTGTGCCAACGCCAGTCACCTTTCTAGCTAGTCATAAAAGATTACTAAAATGGGTTGTGCTTGGGGCTAGCAACCTCATCATGTTAAACCAACATTTTTCCATTTTAATCATCCACTGCAAAAAGATCTGATACAGGCTTGTTGTAAAGGGACCAGCTGCAGTTAAAACCTATGGTTCCCATTGGAGCAAGAGGGTGAATTATTGCAAATGCTTGGAAACAGGCTTCCTTAAAGGGGCCACCTGCAGTGGTGGGCTATATTTCACAATGAAAAAAAAATGGCGAATGACATGATACACCTTTATTGGCTACGAGTTTGAGACCCCTGCTCTAACTGATATGCCACTCAGACATTTAACAACAACAACAAATAGGAACAACAACGATAAAACCTCCCTTCCTCTCCCTGTGTTAACATGGCACTTTCAATGTACAGTAACTGTCATGAGATTCAACATTTAACAATGGCACAAAGCTTACTTTCAATACACACAGTTTTCAATCCACAACAGTTTGTATTTCTATCTCCGAAAGGCCAGTCTGGCTGCAAGTTTGCCTCTGCTGAGGCTTTAAGAGCACTTTCAAGTCATTTTTATCAAATTATCAAACATGAGAAGTGAAAGTAATTTGTCACAAAATTGCTACAACTTAAAAATGCCAGTACTACTTTATACAAGAACATTAGATGAAGGTAGAAATAGCAGTAAGAAATGAATACACGCTTCAGCTGGTTTATGAAAGAAATCCACTTAACATCGTTTCAATACAAGTGATTGATCTTGTAAAACTTTACTTTTAAATTTCATTTCTCATTTATGATCCTGTAGAAAGAACAATCAATATCCAACAAACTCTATCCTGGGCCGTCTTCTTGATTTCTGCTCAAGCACGTCAGTTTATATTGTAGTATTTCGCTGTAATGGTGCATGCTCTATCCATCTTTACTCTCTCTTCATAATCTCTAGCTGTATTGCGTCAAATGCATAATTCTAAATATTGACTGGAGAAGGAAGACTAACGTCTGATCAGGCAAAATATACTGATCAGGCATGTTAGTCAGTCAGGGACAAAATATACTGATCAGGCATGTTAGTCAGAGTCAGGGACAAAATATACTGATCAGGCATGTTAGTCAGGGTCAGGGACAAAATATACTGATCAGGCATGTTAGTCAGGGTCAGGGACAAAATATACTGATCAGACATGTTAGTCAGAGTCAGGGACAAAATATACTGATCAGACATGTTAGTCAGAGTCAGGGACAAAATATACTGATCAGACATGTTAGTCAGAGTCAGGGACAAAATATACTGATCAGGCATGTTAGTCAGGGTCAGGGACAAAATATACTGGCCAAGACCCTCACTTTGGCTTCCTCGTAGCTCTTCCTAGAAACGGGCTGTTTTCATGGCAGCCTGGTTAACAAGGTGAGGATCAACGTGATCCCCGTAGTAGTGAGCAACACGTAGATGAGGCCAAGCATACCACAACCGCCTGAAGAACCCCATCCACCTTCATCAGCATGCTCGGGATGTGAGGAAAGCTACGACAACCTGCCACCTAACGTTCTTTTCAGGGCGCACAAAAGAGTAAACCTACTCATTGTGGGCATTTGAAAAAAACAATAAATATTGATTGACCTTGACAAGTCCACTGCACTTCCGTGCAAGTCATAAAAGGTGACTAAAGACAATTGTGCATGGAGCTAGCATCCTCATCCATCTTGTAAAACAAATTTCTACAGACACCACCAATGCAAAAACACACAACGTGCTTTGGTGCAGGTTTCTAAAGAAGGTCCAATGTAGCGGTGGCCCAAAACTCAGACAAGAGTGACAAAACAAACAAGCTGAAGGAACATAACAAACGTCCTGAACAGCATTTACAATAAAAATCAAAATATGAACCTGCAAGACATTCAAAGATAGTAATCAATCTAATATAAGAACAACTTTTGACCGGGGACAGCCACAGGATAGGGAAAATTAACCCTAATATTCTACCGAAGATGGATGTGTTGGACCTAAAGGTGCAAATATCGCAGTCAAGCTGAAAATTAGTGACACAACACATTCTGTTCTCCTGACAATATTCTGCTACTTGCAAAGCCCTGTTCAGGGCTTAGTAGTGAAAGATGGAGAACGAACATAGAAGAAGAAGAAACCTTAATATACTTGTAAAACAAAACATTTGACAAAAGTGGATGTGGCAGGCCAAAAGGTCTAGATAAGGCAGTTCAACTGCTAATTTCAGCACAATATACCTTACAGCAAAAATAGACACGAGTCAAGAAAGGGATCAAGACACTGAGCAGCTTATGAGCTAGAGCGGTCAGCAACTCATAGCTGACTGCCAGCATCAGCGCCAGCAAACCAGAGCTGCCAATATCCTTCTACATCTCCACGTGGTGATGCTGGATAACAGGCTGCAGTAGGGCAGACTGGCTAAGGAGAAGGGATCGAAGAGGGAATGCTAACCTGGTACTCAAAAAATACTTGCTGAAGTCGGATGTGTTGGACCGAAAGGTGCAAATATCGCAGTCAAGCTGTAAACTACGACACAACGCATTCCATTCTCTGGACTACATTCTGCTACTTGCAAAGTCCTTTTCAGAGCTTGGTAGCAGGATATTGAGAACGAACGAAGCCAAGCCAAGCCAAGCCAAAAGGAAGGGAAGAAACAGCAGAATAAATTGAATCAACTTACTTACTTTGTATACAATTTAATTTCACGATGCTCAATTCTTACAATTCCACTAATGATAAAGTACATTCCACAAATGACACAATGAAGCACTGCAGTCAAACTGACAATGGAATAAAAGTGAAAGACAAGAAGGTGTGCATGTTTAAGTTTGACAGATTGACAAGACAATATTTCACTTGTCCCTTGTGGAAGTATGGGCATTCAGTATTACATTGCACATGTTTTAAAATCATCAATGCATTAACAAGAAGTATTTAAACATGTGTATGACAGGCAATGAAATATGTTTAAATAGTCACAAACTCTTATCTGTGCAACAATTGTAACAGATTCATAATTCTCTAAATAAAAAAATGTTAGAAGCTCTAGTACTTGTCATCTGAAGGAAAAGTGTAAAACTCTAGCACTTGTCATCTGAAGGAAATGTTTAAAACTATAGTATTTGTCATCTGAAGGAAAAGTGTAAAACTCTAGCACTTGTCATCTGAAGGAAATGTTTAAAACTATAGTATTTGTCATCTGAAGGAAAAGTGTAAAACTCTAGCACTTGTCATCTGAAGGAAAAGTGTAAAACTCTAGTAAGGAATAGTGTAAAACTCTAGTACTTGTCATCTGAAGGAAAAGTGTAAAACTCTAGTACTTGTCATCTGAAGGAAAAGTGTAAAACTCTAGTACTTGTTATCTGAAGGAAAAGTGTAACACTAGTACTTGTTATCCGAAGGGAAAGTGTAAAACTAGTACTTGTCATCTGAAGGAAAAATGTTAGAAACGCTAGTACTTGTCAGCTGAAGGGAAAGTGTGAGAGACTTCAATACTTGCCATCTAAAGAAAAAGTGTTAAGTCTCTAGTACTTGTCATCTGAAGGAAGAGCATCAATCACGTAAAACTTTATAAGCTCCCTGTAGAGCACAGGACTTCAACGAATACACACCCAATCATCCCACACTGAGCCATCCGCTTCAGCTCTGTCAATGTCTTCCCTGTTTCCTTTGAGCTTTCTTCCCTATGTGTGTTTTGGTCTGCCCCTACTTCTCTTGACTTGGTGATTCCAGAATAGAGACTGTCTTGTAAATGCTGTCAGCTGGTTTTATTAATGTGTGTCCCATCCAACGCCAACTCCTCACGTCATGTTCCACTGATATCTGGTTCTTTCCGACAGTTCCACATTGGTGATCTTACCCTACCATTTCAATCTCTACTCGAGGCCAAGTTGCAGCAAGCCGTGAATGAGCTTATAGCAGCCAATGACTCATAGCTGGCTGCTTGAATCAGGGTCATCAAACCATAGCTAATCAAGGGCCCTCCATGTGACGGCCCTGGAAACAGGCTGCTCTAATCTAGTCTGGCCAAGTAATATGGAACGCAGTGGGAAAGCAAATCCAGTACTGAAAAAGGAACCCGAAATTGGATGTGTTTTATCAGTGCACTAAAACTTGCAGCATAAAAGTTTCTGGTCTGCTGTCTCAGCCAAAATTGCACTTCACGTTCAACCTCTTAGTCATTTGCGAAACATCTCCCACCAGTTGGGATCTTGCATTATGATATAGGCTAAACCATGTGAACACCCTATTGCTGCTATCAATCATCACTGGCCTGTGAGCTCGAATCATCTCTTACCCTCTGCACGGATGCTTCTGTTGCAATCTGAGCTGGGCCAGGTCGAGTTTCATCTGTCATGTTTAAGCCTCCTTGAAAATATTAATTGACCCAGTTATGTACAACTTTTTGTGACAAACATTTATCTCCGTAAACAGAAAGCCTTTCCCTATGAGTATTCTTTGCAGAAAATCTTGTTGTCAACAACAACAAAAAAAAGAAACACCAGTGTGCTGTTCTCTGACTATACACGCTGTGAGCACACAAGTCATTTGTATGTTAGCTAGGCACGTGCATGTGACATATTGCATCTACTACCCAAAGTAATAATACAGCTTGATGCTGCTGCCAGCTAATGACACTTTTAGAAACCACCAACTACTTTTTTTAGCTATCCAAATATACTGGCCAAGAACCTCAACTCGGCTTCCTTGTAGCTCTCCTTGGAAACGGGTTATTTTCATGGCAGCCTGGCTAACGGGGTGAGAGATCGATGTGATCCATGTAGTAGTGAACGACACACAGATGAAGCCATGTATAGCACAACTGCCTGGAGGACTCCGGTCCACCATCATTAGCACGCGCGGAATGTGAGGAAAGCTGCTACAAGCCGCCATTTGACGTCCTTTTTAGGGTGCACAAGAGTAAACTTATTCATCGTGGGCATTCGAAACAACAACAACAATCTCTTATCAGTTTGTGACATACTTACTGACCTACCCTCCTACTTTTATTTGATATCGTGACTTTAGATTTATCTTGTAGATCTTTGTTCCTGAAAAATCCCACGTTGAATTGTCGTCTGTGGCTGTATACTGTTGTATACTCTGTTTTATCTTTATTCTGGCTATCAGAAGCTGCTGGTCTGCTCCTCTAGAGGAAGAGAATAAGCTGCTCTAATAATTGTCATCCCAGCCTCTGAAGGAAAGCACTAGACATCATCATGTAGCATGTTCTTTGCAGAATGTCGCTCTCACAACAGCCGATCTGTAAGACTTTCGATATCTAGCCAGAACTCCCGCCTCTGTCGTTGTCATCTTTAGAACCTCAGTGAAATCTTGTGTCCATCTTCTACTCGGCTTGCCTCTGCCTTGCTTTCTAGGCACCGTACCCTCCAGGATTGTTCTCTCCAAGCCATTATGGTGTTTGATATGGCCAAAATATTTTAGCTTTCTGGACAAGATATTGTTTACTAACCAATTTTCCTCGATATCCAGTTTTTATAGGATATCTGCATTTTTCCTTTTTGCTATCCATGGTATTTTGAGCACCCTTTTGTAGCATTAGGCATGCTAATAATAGACTGTCTACACAGCTTTAGAAGATAATGCCACTGTCAATGTTACTAACATCTGCTTTCCGATTGGTTGTCTGCTTCCATACAAGCTAATACTGCAGTAGGGCTGAGCATTTTCCAGGACAGAAATCTGACACAAGCTTACTTATAAAGGATGTATGTGAAATAACACAATTGTATATTCGTTTGACAGGAGAGAGAGATTTGCTATGTAAACCCATTTAGTGTTGTGATAAAAATAAAGTACTCTCAAATGTCCTTACCAGACTTATTGGTCATTTTATGAAGAGCTGTACTTTTGATGAGCATGTGGTTTCCTTGGAGTTTTTTGGTCTTGCTTCTTGACTCTTTCCTCTAGTTTTCCTTGGAGAATATGACTATAAAGGTAACTCTTCAGTGATTCATATTTTGTGATAAAACCTTGAAATATGAGATCCCCTTTGCAATGCTTTCTTTATCAATTATTTTTCTTTGACAGGTCTCATGGCTGTACTATTCACATGTAGATTCCGATCCACAATCCATCGTATGTCTGATTATGTTGTTATCATTTGAAGCTACTTGTGCTGAATTAACTCTTTGTTGTTGTTTTTTTGGTGTGGGTTACAGTGGTTCTTCTTACATTCTGAGAAGTACTTGATAAAGTGAATCGGTGTCCTCCTGACTGCAATGTGATTTGGGACATACAACCTATATTAGATACATCATGGCAACAGCAACAAAGGGAACAAAACTGTATAATGATAGCTAATTTAATTACACGCCGGTGTGGCACATTAGGAATATGGTGTTAGGCCTATAATATCTTGACCAACGGCACAATATGGATGTCGTGACGACATCACACCAGCTGCCTTTACTTTCAAAGATTATTCTGGTACCTTATCTTTTAGGCTGGGTCGACCTTGAAAAGCCGTTTTGTGATCAGAAAAAAATCCAGTACCAATTGGGGCCTGAACCCTGGACACTTGGCTACCTGTACTTAGCAGAGAAGGAACTGAATATGAACTAACTGCCTAGTCCAGTGGTACTTAACCAGGAGTATCCACATCCCTTGGGAGTATGGAAACCAAAGCAATGTAGGTATAGGACTCCCATCAGTAAACTGTTCTCACTAGCTGTAGCTCTGTGTTTGCCATTCTTCTGTGAGTAAATAATGACAAAATCCTTACGATATTCTTTCATCTGTTTTGTTCCTAGCTATCCATATGTCAAGTTAACTGAACTATTGACATCTTTCAAAGTCATAGTATCTCTTAGACTGCTGATGAAGTTCATTTGATCATTTGGACAGTCTGGCAAAGAAAGTATTTGGACACTGAATGTCTGTGACTGCAACAAAAAAAAAAGAAAAAAAGTTAACCCTTTCCAGACATGGGTGGTGAAATACTAAAACTGTTCGCTATGTCCAAAATCGACTTCTGAAACATTTGTTAGCGATTTAGTCTGTGGAATTTCATCTTGTTAACTGCTCTACACAACTGTATCATTCACAGATGCACAGTTGACATTTCAATGAAAGGATATTTATGATAGGTAGACATTTACGGACGTTATGAAGTTTGAAAATCAAATTATATAGTTTTTAAAGTTGGGCTTCAAGACCTGATAAATAATTTATAATTTGATCAGTCGAATGACCACACATATCTATACATGCCAGATTCAGACTTTGAATAGGACAATATGAAAAGTATGTATAACAAAATTGACATATCTATATCAGCGACACACAACACAATGTCAATTAACGCTTCATACTAATACATAATCTTTTTTATGAATGCTTCATGTCATAGACAATTTCATTATGTGTGTTATGATGTTTCGATTGTAATTTTAGATCAATTTGCTCAATATGTTAATTAATTTTATTTCGAATAACTTTACTTCCTTTAATCTACGGAATTCTGGCACTTGGCCTGGACTTTAATACACAAATCTGCAAAATTATCCAGAACTGGAAAGGGCTAAGAACTCCTTACGCAGGCGAAGCCCAGGTATATACAATAGAATGAATTTACAAACTGACATACAAACAATAACAGGTTCATGTGAAACCACAACTTCTGTGCCAAATATGTAAAACCTATAATTATGACAGTATACTGATCATGAAATCAACCATGAAATAAAATGTACAGCGATGTAATAAATATTAAAACAAAAGAAATAAATATCAAGGGTCCTCACCGTGTAACATTTCCAAGACAAACGTTTTACCCTGTACCACTCAAATACGCTAGGTTCGTAAATTACTTAGGCTAACCATCTCATGACATATACGTTAAGAGTGTACCGGTGACATTTAATCCGTACGCATTTATTCCTGCATGTCAAGGCCCTTAGAGGGAATATTGTGTGCAGACGCATGCAAGTAACAAATAAAAGAGTTGTTCAATAGATTTGCAATAACTTTGCTCAATAACAACATAAAAACATGACTAGTTCAATTTTATCAAACACCTTTGACATTATTTGAAAAGTCATTAAAAGAACCTTATTTTCAACAATCATTTCACTAACTACATAAATAAGTTATTTGTCCCAAACCATATATGCCACATTTCTCGTATATGCGTTTCAGGAGAGGAGTAGGTGAAGAAAAAAATATTTAAATCCCGATTTTCAGCACACGACATTGCACACCACGGTGGCAAAGAAAACAACAGAGCACACATCCCCACTCAACACAGCACTATTAATCTAGAATCATCAAGAGTTAATTGCTTGGGGAAGTTGATTATTTAAAAGAAGAACCCGATTTGGATCTAGGTCATTTTTTTCTAACAGGAAATAAAACAAAAATTTAACCTGCACACTGTGTGGCTAATGCCGGAGCAAATGAGCTACATTCCTCTACTCTATAAATGAAGAGCAAGGCTAGGGGGAAAATGTAATAAGAATAGTTTTGTTTTATTTTTTTAAAATGTATGTCTGGGAAGTTAGAAATCAGTGAGACCTCCGGAGTGCTTTAATTATGACAAATCTGCAACTCAACGGCCGTTATTAAAAGTGCTCTTTTTCCTCATAATCGATGAGCCCACTGGGACAACACACTCTTGTCTACTTCAATCTACCCATAACTAGTATTTACTTCTATATCCAGGTTTCCCCCGACATCAATATCAGAATATTATCTGTTCTGTGCATATTAATTTTTTCCTCTTGTGTAGCATTGGCCGACCATTTTATCCTGACTGAATTATTGCAATGTGCATGCTTTCACAACTGTCAGTAGGTCTATTATAACTCCTTGAACCTGGGCCACCCAGTTTGTAAAATCCCTTTCCCATTGGCTCTTGAGCAAAATATGCACAGGACAGACATGTACGAGCAAAGCTAGTTTATGTGATCAGTTTTTATTATTCTATCTCAAATTGACTGACTAGATAATCTCCAATGCTCTTGCTTATTACCTTAACATCTTTATACTAGTTTAGAAGACTCTGCGAGGTATGCATACAACCAGTTTCGTTAAACCTCACTTGAAATAAAAACTATGCACATCCAATCTATTCTTGAATGCATTCCAAGCATTCACCACTCTCTGCCTAAAAGAATATTTTCTAATATTATGCCAGTAGTTTGTGGAATATATTTGTGGGAGACCGAACAGTATCAAATTTACTTGATACATTCTGTAGGATTCTTCCCTGGACAAATCTTGTCATTTAAATGATCATCAGAGATCACGACATTGAGCAGCACATGAGCTGCAGTGGTCAGCGACCCATAGCTGACTGCTAGCTTCAGGGCCAGTGAACCAGAGCTGCCAAGACCCTTCTACACCTCCACGGATTTATCCTGGATAACAGACTGGCTAAGTAGAAGGGATCGAAGAGGAAAGTCAACATAATAATCAAAAATACTTGCTGAAGTCAGATTGCAGTGAAGCTGTAAACTACAAAACAACGCATTCCTTTCTCCGAACTACATTCTGCTACTTGCAAAACCATTTTCAGGGCTTGGTAGCGGGAAATTTAGAACAAACAAAGAACAATCATCATGATCAGATTAGATTTGTCATTTTCAGAAATCACCATCTAAATCAACTTAACCAGCCTCGTAATCAATAAGAATAAGCTCAACAGCTTGTTCTGCTGTTAGCCTTTTGGAGTGGCAATTTTTCAAATTTCCAACATGTGTTTCATCATTAAAACAATAAAAATGCTGCAAAACATAACTAATATGGGTGTCGACCATTTTTAGGCAACTCTAGAGAAATATGCGTACCTTCTGACATCACCATATTTTACACAAAAACCGTGCCAATTCTGTCCGATATACAAGCTCATATAATAAACATATATGCACCACACTAGAGAATTGTTGGAGTGCGGGAATGGGCTATTTACTCCCTCACTGACATATCACTGGCTCGGATTCAAAAGACACATACTCTCGGATTGTACTTTGTATTCAAAAGACTGATATACTCTCAGACTATTTTGTATGTTGAGATTGAGATAAAAATCCTTCTATGTTATTATTAGGAACTGTCTGAACAACTTGTATCGATTGCCTGGATCTTTCATTACAATTCTACATTCAATGTTCATGTTTGAACCATTTTTAAAGGGGTGATTGTATCTACAATTATGTACAAAGTTCAAGGTTATATCAGCAGAAGGACAGAATACTACCGGTATCATGTTGGTACTTCCTTGTCATTGCTTGATATCTGTGAAGCTGAAAATTAAGAAAAAAACAATTGACTGTAACACACAGTAAGAGATAAATAAACTACATAGAAGAAATAAAGTCTAATCCTTCAGTTCCGAACAGGACACACCAGAGTCAATAGCCACTTGAACTGCACAAATGGGGAGGAAGACCAACATCTGGTCAGGCAAAATATGCTGATCAGACATGTTAGTCAGGGTCAGGCAAAATATGCTGGCTAAGACCCTCACCTTGGCTTACTCATAGCCCTCGCTGGAAACGGGCTGTTTTCATGGCAGTTGGTTAACGAGGTGAGGGATTGACATGAACCCCGTAATAGTGAGCGACACGCCAAGCATAGCACAACCGCTTGGGGGACCCCGGTCCATCTTCATCAGCACGCTCGAGATGTGAGGAAAGTTACTGCAGCCCATAACTTAACTTTCTTTTCAGTGTGCACAAAAGAGTAAACTTACTCATTGTGGGCATTCAACAACAACCGCATCAACCCCTTGTGCAGACTCTGAAGAAACAGTAAGACACCTGTTCATTGAGTGCAAGACATTTGCGGACATGAAAACTTTCTTACAAGCACTACCGATAATTGCCATGGACAACGCAGGATTAATATCATGTATATAAAAGAGCAGTGGTTAGTGCACTGGCTTTCCAGGTAAGCAATCAGAGTCCAATCCCCAGTTGGTGTGGGATTTTTTTTTTCCCGATCACAAACTGGTTCCTGTGGTTGACCTCAGTCTCAGAAATAGGGTTCCAGAGCAATTTGGGAAGTAAAGGTGACTGGCATGATACTAACCAGATTGCCAATTATGTTGCATGGGTCACCAAATAATATGGTCCTGACATTGTGCTTCTCATACGCTGCATGGCATGGGACAAGATCTTTACTTTACTTTATTTTTTTTTACAAAATCAACATAATTGAATTCTGGGCAGATGAATAGGTGCACAGTTTAACTCAGTAAATTACAAGGGGTATGGATAATGATGGCGCCATTAGCCTGCTAGTAGCGACAATGTCCGTTAGTCTCCATCTCTTCGTCATCCACAGGAATAATTGATGAAGGACAAACAGTAAAGGTACACAAAACTGGTTGTATACAGACTGGAGAGTCTTTTTAAACCAGTATAAAGGGGGACGGCGTGGGCTTGTGGTTAAGTGACACGGCTCACAACCAGAAGGTGCTGGGTTCGATCCCCATCACAGCACCAGTTTTTACCCCGGGGAAGCAAACCCTTAAAAAATGCAGGAGGAAGCAGACCCTTACATAAAATGCATGCTGAAGTTGGATGCACTGGGCCGATAGGCGCAAAATAAAAACCACAGTGTAACACATACCGCCTTGGGGATTAAATAAATTAGGTGAACGCAAAAACAAAAAACACAAAAAATCAGTATAAAGAAGTTAAGTACAGCCCTCAGAACAGAGCCCCAAAATTGCATAGAACAGTGGTCCCCAAAAAATGGTGAAGGTTGGATGGAGATTACAGAATATCTTGCACCAGAACATGATTTGCAATATACTACGTGGAGATCTCTGAACAGGTGTGTCCAGATGTGGGTCTAACCTGAAAAAGTGGGGATTTGCAGATGATGAATATTGCGAATGTAGGGCCGTCCAGGACCTGGAACATCTAGTTATTTGTGCTAGGATGCAGGAATCCTGTACAGTTGAGGACCTGATGGTGGTAAATGTGATGCCGTCCAGGACCTGGAACACCTAGTTATTTGTGCTAGGATGCAGGAATCCTGTACAGTGGAGGACCTGATGGTGGCAAATGAAGGAGCACTGACGGTGGCTGGTTTTTTGGTGAAGACTATGTGTGAGGTTGCCAGACACGGAAGGTAAGTAAGTACTGCCAAACTACAATTGCTACAAAGTGTAACTATTCCTTTACAAGGAAGAACCAAAAAATGACAAAACAAAGAAAACAAATAAATTAAATGATGCTTTACAGAAACATGGCTCGATACTTACATTCTCTCTCCTTTCTTTTAGCTCTTTTCCTTCTTCTGTCTATGCTGGCAACTTCAGATTTAAGAGTCATGTAGATGGACTTGATTTCTCTCATCTTGTTGATAAGGAAGTTACATCGTGCTTCTCCCTCCAGGTATTCTCCTAGGTCTGAGTTACACAAAAACCAGAACAACTGTTTAGCTGGAGCATGAGGAAAGAAATTCAGGTTTGATAGGATGAAGAAGATCGACAAAGCTGATAGTGGGATTCCACAATTACAGTTATGACGAAAGACTAGAAAAACCAGCTTACAATGTCTAGAAGAGAGAAGAATTTGAGGTGACTTAATACAGGTTTATAAGATAATCACAGGAAAGGATAAATTTAACTATAACAAGTTTTTTTCAAAATTCAACCACCTACAAGAAAAGAGGGCAAAGCTATAAATTAACTAAAGAAAGGTCCAGATTAGATATCAGGAAATACTTTTTTAGTCAGAGAGTGGTGAATGCCTGGAATGCATTGCCACAGGAAGTAATGGAGGCAAGGACAATTAATGCGTTTAAGAAAAGATTTGATGTGCATAGCTTTTAGAGCAAGGAAATGTAAATGAAACTGGTTGTATACAGACTCTACAGAGCCTTCTAAACCAGTATAAAGACGTTAAGTTAAGTTGATAATAATATTCCTCTATAATTTGTACACTGTTGCAGATCTCCCTTCTTTGGCAACTACCCGGTCTTCCTTCCTGTCTGCTGATATTTTTTATCAGATTTGACCAAGTAATGTATTTAATAATATCTCTTTGAAGTTTTAATTCTACTGTCGAGATATAATTTGAACCAGCGGTTTACCATCTCTCAAAAGCATTTCAGCTATCATGATCTTTTGCAGCTCCGTTTCTGTAGAATGACTCTGTCTGTGGGAATCATGTGGAGTTGGTCTATTTAACAATTCTTCTAAATGTCTTGTCCATCACTTCATCAGCTCATTAATGTTGCAAATTAATGTTGGTTCTAAATGTTGTTATAGCCGGGGATGGGGTTGAGGATGGCTTGGCTTCGTTCATTCTCAATCTCCCACTACCAAACACTGAAAGGGGTTGAGGATAAACTCTCAACACCAACTAAATGCTCCCATGGAGTCAGTCTCATATAGCCTCTGACAACAAAGTCCAACTACTGGGCTTCGTGCGGCAAAACTGTTTTGACTAAGAGGAGAAGCGGAGGAAGGCGAGTCACTGACGCCTTAAAACCAGTAGTTTTGGGTAGATAGGGCTCGAAATTCTAGGAAGGCAGCTCATCTAGGGAAAGGAAAACTCTGATTTCAAACCATATGAAGCCTTGCAGATAAGATACTGGCATGTCTTGTCAGATTTTGTCAGATATGGCTGTGCAACCTGTTTTTTTTTATAACTCTGAAAGTTGGTCAGTGCCTACCAAACTTGACAACCGGCGATGTGCGAAGGAGCACGCGGAAGAGGATACAATGCCTTATCCTAGAGTGAGGAAAGACAACCTCCGCTGAGTGTTGTGGCTGGGCAGACCAGACCCTTAGCCTTGGCGGCTGGTCTAGGAGTGAAGCCCTGACAGCCAAACAGATAGAGCATTGCTTTGCTGATCAGTAGCTTCTGCAGCTTGCCTTTTTCCAAATATATTAGTATTACCTTTCACTTGGAGTTAACAAGGCAGACCGAGAAAGGGACCATACAGCATTGGCAACACATGGTCTCTATATCTCTGACCGGGCTTTGTGCTAATAGCACAAATACTATCACCCGACAAGACGAAAAGAGCCAATGAATGATTGATAATGTTGCTAATCAAATTCTATTTCTCATCTTTAATAAAGCTATTATCTTGATCATGTTTTCCTATAACTTTCTCTATGGTGCTGTCCAGAGTGGTCCGCCTGGGTCTTTGTGTATGACAAAGACAAGAAAAGCACCACTGCCAAACAGAGACCCTGTTGTAAGAGGCGACTAACTGTGTGACATGGCATAACACCGACCATGGTTCGGTGGTTTGTTAAGAGCAGCATAGATGTGCCTAGCAGGTCTACTTTGCTCTAGTGTTTAAATCTATTAAGATGGACTTGTGCATCGGTTAACCACCCTCCATGACACTTGTCTTAAGGCAGTGTAGTAATAAGCTGCTCAAGCCTAGCCCGCTATTGCAGTTACATTCAGCTCACTCCAGAGCTGGGACCTGCACAGCGACAATTTGCCCCTGTAGAAGTATAAGACGACTAAGACGACGCTGTACAGGTCTTCCGAATTTCCTTTTGCTGCAGCATCCTCACCTCTTATGACAAATCATCAATATATTTTCTTTTCTAATGCTCTTCCTCACATCTTTGTTGACTTCAGTGTTGTATGCTTCATGAGTCTTGGATCTAGCATTTCTGGTTTTGATTCTTTTCAAATCTGCCTTCATTTTTCCTTCCTTTATCTTTGCTTGTTATAGTTTCTGTTATCTATATTTTGTGTTGGAGCTCTGTTTCCCCCAAAACTTCTCCACAAGTCATGTTTCATATATTTGTACGAGATCAAGATACTGAGCAGTGCATGTGCTGACTGTTAGCGTCAGGACACGCGAACAAGAGATCCTGAATAACAGGCTGCAACAAAGCTGACTGGCTAAGGAGAAGGAATCAAAGAGGGAAAGCTAACCCGGTATTCAAAAATGTCTGCTGAAGTTTGACCGAAAGATACAAATATCGCAGTCAAGCTGTAAACTACGACACAATGTAACATCCTGCTACTGGCAAAGCCTTTTTCAGGACTTGGTAGCGGAAGATTGAGAACAAACGAAGACGAAGATATATTTGTACCGGTTGCTAGTGTTCTTCTGCATCTTCTATTTCTTCTCACTGTAACAAATGATATCTATTTGATACCGCAACTTTACATTTATCTCATATTTCCTTGTTTCTAAGGAATCCCATATAAAACTGTTGTCTGTGGTTGTATATCTTTTTAAATCTTTATTTTGGCACGATGGTAGTCTGAAGCCATGTCTGCTCCTCTACATACTTTTACATCATGTAACTTTTTTTTTTTTTCGTTTGCCTTATTTCTCTAATCCCCAAGGCGGTGTGCGTTGCACTGTGGTCTTTATTTTGTGCCTGTAGGCCCAGTGCATCCGACTTCAGCATGCATTTTATGTAAGGGTCTGCTTCCTCCTGCATTTTCTAAGGGTTTGCTTCCCCGAGGTAACGGCCGGTGCCGTGATGGGGATCGAACTCAGCACCTCCTGGTTGTGAGCCGTGTCACTTAACCACTAGCCCACGCTGTCCCCCTACATCATGTAATGATTAATTTGAACTTTTTATTTATTCATATATGGTCAATCTAGTTTTCTCTCCTGTGGTCTGGTGACACAGAAGTTATTTTGTTTAATCTTATACGTGGAAAACATACTGCGACCAATCATCAGTTGATTTAAAGTATAATATTACATGAGCAAGTCTCCATTTTCGCTTTGAGTCCATTATCTTCCCTGCCATTGGACCAAACTGTAGAAGGAACCTGCGCTTGGACACCGCTTCCCTTACGCAACATGAAAGTCAGTAAATAGACTCCTAACTGGTATATCACGATGCAGGAAGAACTTAGAGATCAGGGTACAGAGATGATGAGACAAGCGACTGTAGAGCAACCCAGATCCCCTGATAATCAATTCAAACCTTCTGGATACATGCAATATGGATGATAAGTTAAAAGGAACAACAAGGCAATTCAAGTGTATGAACATGAGATCTCAAGTGGCCAGGACACAGAAATTAACTAAGTGATATCATACAACACAAAAAGCCAATCTTATAGGTAAGTCCATGTCAGGACTACCAATCTACCACAATATAAAAACCTCAAAAGTTTCTTCTTCGATGCTCGTCCTGAAAAAGGGCGCTGTGTCGTAGTTTACAGCAAGACTGCGATATCTGCACCATTTGACCTAACATATTTGGTTTCAGCTTGGCTTTCTTTAGTGCCGGTTTTTGCCTTCTCTCTGCAATCCCTATTCTCTTAGTCACACTACAGTAGTGCAGCCTGTTTCCAGGGCGGAATAGGGCCTTGGTCAGCTCTGGTTCAAGGACCCTGATGCAGTCTGCTGTGAATCTCAGAGCTACATACAGTTTCTCTCAAAACTACAAACAATCACACTCAGACAGACAGACAGACCCTTTCAGAGCTACAGCCAGACCATCTCAGGTTTACAGAGAATCCCTCTCAGAGTTACAGACAGACCCTCTAAAAGCTACAGACAGACCCTCTCAAAGAGCTATGCACAATCCTTCAGTTACGGATATACTTTATTTAGTCTTGGCGGAGGCTGTCGTAGCCCTGATAGGAGGGTTCCTCTCAAGGCAACAGACAGTTCAAAACTTAAAAAAAGTCATTTCATGGATACAGAGAAAGATTGCTGACAAACAAAGACATTAATACAATAACAACACCCAAAAGTATCCAGCTGAGCGCCTGCTTCCCACACTAAGAACACCAAATGTATCCTGTCTGCTTCCCACACTAAGTACACCAAAAGTATCTTGTCTGCTTCCCACACTAAGTACACCAAAAGTATCCTGTCTGCTTCCCACACTAAGTACACCAAAAGTATCCTGTCTGCTTCCCACACTAAGTATACCAAAATTATCCTGTCTGCTTCCCACACTAAGAACACCAAAAGTATCCTATCTGCTTCCCACACTAAGTACACCAAAAGTATCCTATCTGCTTCCCACACTAAGTACACCAAAAGTATCCAGTCTGCTTCCCACACTAAGTACACCAAAAGTATCCTGTCTGCTTCCCACACTAAGAACACCAAAAGTATCCTGTCTGCTTCCCACACTAAGTACACCAAAAGTATCCTATCTGCTTCCCACACTAAGTATATCAAAAGTATCCTGTCTGCTTCCCACACTAAGTACACCAAAAGTATCCTATCTGCTCCCCACACCAAGTACACCAAATATATCCTATCTGCTCCCCACACCAAGTACACCAAAAGTATCCTGTCTGCTTCCCACACTAAGTACACCAAAAGTATCCTATCTGCTCCCCACACTAAGTACACCAAAAGTATCCTATCTGCTTCCCACACTAAGTACACCAAAAGTATCCTATCTGCTTCCCACACTAAGAACACCAAAAGTATCCTATCTGCTTCCCACACTAAGTACACCAAAAGTATCATATCTGCTTCCCACACTAAGTACACCAAAAGTATCCTGTCTGCTTCCCACACTAAGTACACCAAAAGTATCCTATCTGCTTCCCACACTAAGTATACCAAAAGTCAACTACAAAATACACATTTGGGAAACCAAGAACTGGAACAATTGCTCATGTAAACTTCAGATCAAACAAATTCAAGATATCTTTTAGTCACAGATAGTCTTTTCGGTTATATCAGGACTTACCAGCATTGAAAGTGTACTTGGACGGGCGGGGTGACTTGGACAAATCTGCAAACTTGACTGGTGGAGACTCTGGGTAGTGGTTTGGTGTGTTTGAGGCTGACCCTTGTGAGTCAGAGTTACCTGTATCTGCAAGGATGCAAAAAGTTCAACAGTTATGATTCCCTATCTCTACAATCCTGACTCTACTCTAGTTGTTCTTAGCCATTTCTAGATCGCAGGTCCGATGACGATGGTTGGTTGGTTGTTATTGATCCTGCAACTTGTCCTTTGAGTCAAGGCGACGTAGTGGTATATGCAAGTGTTTGTGAGCTGTTGTTTAGTTCTGTACAAAGTGTCTGGCCTCAGAGTAAGAAGCTCTTTCCTAACACCGTCAAGCACCAGACACCAAAAAAGATGGTGTTCAACATTTTTGTAGTGATGTATGCACAACCGGCAGCCTCGAGTCTGTTGTTGCTAGATTCTGTTCAAGTGACTGATAAGTTAAATCAGAAAATGGTGCTTTCATCTCTCCTTTTCAGGAGGTTGAAGTTGTCTTTGGGATGGCCATGTTTGTAGAGTTTTCTCCCAGTATTCCCTATTGTTCATCTGTTCAGTATATAATGAAGATAAAAGCAATACCCTGACACGCAGGGTGAAAAAACAACCTGGTCATAAACTATCTTTTACAATCCAAACTTGGTTCTCCCGTAGACCCCAGGTTAGGAGGCACTGTCTAACATGACTTGTGTAGACCCCAGATTAGGAGGCACTGCCTAATATGATTTGTGTAGACCCCAGGTTAGGAGGCACTGCCTAATATGATTTGTGTAGACCCCAGGTTAGGAGGCACTGCCTAACATGACTTGTGTAGACCCCAGGTTAGGAGGCACTGCCTAACATGACTTGTGTAGACCCCAGATTAGGAGGCACTGCCTAATATGATTTGTGTAGACCCCAGGTTAGGAGGTACTGCCTAATATGATTTGTGTAGACCCCAGGCTAGGAGGCACTGCCTAACATGACTTGTGTAGACCCCAGGTTAGGAGGCACTGCCTAACACGACTTGTGTAGACCCCAGGTTAGAAGGCACTGCCTAACATTATTTGTTGACAAATATAGCAGATGTTCCACAGAAAACCAGCAGAAATTCATTACTGTATAATTTTAAATTTATTTATTTGAGGCAAAACGTTTAGAATTTAAACCACGTTTGTTATTTATTTTCATATTTATGGCAAACAAATGACAGAAGATGTCAGCAAGGACTGCATTGACAAAAAGGACCTTCAGAGGAAAACAAACTAACCACAAAGAATATCAGGATAGAACTGAGGGAGAAAAAAATCATCACTACTCGAGGGACACTTTAGCTCAGTTCATAGCGAGCAATTCGCTATTTTCTGTTGTAACAGTGTGCCTCGGTTGGAAACACGCATGGAGACTAAACAAAAAAAAATCAGTGTTGGGTCATTTTAATCGGGGAACACTTCTCCAGTCAACTCAGGTGTAAATGGGTACCCAACACATGAGTTAGGGAAAGTAAAAACAACAAGGAAGGGCACTGGTCACCCCACCTACCAAAAGATGTGGCTTAGTACAATGGAGTCTTCAAAAACTCCATTTCCAACCAGCGATTAATTCTGCTGAGTTTCCAATTTTACTTTACTCATGTATGACCAATTGCACTGCACAGGACTGAAACATGGACTCCAGCAAAACTCGTAGCAAAGAATGGTGAGACAAGTGTGTAAGCATTTTAAATGTGGCGCTACTGTAGAATGGAATGAGTGAGATCGACAGAAAAAGATCCAATGACAATGTTCTCACTGAGGTAAGCATATAAAGAAAAATATTAAAAATGATACAGAAACAAAGATTTAGTTGGCTGGTACACAATATACGACATGAAAGGCTTCTACAGAAGGTACTAGAGGGTTATAGAACAAGGGGAAAAGAGACTCACCTTTACATCTCAGGCATGCTGAGACCTACACTGAAATGAAGGGAGCTGCAGAGGATAGAATCAAATGAAGAGATATGCTCAGACAACCATACAACCAGTCTTAGGACTGATCAACCAGAGAATATAAAATGAAGAGATATGCTCAGACAACCGTACAACCAGTCTAGGACTGATCAACCAGAGGATAGAATAAAATGAAGAAATATGCTCAGATAACCGTACAACCAGACTAGGATTGATCAACTAGAGGATAGAATCAAATGAAGAGATATGCTCTGACAACCGTACAACCAGTCTAGGACTGATCAACTAGAGGATAGAATCAAATGAAGAAATATGCTCAGACAACCGTACAACCAGTCTAGGACTGATCAACCAGATGATGACGATATTTATTTATCATCTTCGTTTGTTCTCAATCTCCCGCTACCAAGCCCTAAACAGGGCTTCGCAAGTAGCTGGATGTAGTTAGGAGAACAGAATGCATGTCACTAGTTTATAGCTTCGCTGCGATATTTGCACCTTTCTGTCCAACACATCCTTCTTCTGCGACATTTATTTATCTGAATCTACTTGTTTCCTCTGCTGTTTATTATAAGACCTAAATTGATTTAAATAGTTCACGGCTGGATCAGTTCTTATGAGGGTCGCTCCGAAACTAATGCCTATTTTATTCCATGAAAACCATAACAGATACAAAGAACACAATAACACTCTTTGATGGAGCACCTTTTTAGCAACAGAAAACTATTTTTCTACGTAGTCACCACCCTTGTCTATACATTTTCTCTAATGATGAACAAGAACATTCATGCTGCATTCGTAAAATTTTCACAGCTGCTTTGTCTGCATCGTTGTTAGGAAAATGTTGCCCAGGCAGTCCATTTTTCATCAGCCCGAACAGATGGAAGTGAGAAGGCTCTAAATCCAGACTATACAGTGAATGTGGTAGGACGGTTGAGCCAAGATTGGCAATGTGCTCCACTTTGGCATTATTGTGTTGCAAGAGACCCACCTGGTACAATGTTTACGATATTCTAACGTTGCCAACATCATTTCCAATGCATTGAAGACTATATTCCAGCTCCATAAACCTGGTCGTAACTCACCGATTTGAGCTGATGAGGTGTTCAAGACAACTTCTAGGTGGTGTGACAATTGTGCATGGCCCTTCAGAACGTGACTTGTTCTTAATGCCGTGTCAGCGACTGCTAAAACGTGCCACCCATGCCTCACTGTGCTAACATCCACCGTTTGGTCTCCGTAACAGTTCAGCAAGCATCAATGAATGTCAATGAGGAATTCAATTACACACCTTTGCTTCAAAAGGACATCCATGCCAGACACCATTTTGTTAGACAGCCCCTCTGCTGCCAGCCATCACACCCCACAAAATTTTACGGACATTGGCAAACACACTTTTAAAGCACAGTTTTATGTTCGAAAGTCGCTCTGAAACTAACGCATCCTAATTAATTATGTTGGCCCATTGCGTCAGAACTGGATTTTGGTGGTATGGCAGTAGAGTTTGAACCTTCCCGTCAATGTCCGTATATGAAGTTTCATAGTGGAAGAGTAGTTAGAAATCATACCTCTCATAGCTAAGAGACTGGGTTTGGCCATAGTCAAGACATGATCTAGCCTACCCATATGTAAATCTGAGCACCTGATTTACAGCTAGAGAAGGCATTTGGTTACCCCATCTCAAAATGAGATGACTCTGTACTATGAAATATCTAACACTTTTTCCTCAATGGCTGTCTTACTTTTATTCTTATAAGTGACCAAGTCAAGAAATTTTTTGATTCCTTTTTGTTTCATTCTGTTAAAATGTTTACTAGTTTTTCCATCAATTTATGCCATTAAGGGACATGGCGAAATTAAGTTGTCTGTCCTGGCCTTACTGCACTGTGTCAGTTGTCGTGTTCACGTAACGTTGCAAAATGCCCCTGTCATCTATCAACTGCTGTCCGACGTCCATCTTGTCCTGTAGTCAGATCTTCTAGCATTGTACACCAGGAGTGGATGGTTGACCAGGGTGCATTCTCACTGGTTGACCAGACCACCATATTTTGTTCAGAAATGTACTCAGCACAAGGTTTGGTGCTGACCATTTTTTGTGTCCTCGTTTCATAACCTGTCTCTCCTGGTGACACAGATGACCTTTCTTTAACAATTTATTTTATAAGTTTGGTAACAATTTCCACCAGATCAGAACAAAGTCGACTTCTAATACAAGTGTCATGTTCTGCCATTTAGTTTGCAAAATGTTAGGTTTTGATGTCACTACGAGATGTTGATGATTCACACATGTGCAGTTGACATTCAACTGTAGAATTATTGTCAATAAGTATACATTTGAGGAAGTTGTGAGGTTTCAAAGTTGACATACTCTGCACTAGGACAGTTGGACTTCAATACCTGAAAAATTATGTTTTATTTGATCAGATCAATGCGAACGTATGTGGATTATTTGTGGATATTCAACACACATTCGACTCAGACTTTGACTGGAACACAGAAGAAAGGTATGTGGTAAACGAATTGATGGATTAACACTGAAATTCACACAACATGGTGAGTAGAACATTTTGTTTTCCTCTGGAATTTCCACCTCCGCATTAAAGCTATTTAATGCTTCATACTAATTTATAATCTTTATTATGAATACTTCATGTCATAGGTAGTTTCATTATATATCTTACGATGTTCAGATCATAGTTTTAGTTCAATTTGTTAAACATTAATGACTTTTGTTTTGAATAAACCTTTAAAATACGGAATTGCGGCACTTGCCCTGGACTGGTAGACACAAATCTGCTGAATTATCTAGGATTGAAAGGGCTTTAGTACAAACAATTTCACAATGTGTTAACAGGTTGTTCGTATATATGCAAGACAATGTAACAATGTGGGTATACAGCATGTTGTTCCTACATATGCAAGACAATGTAACAATATGGGTATATAACAGATTGTTCCTACATATGCAAGACAAGGTAACAATATGGGTATATAACAGATTGTTCGTATATATGCAAGACAAATGTAACAATGTGGGTATATAACAGATCGTTCGTATATATGCAAGACAATGTAACAATGTCGGTATACAGCATGTTCTTCCTACATATGCAAGACAATGTAACAATGTGGGTATACAGCAGGCTGTTCCTATATATGTAAGACAATGTAACAATGTGGGTATATAACAGATTGTTCGTACATATGCAAGACAAATGTAACAATGTGGGTATATAACAGATTGTTCGTATATATGCAAGACAATGTAACAATGTGTGTATACAGCAGGCTGTTCCTACATATGCAAGACAATGTAACAATGTGAGTATACAGCATGTTTTTCCTACATATGCAAGACAATGTAACAATGTGGGTATACATCATGTTGTTCCTACATATGCAAGATAATGTAACAATGTGGGTATACAGCATGTTGTTCCTACATATGCAAGACAATGTAACAATGTGGGTATACAGAAGTAAAAACTAAAGGTTTGAGGAGACGGTGATCCAGCAGTCTGGCCTTTAACCCTATTAAACTTTCTTACACCTCATCTTCAATGTCAATATCTGCAATTCCATGCCTATTTCATGTGATAGCTGCAACTAAAAATATATAAATAACTCTTACATTTAGGAATTTTAAAACCAGATTTTAACAAACACTTCTTCGTGGGTTCACAAATGAAAATACAAAAAGTTACTTCCCTTACTATACAATATTAACCCATTACAGCTAGTTGGTGCCGAAATCGATTACCATAAAACCTAAAATTAGGGATAAAGATGAGGAGCAGTGTATGAGCTGCAGTGGTCAGCGACCCATAGCTGACTACTAGCGTCAGGGCCAGTGAACCATAGCTGCCAAGAACCTTCTACACCTCCACGAGGTGATCCTGGATAACAGGCTGCAGCAGGGCAGACTGGCTAAGGAGTAGGGATCGAAGAGGGAATGCTAACCCGCTACTCAAAAAATACTTGCTGAAGTCGGATGTGTTGGACCGAAAGGTGCAAATATCGCATTCAAGCTGTAAACTACGACACAATGCATTCCGTTCTCTGGACTACATTCTGCTACTTAAGCCCTTTCAGGGTTTGGTGGCGGGAGATTGAGAACGAACGAAGCCAAGCCAAGCCAAACCTAAAATTGTTGCTCCCTAAAACTTAAACCAACTTCTGAAATGTGTTTGCATTTCGTGATTTTGTTTATGAAATTTCATTTTGATTTTTAATGACTACATGTGCAATTGACGTTTAACTAAGATTATTTCCAATAGGCAGACATCTTAGAAAGTAGAATTTTTTTTTAAAAAGTTATTGCCCATCGCGAAGCTATAATGGCCCACAACATAAGAAGGTTTTGTCTTAATAATGTGATGTGTGCTGTATTTGGATTATAGTGAGTAAGAATATGCACTGATCATCAATCTCACTCTTATCCCAAGCTACCTTGGATCAGTGGCAAGACTAGTGGTCGAGATTACTGGAGGTAACTCGGGATGCAGGTACTCTGGTCCCGTGAGACCAGGGGTCGCTTGAAACTTGCGGGATTCTATCGCCCACCATTTCCATTCATCACTGTGAGAGGCGAGTGCCGTAACCTCTTGACTACAGTGATCCCCTGCGAAAGTTATGATCTTTGCAAGTCTACACATTTATCGGCGTGGTAAAATTGAGCTTCAATACCTGAGAAATTATTTATTACTTGATCAGCCCAATGATCATCTAGATTACTTGTGAGTATTCAACACATGCACGATTCAGATTTTAACTGGGACACACTTATAGAAAGGCATGTTTAAAGAAATTGATGAATATGTCGGTGAAACACACAAAGTGGTGAGCAACAAAACATTTGTTAAAACCCATCTCGAATTTCCAGCACCGCATTAATGCCATTTAACATTTCATACTAACATATAATATTTATTATGAATGCTTGGGAAGGAAGTCTGATCAGACAAAATATACTGATCAGACATGTTAGTAAATACTGATCAGACATGTTAGTCAGGTTCAAGCAAAACATACTGCACGAGACCATCACCTTGGCCCTTCCTTGAAATGGGCTGTTTTCATAGCAGCCTGGCTAACAAGGTGAGGGATCGACGTGATCCCAGTAGTAGTTAGACAAACGCAGATGAAGCCAAGCATAGTCCAACCGTCTAGAGGACTGCGGCCCACCTTCATCAGCACGCTCGGGATGTGAGAAAAGCTACTTCACCCCGCTACTTAACGTCCTTTTCAGGGCCCACAAAAGAGTAACCCACTTATTGTGGGCACTCGCAAACAACATTATGAATGCTTCATGTCATAGATAGTTTAATTATTTGTCTTATGTGTAGATCGTAATTTTAGCTTGATTTGTTCAATATTAATTTATATTTTTACAAATTTTGATGCACAGAATTCAAGCACTTGACCCAGTCTAAAGACCAAATTGGCAAAATTATCAAAACTGGAAATGGTTAATTAAAATCCTGAAACATTAATAAAACAAATTTCATTCAATGTGCAGTTAGTGATATTAGCATTTGTCTGGTATCAAGGGGTCTCCTAGAAGAGAGATAGAAGCGTTCTTTTGACCCGTGAGAGCTAATTTGACATTTCTATTAATAAAACAACAGCAGTACTGTTGGCTACTCTCTCGTACAAAGAAAGATTGACTTACATTTAGGTGACTTCTTGGCTGTTCTGCTTCTTGTCCCATGAACTCTTCTTTTTTTGACTTCGGCGACACTGCTAGAGGTATCCTCCGCAACATTCCTCTTTTTACCAAAAGGAACATCCTGGTCAGTTCCACTGCCCTCAGATTGCTGAGCCATCAGAGCAGTGTCCTGGTTCTCAGTAGATGCGGTACTAGTCACATCATTGTCAGATGGTAGCTCATTAATAGGTTTTGAAGGTACAAAGCTGGAGGCGTTGGCCAGTAATGATAATGATGATGTAGCTGAAGATGATGCACACTGTGCTATTACACTGTCTTTAAGCAAATCTGACTTGGAAGGGAAGTCACTGATATGGCACTGATTTTCCGGGTGTTGCATAGCAGCATTTTTATTCTCCTCTTCTTCGTGTTCGGGAGTAGTTGGTGGTGTGTTGTCAAAATGAGCACTGGTATCGAGATTTTGTAGCTGAGGTTCAAACCCTTGACTTTCACAGAAGCTAGGCTCCTTTCTAATGTCTCTGGAATACATGCTTACCTCTGGCTCTACAGCAGAGGTAGAAGCACTTGAGAGCTCATCTGTTTGAGCAGGTTGGGATAACGCAGGCTCATTCTGAGATGGGCCAGCACATGTACTTGCTTGTTCTTTGTCAACGCTGTGATCTTCCACATTTAGGTTGCTGTCTAACACATCTATCGAGTCTCTGTTGGCAACTTTCCTCCCGACTCTTGTCAACCTGGTAGCACTGTTTTTCTTATCACTTTCAGACAAACGTTTCATCCGCCTTTTTTTCACAGCAGGTCGTTGTTCCTGATCCGACTCGGTTTCCTGCAATGAGTGTTTGACTGCCTCAACCACACTGTTCACGGTAATCTCGTACAGCTCGCTCACCTCCTTCTTTGTTTCTGAGCTCATCTCTTTCTTCTTCCGTCCCTTCTTTTTTGAGCCTTTGCCTTCCGTAGACGTGTCACCACTTGTTGGAGACGTGACAACTCTATCACTGGTATCTGCCGCAATGGTATCATCCGCTGAGAAATGTAATTTGTTTTCAGCAAACTCTACTCCTGCAGATTTTTTCTTCACTTTTTTCTTGACCTTCTTGTCCTTCTCATCGATCTCTTCAGAAACAATAACAGATTCTTTGCACTCCTTTACAACCGGAACAGCTTTCTGACTAGGCTCCCATTTCTTTGTGATTTCAGGTTGCCATGGCGTGTCTACTTCTGCATCAAAATCATACGGTGAGGGCTCTAGCTTTCCTGGAGTTAGTACAGGAGGCAAAATCATGGCTTCTATAGTTGGCATCTCAGGGATTGCCACCTCTGACGTTCTTGTGGACTTCTTACCATCTTTGGTAATGTTCTTTTTCCCCCCTCTCACAGTCTTAGCTTTCTCAGACTGGTTTTCTTTTTTCTCCCGCTCAGAATCTACTTTCTTCAACTGAGGACTGTCCTGTTCTGGCACAACAATTGGTGTTACTTCTTCAGCTAACGTTTCTACTTGGTCAGTCTTCTCACACTGCTCTTCTTTCACGTCAAAATATGTTTCCGCTGGCATTTCTAGCTTGGGAGGCTCAGTTTCCTCAATGTCTGCAGCAACTTCAGGCAATACTTTAGCTTTTTTCACGTGACTGTCCTCTTCAACCTCATGTTTAATATCTTCATCACCATAATACACAGATGACTTAATCTCATAAACAGATTCTCTCACCTCAGCCACACAAACAGACTTTCGCTCACATTTCATGCCAGAGAAACGTGAGCTACTGGCTATTTCATTTGTAGATTTAACAACAGGCTCTTTCAAACTGTCCTTTTTCGGTGAATCCTTTGATTCTTTCTTCTCGTCGCTCTGAATGTTCACATCTATTGCAACGCTAATCTTTCCAATTGTTTGATCAAATATGTTTGTTTCTTTATTGTTAGTATTTCTTATTTTCTTTTCACTGTCTACCTCCTCTAATTCTTCCTTCACTCCCTCTGAAACTATTTCAGATTTTGGCTCTTCTTTAAAGTCTGATTCCTCCTCCATAGATGTGTCAACATCTGCAGTTTTCTCATCCAAAGATTCATCTGCATTCTCGTAATCATCAACATCTAATAAATCGTCGTCTCTTGTATTATCATCTTTATGGTGATCATAGTCATCATCACCATCATCATCCTCATCATCGCCTGGTTGTTCGGAATCAGAAGCATCTTCAGCCCCACTACTTATGTGGCTTCCTGTTGATCAGAATACATGCATTATATTAGTTCAACAAGGAGAAAAGGGTCAGGGTCAGGTGAAATATACTGATCAAGACTCCACCTCAGCCAGTCTCCATGGAAACAGGCTGTATCATAAATGTCTAGTTGACGAGGTAATTGACAGCTGTAATCCCCACAGTGGTGAGCTTACTAAGGATCCCCTCATTGCAGCAAAACCAGGAAAACCCAGTTCAACTTTTCAAGTATGCTTTGGTGTGTAAGAAGAGCCACTGTAACTCGCTACCAAGGAAACATCAAGAGCTAACTCAACTCAGCACTAGTAGTTCAAACATTGAAAAAAATGGTGTATGGTTCACAGAACTGTCTTCGTTGGTCTTCGGCGCCCCCATTTGTGATCGGCCATTGCTAAAAGTGCTGACAACAGAGCATGCCCTCTGTAGCTCTCATGGCGGCTCTGAAATATTTCAGACTACGTGAGGTACCCATTTACAGCTGGGTCAGCTGAAAGAAGCAGTAAAATAACTCCTGACATACCTGGTCTGTCAAACTGTGCATGATGTGATTCGAACCTGGTATGTTGGGATTGTAAACTAAGCTCTTAACCCCTAGGCCATGAATCTCAACATAAGCGAACGTGGACAGCATGGCCCAATTGGTCAGGAGAAATAAGTTGAACGAAACTAACCTACTATACATATCTTTTTCTCCTGATCCCTGGGACAAACGAGTTATTCATTTTTATGGATGTATCAGATTTGCAGTATTATTTCTGGAATCACCAGATTCAAGGGTGACTTATGAAAAGTTTCAGTTTATTAGGCCCAGATACATGGACAAACGGGAAGCAGAGCATAACGGATACACCACAAGAAATGATATGATGCTTATTACCAGTTAAACTTAATGAAGAAGAAGAAGTTTCTAGAGCTCTCTTTCAAACACAGTATGTCTTAACATTCAGCAGACATATGGCCTGTATAGAAACCCAGTGTCATAAATTGAATAATTCTCTACTATAGAATGTTTAGATACTAATGTCAGTAATCTCTCATGAACACATTCAGTGTGGCAGTGATATAATTCTCATATCTGTCACACACAGATCTCTCCCGGAAACTATTTGGGCAGTTATTATGTTCAGTTCATCCCGTAACCCATCAGGTCATTGGGGCACATATGAAGACATGAAAATCCCACGCCAGCTCTCTCTGTCTGTCGCCGCCTGACGTATCTCACCGTGACGAAGGCCTGACCACTCAGCGATGTTGTCCACCCATCTCTTCTTTGGACGTCCTCGCCCTCTCTGTCCCGGTACGGATCCAAAGAGTATCGAGTTGGGAATTCCGTTGGACCTCGCGACGTGCCCGCACCAGGCCATCTTTCGTCTTTTGATAGTTGTGAACAGATCTTCAAAAGGACCAATAGCGTCTTCAACTCTCTGACGGATGTCTACGTTCGTGACACGATCCTTATATGTAACATTTAGGAGTTTTCTATAGCACCGCATTTCCACTGCAAGTATTCTGCCCTGGACATCTGCTGTAATGGTCCAGGTCTCGCAGGCATACAGAAATATTGACAGCACCAAAGAGCGCAGTAGTCTGACTTTTATGCCGAGGGCGAGGCGCTTGTCTCGCCAAATAGGTTGCAGCCTAGTCAGCGCCGCTGTTGTTTGTGCTATTCTGGCAATTACCTCTGGCTTCGAACCCTCTTCGCTGATCAACGATCCAAGATATTTGAAACGTTTCACCACCTCAAATACCTGCCCATTTGCCTCTATGACAGATTGAAACCCTGCAACGTTATTGGTCATGAGTTTTGTTTTATCAGCATTTATTTCCATACAAATAAATAAACCAAAGCTGAAAAACTACCGACAGACAAAAGTCAATACAAAAATATACATATAATAGCCCAGTGACCCCACCAGAACAAAAACAAAATGACAAATACGATGGTCCACAATGCTCTTATTAGGGACAACAAATCACAAAAAGTATATTAACCTTTTTGGACCCAATGGCACGAGATAATGACGATTTGGTCCCGTCCCACTGGCGTTGCACACCGCCAGCTCTAGGGCCATCGCTTAATCGTATTTAAACTACAAGATTAACTGCTCTTTTCATTGTAGAGAGTTCCAACTTCCGCCATGTTCCGTTAGATGAAGAAAATGACGATTGTGAAATTTGTTTCAGCATAAAAGATTAGAGGTTCTCAAAATCAACAACCACGTCGGCGAGTGACGTGCTGAAAAATGAATCGGCCGCCAAAAATAGACATAATTTTGCAATCTGGAATGGTAAAGGTTAAGAATTTCAACAAGGAAGAAATCTGATATTAAATTTTGGTTCGGGACCTCATGACTGCATTGATATCATTGCAAACATCGCTAGGCTGGACATGCAATACGCATGTCCGATAACAGGTGGATTCACAGATCAACGTTTTGATGACCCTATGCATGTACGCATCCCCAGGGAAGACACACACACACCGCACCATGTTGGATGAGCTGCCCAAAATCCTAGGGTCCTCATTGGTATTGCAACACAAAGTTCAGGACGCATACAGAACATTGTTGGCTTCCACATATGTCATACTTGCCGGGCTGACGCTGAGAATAATGTCAAAATATAAGACTTGTCAAATAGAAGTCTAACATTCACTAACCTGGTGATCTGGACCCAACAGAATCTGTCAGAGCCGAGTGTCGACGTGTCATCCTTTTTCCTGCGTAAGATAATTGTGTTCACCATGTCAACCGTGAGGTAATAATAATGTGAATCCTATATGGGGTATGAATCCTATTTGAGATGTGAATCCTATATGAGATGTGAATCCTATATGAGATGTGAATCCTATATGGGGTGTGGATCATGGGCTCTTTTTGTAGAGGAAAAGATAGGACCAAATACCTCTCCTCTGTGCAGAAACTGGTGCTCTTTTTGTGGAGGAAAGGTTAGGACCAAATACCTCCCCTCTGTGTGGAAACTGGGGCTCTTTTTGTGGAGGAAAGGGTAGGTAGGACCAAACACCTCCTCTCTGTGTGGAAACTGGGGCTCTTTTTGTGGAGGAAAGGGTAGATAGGACCAAACACCTCCTCTCTGTGTGGAAACTGGGGTTCTTTGTGGAGGTAAGGATAGGACCAAATACTGGAAACTGGGGCTCTTTTTGTGGAGGAAAGGGTAGGTAGGACCAAACACCTCCCGCCTGTGTTACAATTTGAGCTCCTTTTGTGGAGGAAAGGATAGGACCAAATACCTCCCCTCTGTGTGGAATTGAGGTGCATTTTACCGAGTGGTTGCTGTGCTCCAGTGTTCGTCTTTCCTTCTGACTACATGGCCAGCCCAGCGGTGCTTAGAGTTGTTGGCATGATGGATGATATCCTTGACGTGTGACAATGTCCGGATGTCACTGTTCGCTAAATACATTTCCTCCCATAAACGTAGTAAATCCATTTACTTGCATATATGTCCCTGTTACTTTTTCTATGTTGTTGCACAGGTCTTTTATATTTCCTTTTGTTGTAGCTTCATCTGCCTATCTTGTCAACTCAATATATTTGTTAGGGTCCTTTCTGTTGCTTTTTTTTTTTAACTTCTTTGTTTGCTTTAGTGTATATTTCCTGAGCCATGGCTGGTTCTGCTTAAATCTTCATAATCGGCTGAATAGTTACATATCTCCATTTGCATTTGTTCAAACATTAGCAGCCACTGTTTAGTACAGCCCTAATGCTTTGAGACTTATGACTCTCAGAGCTGTCAGTATAAAGCTAATCTTGTTGTCTAAAACATAGTTATGATTACTTACTTGTAAAAGATAACTCTGAGCTGGAGGAGCGCGTTGACCTCATTCTTGCCCCGATTAGCCTAGGCCTGCGGAAAATCTGACCAGGTTTAGACATGTCTAGCGGAATCCTCAACATGTTGGCAGAGGATGGAGAAAGTGAGTCCTTTGAACTGCCTGGCATCTAGACATTCAGAGTACACAATTTTCAAAATTTTAAACAATATTCCAGGTTGAAGAAATTCAGCGGGAAACAGTGCAACACAAATTCACAGACAAATTAAATATTTTGATCTTGCTGAATTTCTCCCTTACCTTAGAGTGTAAGTTCATAACCCTTTTCATTGGCAATTAAATTGGCTGTCAAAAACCTAAAAATGGTCACACTCTACGACCAGAATTGACCTCTGAAACAGTTGTTTTGTGATTTAATTTGTGGAACTTCTTTTTTTTTTAAATACAGCTCTACATGATAGTTGCATCAATGCATGTACAAATTACGTTTAACTGTAATTTTATTTTCAACAGACATTCATAAAAACTGGTACAGGAAAGCTGAATGCAGTGTTGGACCTATACTTCAACAAATGACTTGGATCAGACTTTCCTATAAAAGATACCTAGAGTAAGCTGAATGCACTGTTGGACCTATACTTCAACAAATGACTCAGATTAGACTCCCAAAAGCTGAATGCAGTGTTGAACACACGCATGACAAAATTGAGAGAAGGCAAATTTAATCTAGCACATTTCATACTAGTGCCTATAGGGTACGGCGTGGCCTAGTGGTTAAGTGACACGGCTTACAACCAGAGGGTGCTGGGTTCGATCCCCATCACAGCACCGGCAGTTACCCCGGGGAAGCAAACCCTTAGAAAATGCAGGAGGAAGCAGACTCTTACATAAAATACATTCTGAAGTCGGATGCACTGGGCCGACAGGCGCAAAATAAAAACGCAGTGCAACGCACACCGCCTTAGGGATTAGAGAAATAAGGCGAACGCAACAAAAAAAATAAAAAATACTAGTGCCTGAATGGGGAATAAAGTATAGTAACACTGTAACCTATGACAGTAAGAGGAGGCTATTGTAGATTAAGTATGGTGTTCTCTGCCCCATCCACATTAGCGATCTTTTTATACTGTTTCAATGTCACTATTCTGTACAGGCCTCCATTTATGAAAGTCTGTACCTTTTTCCGCTGCTTTTTTGTTGTTGTTCTCCATGTTTTAGAGCCATACAAATAAACAGTCTTCACATTAGAGTCAAAGATTTTTACTTTTATGTTGTACTTTTTCTTTTTATTTCCATTTCCTTTTATTAAGTTCCAAATTTAGTCTAACCAAAAAATGTGGTAAGAACGCTAGAACTTACAGATGGAGATCTTGATGGGGGAGTCCTGGCACTTTCTCCTTCTGGTCTGTCAAGCACGGAGACCACTCTATCTGGACGGATCCACTCATCATATCTAAAAGACATAGAAATATGAGATATAAGCAGTACTGCAGTGTAACTGAACAGCGCAGTGGGAAGTGCACTGGCTTCCCAGTCGAGTGATCTAGGTTCAAACCCCAATTGGTGTGCGATGAATAAGAAAATATGAGCATAACCCCAACATGTCACACACCATGTAGCCAGGATCTTTCCTTCACTAACAGCTTAACTTCTTTGCTCAATTCATTGATTCGTTTTTCACTTCAACTGAACCAAAAGGGATATTCCTATATCAGATTTCTTTACATTAAGTCTGAATCCAATAATTTGCAGTGGTTTTTTTAAACAGCAATGGTTTTACATGAGCTTGCTAGCCACTTGCACAACTCTTTGTCACCTTTTAAGAATGTTCGGAGGGCTGTAGTTGTTCTATTCTTTTCAACCTGATGGCACTTGGGTGAGTTTCTTCTTTTACATACTACCGTAAGCCGGTAGCTCCTGACAGCCCAATGTCTCTCAGACAAAAGCATGTCTTCCTCAGTTGTGGTGGTGTGTAAAGTGTGTTGCGTATGGTATAGTGTGGTAAGAGTAGCTGGTTTCGCATGTCAGTTTGTCCTATGCACAAGGCCAGGAGGTGCTCTACTGGCTCCTCAGTGGTGACAGAATCTGCAATTGGGTTCAAACAATGGGTCTCTTCTATTCAGATGTTTGTTGAGAGGGGAATTGCCTGATCTCAGCTTAAAGATAAAACTCTGGCCTCTTCATTTCAATTTCTTGGCTGAGTCCTGGGGATCTGGCTTTGGCTTGGTGTCTAAAATATTTTCGGCCTGTCTGGGATGTAGCCTTCTGATTTGGCCATTCCTGTCTATAAACTTTCCCAGGATCTGCCTGCAGGCCTGTGGCGGTAGTGATGATTGACTTCTGTGTTTACAATATCGACACAGCTGTTAGTTTCCAATTCAAACGTAATTCTTTCATCTAAACAAACAAAATAAACAGATCTACTTGATAAAGATCTTTCCCAACAACCTACTTCACCTTTTGCAAAAAGTCGGCTTGCTCGAAACGGCGTATTAAAAAATTAAAATTAAAACTATTCAAAAGCCATTTGTAATCGAACATACGATACTTTTACCGGCAAAATATTGTGTGTAGATGGTGACATATTCAGCATTTTTTTAAATGGCTTTGGATAGGGTCTCTGTCCCAAAAAAAAATTACCATTTTGTTGGTCGAGCTGGTCTAGACAGCCTAAAGATTAAAAGTGGTCAGCTGCAGTGGTGGCTTATACTTCATATTGGAGCAAAACGGTTAATGATTGAACTACAACAAAGTGAAGACACAGTAGAGGAGTTATATACCATCTGATAGTGTAGCAGACGGAACGGGGTTTTGCTCTCCACGCTCTCTGAGGCCGCACCTCGACTATACACCTTTTCAGTCTTAAAATCTATCACATCAACTAACACTTCAATAAACTAACTAAGGACCTCGACTATACACCTTTTCAGTCTTAAAATCTATCACATCAACTAACACTTGAATAAACTAAGGACACTAATTCAAAACCATAAAAACGAATTCTTTGTTACTACACGTTACAACTCTTCCATCATGCACAACTTACTACACGCTCCTAACTAATGGTTACCTAACTTAAATCACTCATTACCACTAAACCTAAAATTATTGTCCACCGTCTAATTTCCGTGCTTGAATCCGAATTATGGCGTATTGACGCCGATGGTTAATTCGTGGTTTCAACCCAACCCAGGTAAAAAGTACTTGGTTCCGTTCCTCAGCGACGACTGTCGATCAGCGTGGTGGATGTTGAAAGACTAGGCTACCGTTGTGAATCTACGATGACTACAAACTTGGCAAGGCAGCCGCATGTTTAAACTGGCGTGTGTTGAACAAAGGCAGGATGACCCACGTGGTAACCTGGCGCGAGTCGACACGTGTAAAAATGGTAAAATTTTCACTCAGCCCATCTAGATCTAACAGAAAGCCTGTTCGCTCCTATAGCAGGTAGCTATCACTGATCTAGGCTGCTTCTGTGAGATCTTTGCGATTGCTTTAAACTTTAAAGGTCACCCACGTGTCTGACACTGGTTAAAATGTTAACCTGATGAAATTCTAATCTACTCACAAATGAAAAATCAGGAATACATTACTTTAGTAAACTGAATTTGGAACTCCATCAATGTGACGTTCCAGCGTGTTACTCTCTGACTGTCTATCTCTGCATCTGAAAGACTCTGAAAAATCCCTCTCTAAATCTGTTGTCTCTCTCTGAATCGTCTTTCTCCAAAATGTCTCTTGAAATGTATGACTCGAAACGTCTCTGGAAAGGTGTCACGCTCCCGGTTTGCCCGGCTTTTATAATGCCCTCAGACTATTTTCTCTCCCGGTGCTACTTTCAAAATGGCGCCCTGGGCACGATATTAATCCGTGACACTGTCGTGGAATTTCCTGATCTGAGCGGTCAGGTCCGGTGGTAAGTTCACCTCTAAATTTAAAGAAAATCTATAATTACGATTTCGAGGTAATTCTAGACAAAATAATCTGTCAATAGGGAAACAAGATTTGTCTGCCAAGACTAAATCGGTCCAATAGGATCCAAACACTGATTCTTTACCTTGTGTTCCATCCTGCATAATGCACCAAGTACGTCCTGTGTACTCCGTCTCTGCCATGCTCAATAACCTGAGGTAGAAATAAGTAACATCTCAACTATAAAGATTATCAACTTCACAGCCATAAATGCTAAACAATGTTCACAAGACAAAATCATATTAACGAGCAAAACAATGTTAAGTGACAGTAAGAAGCCCCTAGGCGAATCGCAGATGACAGGAATGGTCTAGAAAAGACTACACTACCATACATTGTATCCGATCTGGCCACAACAGAATGAGACACCACCTGCATACCAAAATCAAGATAGGTGACACCAGCCTATGTTACTGTGACCTGGCAGACATGACAGCTGCCCATGTACTTCAGGGCTGACCCCCAGCACACAGAACTTGGCTTGGCTTCGTTCGTTCTCAATCTCCCGCCACCAAACCTTGAAAGAGCTTAAGTAGCAGAATGTAGTTCAGAGAACGGGAATGGAATGCATTGTGTCGTAGTTTACAGCTTGACTGCGATGTTTGGCACCTTTCAGTCCAACACATCCGCCTTCAGCAAGCATTTTTTGAGTACCGGGTTAGCATTCCCTCTTCGATCCCTTTTCCTTAGCCAGTCTGCCCTGCTGCAGCCAGTTATCCAGGATCACCTCGTGAAGGTGTAGAAGGGTCTTGGCAGCTCTGGTTCGCTGACCACTGCAGCTCATTCGTTGCTTAGCATCTTGATCCCAACACACAGATCTGAGGAAACTTTCATACTTTTAATGGGACATATAATATGAAAGGTATCTATACAAAAAAATTTACAGATATATCAGCAAAATAGAAAATGTGGTAGATGCCCAACAATATTTTTCTCTCCAATTTCCACCTGTGCATTAATGTCATTTAACACTTAATACTAATATATAATCTTTATAATGAATACCTCCTGTGATAGGTAAGTTTAATTATGTGTCTTACACTTTGTTCAACATTCTTATTCTGAATAAATCTGGTTTTTTGGCCCGGATGGTACGACACAAATCGGTAAAATTAGCATGAATTTAAAAGTGTTAAACAGCTGCTTCCATAAAACAGTAGTGCCTATGGTATCAAAATTCATCCACATCCTGCTAGAGCATCAACTAGACTTATCGTTAGAAGCAGTTCACCCTTATCTCCAGCACAAACATCTGGAATCTACCAATAATCAAGAAGGTGTTTTCTCTTCTTCATCCTTCTATCAATAAATGTTTGTTTCTTCATTTTAGAAGATGAGTAAAGCACAGTAGCGTTGTGTTTATTTTCCTTATAAATGCTTTACTTATGAAGGTCTTTCACATATATTGTCTGACCATTACAGTACACTATAAATGTTGGTAAGTTTGGTATCAAGATACTGAGCAGTGCATGAGCTGCAAGGCCAGCAACCCATAGCTGACTGTTAGCGTCAGGACCTGCGAACCAGAGCTGTCAAGAATCTTCTACATCTCCAGGCTGTGATCTTGGATAACAGGCTGCAGCAGGGCAGACTGGCTAAGGAGAAGGGATCAAAGAGGAAAGGCTAACCCGGTACTAAAAAAATGCCTGCCAAAGTTGGAAGTGTCTGACCAAAAGGTGCAAATATCGCAATCAAGCTGTAAACTATGACACAGCGCATTCCGTTCTCTGAATTACATATTGCGACTTAAGCTATGAAGTCATTGGTAAGTTTTTAAAAATGTACTGCATTTCGGTATCATATTCACATGATGCCAACCACCTGGGACCTAACCTGCCATAATGCTCAGGTATGTGTGTACTTCTTTATTAACTTCAATTGTTTCATGAGGCCACCAGAATTTCTTCTTCTTCTCTGTTAGCTATCAAACATCTGCAATGCAGCAGCAGTTTGTTATCAGAACTGACTCTCTCAGATAAGTTGTTTTATTGGACTACCAAGCCTTGCCTATCTGATATCAACCCTCCTGCGGGATAAACTGTTGGAAGCCCTGTACTGCCAAAGTTTATGAGGGGAAATGGATGCAACTATTTGAGAGTCAACGTCAAAGGAGATCAGCTAACTCTTCCTGTAAAGAGGCTCAATTGCTTACATCAAGACAGTCCTCATTGATGGGCTTTACATTGTATATAATGATACTGCCAGCGACATGCAAGAACCCCCTTTTTACTACACTCATAGCCAGGTCTGTGGTCCTCTACCTTCTTGCTCAACTAAGATCCTTGGTGTCCACAGATGGGCCCGGCTTTGTTATACAGACTAAATATGAAAATGACTGAATTCAAAACTTACCTTAGCTATATATATCTTCTGGTTTTTCCCCCTGCCATACTTTACTCGCAGTCTTGAGCCAATGGGGTATTCTGGAATCTCCAAATCAACATCTCCAACCTCTTCACTTTGGGCAGAAACTGGTGAGGTTTTGCTAGACAGAAAGCTTTTCATTAAAATCATGTCAGATAAATAAGATAAGGCTGAAGAGCACTAGTAAGTAAATTCTTCTTAATGTTTCGGGAACATGGCAATGTTTTCTGATGGCTGGGATAATTTGTTTCTACTATTCTGTTTCCTGTGTCCTCATATTTTGATTCCTATTTCTATTGGAACAATGAAAACTGCAATGATAAAGGTTCAGGCTTTCATCAATAGGTGCATGGTTCGAATACAGAGATTGAAATGGTAAGATAAAGTCCCTAATGTGGAAGTGTGGGAAAGAATCGCGCAGCTACCAGTAGAATTTTATGTGATAAGAAGACATGTGCACCGAATAGGACTCACATTACAGAGACCGGCTGATAAAATTACAAGACGGTCTCTGTTCTGGAATAATCCACAGGTCAGGATACGTAGCGGTAGACCAAAATAAACATGGAAAAGAGTGGGTGCGACAGACATAACGGAAATAGGGAAGACACAGACTAGTTAGAAATGATGGTACAGGACAGCAGGACTTGATATGCATTTGATGAAGACCCATGCATAGGAGGGAGCTGAAAGGTTTTGATTTAGTGTTTCTATACCTTTTTACTGAAACCCAGGTGGATGATCTACACTAAGCAGATCTTAGTCAGGGTGGGATATGCCATGTGTTGGAGAATCTTCTAACAATAAAAGAGGCTCCGGAAACATGGCACATAACAGATGTCTCCATCTCATCTTAAATATTTAACAGAAAATACATGTATCTGTTTGTCAGTCTTGCCAAAGCTCGCGGAATAGTGAGCTCTAGCAATGTACAATTTTCATAGCTCATTCTATCTGAAATTTTAAGATCAACTATTTTCAGCTCGCTGCGTCATTCACTTCCATTGTGTTAATTAATATTAACTTTTTACATCGAATGTATTCTTTTGAAATACTGTACAGTGCCATTTTTTTAGTATGGTCGCTCAAGGCCAGATACTCAAAGCACCAGCCAGTCCTTGTTTGGAACTGATCAATATATGGGGAGGATAAGTCATTTGACCCTAGACAACACGTAAGTTGGGAAGTGTTGACAATGTACTCCGCCCAGAAACTTTCAGTTTTGTTACTCTTGTTATCTCAATTGAGTGCAGTGTTGTTTCTGAGTTTTCTGTGGTATGTGAATATTTTGTATAGTGATTATCGTCAATAATTTAAATGATAATTACATTAAAAGGTGCAATAACAAAGACAGATCTACATCAATAACCAATACAGCTAGAGATTATTGAGATAATTAGATGAAAGACTATGAAGATAATTAGATGAAAGACTATGAAGATGACACACTGAGGGAACAGCTCTTTCATCACGCAGACAGTGAGAGAACCAGTGAATGAAGAGAAAAAATAAAACAGTGGGATACCTTCTTAACCTTTTCCGGACCAACGGCGTTGCACGCTGCCAGCTCTAGGGTCATCGCTTTATAGTATATAAACTACATGGTTAATGCTATAGTTACAGCAGAACACAACGCTCTTTTGATTGTAGAGAGTTCCAATTTCCGTCATGAACGGTTAGATTAAGAAAATGGCTATTGTGAAATTTGTTTAGATTTTGGAAAGGATTTCTTCAGTTTTCCGCTTGAATTTGAAGATTCACCCATTATTGAGAATGGGGGAGTTAAGTTTCTGCGCAACGCATTTTTCAAAGATAGATCTATTCTGTTTGTTTATGTAGATACAATAATTATGTTTATAGTTGAAGTGACAGACGTAGCCATTATCACGTTTTCAGGAGAATTTTAAACATTTTTTTTTCATAACTAAGGGACGCCGCTACCAGGTGAGTCTATATATTTGTGCTATTTTTCACCAATATCACCTTCATCTTCTTGTATCACAGAAACTAACATACACACAAATACAACAAGTTCTTTATTAATATATGCCTCTAGAGAAACACACACACACACACAAAAAACCAACAACAAAATTAGAGGATCTCAAAATCAACAACCACATCCAGCACATGATGTGCTGAAAAATAAATCGGATGCCGGAAATAGACGTAATTTTGTAAACTGGCAATCAAAAGGTTAAAATAAAGCATAAAAGACTTACCCATCATCTGATGCTTCTTCTTCGTCTTCTTCATCCTCATCTTCCTTCCCTTTCTTTTCCTTTTTTGGCTTCTTCTCCTCTGCAGGTTTAGCCTTTTTCTCTACAGGTTTCTCTTTTTTATCAATAACTTTCACTGGCAGTGGTGACTCCTTCTTCTCTGATGTTTGGCTGTCTCTTCTTTCCAATGTTCTGGGAAGCTCTTCCTTTTTCTCAACCACCTTTTGTTCCTTGCTGACTAGTTTCTTTGCTGGCTCTTTCTTCTCTTCTATTTCCTCTTTCACTTCAGGATCCTTTTTCACATCTAAAGATGTTATTTTGCGCCTGGTCACCTATGGAGGAAAAACAATGATCGTATTATAAAAAAAATTAAAAAAACAAACTGTCATTCAAGATTTTTCCCATTGCTGGGACAGTCAAGGGGTTTTGAAGGCTGAGGATTACAGACCCCTTCGCCACGTCGTGTGCTGGCTATGTTTGTTTATTTCACCCCCAAAAGAAAACAACATATGCCAATATCAGGGATATGAACAGTTGCCCTCCTTGTCGGCAGGCAGGTCTCAAAACTATTTGGCCACGCGCTTCTTGTGTTAATGTTAATACTAGAATGTTCCCGTGTTAATGGCAGTGAATTTTTTTTTTTTTTAAACTGATTTACTAGAATGGTCATTGGTCGAATTGAAACAGGCATTTATATTCTTTATAAATTGTTAATGTTCACACAATTTTCATGATGTTTACAAATGGTGTTTCTGAAGAATGTGTAGATATTTTCTGCTTTCCATTTCAATTAGATTTTGGCAGAGTATTAAACCGTTACTGATCAGGCTATGTTAGTCAGGACCATGTGAAATATACTGCACAAATTTCCAACAATGGAAAATAATCTCACTGTCAAACACGCATGCGAGGACACCAGCATTGTGTAGAGCTATTTAAAAATGAAATTACATAAACCAAATCACAAGTCGGTTTTGGTTGCAGCAGGTGGTTATATTAGGTTTTCTGCACCTACGAGCTGTAAAAGATTAAGTGCAGGTTTTTTTTCATTTTACCATAAATTGTAGGGTGGATTCGTTGCATTTAAAACTGATAGCATCATAATCTAAGAGGGATCTGTATTTTAAAGTCTCATATTGTATGTGAACACACATCTATGCTAACATTTCAACATCTTTAACCTTTCTGGCTCCCTTTGGAGTGCATCCTTTTAGCTTTTTTGCAGGAATTTCAATACCTGTTGGAATATTTGTCCATGCAACAGTTAAGACTGTTCATGTTGATTTTCAACTGGCAAGCATTTTTTTATGTGCACCGCATGCTTATGGGACCTTAGAACATAGCATCCATCTCCAATAGGACTAGGTGTCAGTCCTAGAGACTAAAGACATTTGAAACTTGCTGGATTCAAACACCCCTCCATTTTGCACTTTCGTTCGTTTCTTGAGATCCAAACACCTCACAGCTATAGCGATTCCCTACACTTAGTCATGCAACACAAAAGCAGAAATCAATTTAAACAAGACACAGCAGTTAATGTAAATCCTTTCTAAGATTCACTTACCCTTTTCTTGGGCGAATCCTCCTTGACTGGTACTACTGTTTCTTGTTTTACTTCTTCCTTATTTTCATCTTCTTTTTCCTTTTCAGCCCCTTTCAATACCTTATCATCCTCGACTTTAATTTTCCTAGATGATTTTCTCTCATCCTTTAACAAGATATCATCCTCTTTCTTTCCTTTCGTCACTTCATCTTTCTTAGCCTTTGGTCCTACATTAACTTCCTCTTTTTTAAATTTAGTCACTGGTGTTACATCTTTTTTAGGTTTCGGAACAGGGGTTTCCTTTTTAGGCTTCGGAACAGGGGTTTCCTCTTTTTTAGGTTTCGGAACTGGAGTTTCCTCTTTTTTAGGTTTCAGAACAGTAGTTTCCTCTTTTTTAGGTTTCGGAACAGGCGTTTCCTCTTTTTTAGACTTTGGAACAGGGCTTTCCTCTTTCTTAAGTTTTGGAACAGGAGTTTCATCTTTTTTAGGTTTCGGAACAGGAGTTTCATCTTTTTTAGGTTTCGGAACAGGGCTTTCTTCTTTTTTAGGTTTCGGAACAGGAGTTTCATCTTTTTTCTCTTCTTTCTTGCTCTTAGGAGATTCTTCCTTCTTGGCTTTTTCTGTTTCTTCCTTCTTATCTCTGCTCTCTTCTTTGAGGGACTGGGCACCTGCATCTCGACGTGGCGTTCTCCTTATGACCACATCTCCCTCACTTGTGGAAGGCACACTGACAGCATCCTGACTATCTTCTGACTTCTCTGGTGAAACTTGAGGCTTTTGTTTTGTGCTTTCAGGGACCTCCTTATTCTGAAATAGTAAAGACACAAAATAAGAACACAAGAACAAAGACAACAATTATATCATTGAAAACAAAACACATAAACGAAGAGAGGCACACAAAACATCAATTAAGAATGAAAAGATCTAAGGGCCAAAAGCATTTAATGGAGCAAATGTGTTAAAAATAAAGAATGTTTACACATGAATATAGAATTAATGAACATATTGAGAGTAAAGGCAAAAAGATTACAAAAACAAAGATACACAGAATAATTTATAAATTAAACAGAAGAACATTTTTATTATTAAATATATAAATAAGAAGTGTTTTATGAATCATACACATTGCAGAATTAATTGAGCATAATATTATGAATGTTTTTAACATTTAGCCGACCAATTGCATAAATTAGGAACATCTATTTAGGCGGCATCAGAGTGGCTTTAGGCGGCATCAGAGTGGCTCTAGAGGTAAACAGAATAGTACTACTATTTCTGTCCTGAAAAACCGTAACTTCAAAACTGCATCACAGATTACTACAATCAACCTTCTCTATAAGGGTTGTGGTGAAGCGTACAGCCTAGTCGACAGTGAGCTGGCTTATTAGATTGAGATTACAACATGCCAGAGGTTAGAGTTCACGGACAGACAGAACAAAATCAACACCATGATGCGTGACCGGCACAACCGCTTCTCGAGTTAGCCCAGCTGTAAAATGGGCACGTGACACATGAGTTGATGAAGGCAAAAACAGCAAAGAAGGAAACTGGCCTCACATAGGCTGCAATTTGGTACATGAAAAGTTATCTTTATCCCCAACGGCAATTGTTGCCATGGCACCCCCTTGTCTTTTGGTTTTGAAAAGGTTAGAGTAAGTAAACTGCAGTGTTGGATTTATGCTCCAACACTTGGGGTGACCAGACACAAAGAAGAAGAATTTAGAAAAGGAAAAATGCAACAAAACAGTTCTGTATCAGATCTCAAGTTACAGCTATATTATAAACTTGCACATGCTCTGAGAGCACTTTATCTATAGGACTTACTTGAGTTACTTTTTCGGGAGGCTTAGGAGACTTTGGTGTCTTTTCTCTAGCTCGAAAGCTCAGTATGCTGCGGCCTTCAGATTGTCTCGCCCGGCCTGGTCGGCTCATGGTTCCCATGGTACTTCCAAGTTTGCGATAAAATGTTTCAAAGGCGTCCAGGTATCTGTGATACAAAATTGTGCAAGTATGCAAATAATGAACAATTCTGAAAGCAATGAGTGTTTTGGGATGGAATGTATGTACTTATGAACACGAGAAGCCTTTTATAGTAAAACTGACAGCGTACTCTTCCACCCAGCTACAATTTTATGAGTCAGAGTTGTGTTTCAGGATGAAGTGTATGTACTTATGAACACGAGAAGCCTTTTATAGTAAAACTGACAGCGTACTCTTCCACCCAGCTACAATTTTATGAGTCAGAGTTGTGTTTCAGGATGAAGTGTATGTACTTATGAACACGAGAAGCCTTTTATAGTAAAACTGACAGCGTACTCTTCCACCCAGCTACAATTTTATGAGTCAGAGTTGTGTTTCAGGATGAAGTGCATGTACTTATGAACACGAGAAGCCTTTTATAGTAAAACTGACAGCGTACTCTTCCACCCAGCTACAATTTTATGAGTCAGAGTTGTGTTTCAGGATGAAGTGTATGTACTTATGAACACGAGAAGCCTTTTATAGTAAAACTGACAGCGTACTCTTCCACCCAGCTACAATTTTATGAGTCAGAGTTGTGTTTCAGGATGAAGTGTATGTACTTATGAACACGAGAAGCCTTGTATAGTAAAACTGACAGCGTACTCTTCCACCCAGCTACAATTTTATGAGTCAGAGTTGTGTTTCAGGATGAAGTGTATGTACTTATGAACACGAGAAGCCTTTTATAGTAAAACTGACAGCGTACTCTTCCACCCAGCTACAATTTTATGAGTCAGAGTTGTGTTTCAGGATGAAGTGTATGTACTTATGAACACGAGAAGCCTTTTATAGTAAAACTGACAGCGTACTCTTCCACCCAGCTACAATTTTATGAGTCAGAGTTGTGTTTCAGGATGAAGTGTATGTACTTATGAACACGAGAAGCCTTTTATAGTAAAACTGACAGCGTACTCTTCCACCCAGCTACAATTTTATGAGTCAGAGTTGTGTTTCAGGATGAAGTGTATGTACTTATGAACACGAGAAGCCTTTTATAGTAAAACTGACAGCGTACTCTTCCACCCAGCTACAATTTTATGAGTCAGAGTTGTGTTTCATGATGAAGTGCATGTAGTTATGCACACGAGAAGCCTTTTACAGCAAAACTAACACTGCACTTTTCATCCTAGCTGTGAATGGGTTGGGGCTAAGAGGAAAGTTGAAGCAGCAAAGGAAAGGAACAGGTTCAATCTCTCAAAATCTGAGACCTCACATAATGAAGTCTCAGATACAGCATCTGGGATCAAGATGCTGAGCAGCGCATGAGCTGCAGCGGTCAGTGACCTATAGCTGACTGCTAGCGTCAGCAAACCAGAGCTGCCAAGACCCTTCTACTCCTCCATGCGGTGATCCTGGATAACAAGCCGCAACAGAGCAGACTGGCTAAGGAGAAGGATCGAAGAGAGAATGCTAACCCGGCACTAAAATAAATTCTTGCTGAAGTCGAACGGTGCAAATATCGCTATCAAGCTGTAAACTATGACACAACGCATTCCATTCTCTGGACAGCATTCTGCTACTGAAGCCCTTTTCAGGGGTTGGTAGCGCGAGATTGAGAATGAAGCCAAGACAGATACGACATCTACCAACAGCTAAAACTGTTATTTATTTAAATACTGTTCTATTTTTTAAACAGTTGTAACTGAGAAATTTTACAATATAACATTACTATTTTAAACAAGTTTCGATTTATTTTTAAAAGTATTCAGAGGTATTTAATTTACAAACCTATACTTCAAGTTCCATTGATATTTGAAGACATCAGTAAAGAAATCATTTCAACTCACTTATTAAACTAGTTGATAGTCAATAAAAAATATACATAGGTAAAGACTCAGAGATTGCACGGGGACAGAAACAAAATACATAAAGCCTTCGTCAGAAACAAGGAACAAACGACGATAGTACTCAACAATTAAGAAAATAAACAATGGACATGATTTTGTTTATTTGATGAATTGTTAGGTGTTTTCAATTGATCTTTACCGCTGATGAAGACCATGTGGATGTAACGATTTTGTTTTATTTCTGTCCCTGAGCCTATACCTACGTGCATTTTTAGTGACTGGCCTTCAGTACCGCTGCAGTTCCGATTGATTTATTTTAACTGATTGAAAGCAAAATAAGTCAAGTAATATCTAAGTCCAGTAACTTACTTTTTGTATGCAGTTTTAATCTGATGAGCAGGACTGAGATGAACAGATGTCAGACCCATCTTACTGTACACAATCGGCCACTTCATTTCTTTGGTGACCTGAAGAAAAAAAAGACTTCATTGAGTTTCTTTTAAAAAAAAAAAGCATGAATATTCCAGTATATAAATTTAAGACTGGATGGAAGATACAACTTACTGTATGTGACGTTAATCAAAACATTAACAAATAACAGCAAATGAAAAAAAAGGAGAAAGACATGAAAATGAGGAGCCAGGTAGCTAAGCCAAAAAGAGGAGGAAGCAAAACCGAAAACTGGGTTACAGATTGAAGAAATAAAGAGAATGATAAAAGATAACCTCAAAGACAAATGGCACAGAATATCCAGAATCTGATATAGTATAAGACTACTATTCTTGGCCAAGAAGAGATCAAGTTACAATATTCAGACAGCAAACAGGTCACTACAGGTTGCAAAAACCATTCGTTCAACAAATTCAGAACATGACCATGTGGGGAGAATAAACAAACGATGGAACATGATTATTTGAAAATGAACGATGCAGAGGAAGAATGACATCTAACTATACAGACGAGGTAAACAAGCCAAATATCCTGCTTACACCAAAACAGTTCTAGTTTCAAAATTGAGCTGTTCACACACATCATGCCAAAAACCAAAGAAAGAGTGCTAAATGTGCCAAGCATAATGATCACAGGAACAATTGAATTTATATGGAAATGTGTTTTAAATTATGAATAAACAAATCAGCCGGAACAGCTGTTTCAGTCATGTTTTACGAATCTGCTGGGCAGCACAGCAGAGGTAACAATATCCTGAATGTAAACATTGATGATCAGTAAGAGAAGATACAATTCATCGCACACACTTATAATAGAGGAAATCCTGAATGAATGGAAAGAGACGAAGAAAACTTACCTTATTGTATCCTCCCAGATTCTTCACTATTTTATACAGTCTGTACAAGTTAAGATCTTTGCTGCCAATACAGGGGCCCTTATTGATAGGTGTACCTCGTTCATCCATAAATTTATACAGCTGGGCAACAAATCTGTCCTTCTCTTCAAATGGTTCATCTTCAGATGCCTAGGTGTAGATGAATTGGGGAAAGAAATATCTGCATTAGATATCTGCAATTAACGTCATAGTTTCAAAGGTAAATAACTTAATGGACAGTATAGTTGTCACTGGAAGACAGCACTGAGATGGCTGCTGTCCACTGATTTCTATAGTTGGTTATTTTTATAAAAACAAAAAAATGTATATTTGCAGATTATTATGCAACAGGTGGCCACAGATAAACTTCAAGATGTCACCACTCAATACAGGCACTATTGTAGCATGGATACCAATTCTTCCATTGCTCACTCAAGCATGATCAGGACAGTAGATCCACACCTGTCCTCCACCCATGTTTTAGTCAGCCCTTGTGCACCTTCAGATGACTGCCACTGTTAAAGAGGTCTCAAATTACCCTTCAGATTCTCCTCCACTCTTATACTGGAAGTTGTTCTCCAACTTCACCTCTCCCTTCTAAAGTCATAGTCAGATAATAGCCACATTAGCAGATGTGGAAATTGGTCCATGAGCCTAGCTCCACTGTTGTAAAAAAGGCAATTACTGTAACAGATCTACAAATTGTACACCCATTAAACATATCCTTATGTTATTGGTCCAGTCACAGCATGGTGCCCCCGCTCAAGTTGATCACCTCAGAAAAGGTGTATATCAAAAAGACTATATGCTTTCATGGAAGTTATTTCTGTGTATTTTGTTTTACATGATGAGGTTGTGAGACCCAAGCATAATCCCCATTGGTCGTCCTTTACGACATGCAATATAGAATGCAGTGGCTCTATTCTTTCCTCACCAATAAGGAGACCCTGTATCCAGACTGAGGACTCAACACACAGAAATATTAAAATTACTATAACACAGATGAAGATAAGACTAGGGATACTCACATATTCGTCATCAACATCCCCGCTGTCAAAGTCTGAGCCAAGCATTTCATTTTTGTCCCAACCTACTGGCAGCTCTTTGGTATCATGGTACAGAAGAGCCTTCTCAAAAGCTGCAAAAATGAAAGAAGTACTACAAACACAGCTCACAGAAATCAAGCCAGTTAGAAATATATTAGCTCAATCAGTTTATATGATGATGTTATAGTCCCTTCAGCTATGAGCTGGTAAATCTTGACAACCCAATGCCTCCCAGATAAAAACACATTTCCTTGATGTGGTGATGTATGGTGGGAACAGCTGATTTCAAATGTCAGTTAGCCCAAGGTTTTGGGTCAGGAGGTGCTCGACTGATTCCTTGAGGTGGTAACATAATCTGATTCCTTGAGGTGGTAAAATAATCTGATTACTTGAGGTGGTAACATAATCTGATTCCTGCAGTGAATCTATTCTATTCAGATGTTTGTTGAGAGGGGCATGACCTCTTCTCAGCTTAAAGATCAAATTCTGCTCCCTTCTTTTCAATTGCTTGGCTGGGCCCTGATGATCTGTTTTGCTAGATGTTTAGAATATATTCGTATTTGGGATAGTAGTAGCCTTTGCATTGTTGTCATTTCCCTTCTAACCAAGAGGATATGTGTTCGTGGAATTAGACATGATTCGGGGTAGTTGCTTCATTCCTATCATCCAAGTGAATGATACATGGTTGAGGGTTATTGTTTCAAATGCCCACAATGAATAAGTTACTCTTTTTAGATAAGTCTAAATGATATTGCTCTTCAACAGGTCCATGAGTTCAAGTATTTGGGCAGTATTTTTTCGGCAGACAGTAGGATCGACAGGGAAATCGAGACAAGGTGTCAGAAAGCATCTGCAGTGACTTATCAGCTGTCCCCATTGCTTAGACACCCGAGCATTAGTTTGGCAACAAAGCAACAGCTGATAAACCCAGTATATTTATGCCGATTTTGTGCTACCAGTGCCAAACATGGCCTCTGTCTAGGGCAGAATTTCGACTTGTGAAATGAAGTGTTTGAGGAAAGTCATCGGTGTTACCAGAAGAGACAGAATGACGACATTCAAAGTATGGTCGGCACTATGTCTTGTGCTGAATACATTTCCAGGCAGAAAATAAGTTGGTTTGGTCATCTCATGAGAATGCACCCTCATCATCGTCCACTGTTGGTTTACAATGCTGGTAGATCTGGCTACAGGGCAAGGGGGTGGCCGCGAGGTAGGTGAATAGATGACAGAGTGATTGTGCAATGACAAGGGCTCACATTGACCGACGCAACACACTTGGTGCAGGATAGACGACTCAAGCTCCCCACGACGCTAAACGGCACAAGTAGAAAGAAAACTAACTCTTTTGTACACTCTGCAAACGGACGTTAAATGGTGGGTTGCAGTAGTTTTCCTCACACCTCGAGCGTGCTGATGAAGGTGGACCAGAGTCCTCCAGGCAGTTGTGCTATGTCTGGCTTCATCTTCGTGTCGCTCACTGCTATGGTGATCACACCGATACCTCATCTCATTAGCCTGGCTGCCAAGAAAACAGCCCGATTCCAGGGATGGCTGCGAGAAAAGAGTCTTCACCAGTGTATTTTGCCTAACCCCGACTAACATGTCTGATCAGTATGTTGTGCCTGACCAGACGCTAGTCTTCTTCCCCTATGGTTTAGGGTAGTTGCTTCAACTCTATGGTCCAAGGGTAGTTACTTCATCACTATGGTCCAAGGGTAGTTACTTCATCACTATGGTCCAAGGGTAGTTACTTCATCACTATGGCCCAAGGGTAGTTACTTCATCACTATGGTCCAAGGGTAGTTACTTCATCTCTATGGTCCAAGGGTAGTTACTTTATCTCTATGGTCCAAGGGTAGTTGCTTCATCTCTATGGTCCAAGGGAATGAGACATGGTTAAGGGTAGTTGCTTCATTCCTATGGTCTAAGGGTAGTTGCTACACCCTTATGGTCCGAGGGTATGGGATGTCAAGCTACATAGATAAGTCACAGAGGCAGAATATAACGTACCTGCTCTCATAGTTTTGTCATCATTCTTGACAGCCACAACTCTTGAGAAGTCTTTCAGATTCTTGCGTACAACTGTTATACTGGCAAGAGGAAAATGACAAAAACCAAGTTAATGAAATTTCAGTAAATTATTTTTTTTAAAACAGCGGTCCACTGAGTTCTTTGTGTATGACAAGAATAGCACCACTGCCCCACAGAGTGATGTCACAAGAGGCGACTAATTGTGTGACATGGCATAAAATTGGCCATGGTTAGGTGGTCTGTTAAAAGCAGCATAGATGGCGCCCAACAGACTGAGGGTCTATTTTACTCTAGTCTATTATGATGGACTCGCACATTTGGTAACCATCCTCCGCAACACTTGTCAAATGCAGCGGGATAATTAGCTGCTCAAGCCTAGTCAGCTAAGCAGGAAATCCTTCTCCCTGCTACATCCAGCTCATGCCAGAGATGGGACATGCACAAGGGCACACGTCCCTGTAGAAATACAGGGCAACTAAGACCATCACAAGGACAGAGTGAGCCGAGATAACGCCAGTGCTTAGTGCACTGGCTTCCCAGATGAGTGATTGGTGTTCGGTCGGTCCCCTGTTGGTGCTGGAATTTTTTCTGATCGCAAAGTGGATCTGCCCACCCAGCCTAAAAAATCGGGTCCAGAATAATCTGGAAAGTACAGGTGGCATGTACTACATGATGACTACATCATCCCTAGTGTGCCGTTGGTCAAGAAAAATATGGGTCCTCATATTCTCCAATATGCCAGGCATGAAATCTTGATCTTTATTTACTTTTGCAAGGACAGAGGCAATATTATAAAAATATAAATGGAAACTAATCTGGCAAATGTTATTTGTTAAAATAGCACAGAGAAACATGAGATGTATCACTGTTATTAGATATGGTCAGAGTACATTGAAGGTCATATATCTCCAATGCCCTCTGTCACTTGTCCTTAAAAGTAGTCAACTGTTGACTAGGCTGCACGCTCCACAAGAGCAAACAACTAGCAACGCACTGATTATCGGCAGATAATCACTAGATAATCGGTTTTCATAATCTATCATTCTTATGTTTTTATAATTACTACTAGGCACGTATGCTGAAGCAGGAAAACCATGCATGACAAGAGAAATTTGATAACGTATTGGATTCAACATGCAAAAATACATACAAAACTGTTTATTTCCTAGGCACACAATCGGAGACCAGCAGTGTACGCAACTGGAAATTACTTGGGGCTGCCCTAGGGCACAACTCCCCATAGGTAAAATGATGTAAAACTAGAAGAAACATCCTCCTAAAAGGATGCGTATACCATTGAGATTTTAAAAAGGAATTAATTAAAAAATTATAAAGATTCTGTTTACAGTTTCCATTAATATAATTCCGGTTAGCGTAACGATATCTCAAACATAAAATAAAATTATGTAATTAAATTTTAGAGATATAAAATGTTCACCAAATTCCCAGCTGAGCGATCGAGGTTCTCCCTGTTGGTGCTGAATTTTGTATTTTTTTAAAATACAAAAGCTTCAGAATGTCTCTCTACATAATTAAATTATAAATAATCAGTAAAAGATTAATCGTTATAGGCAAATTTAACAGTAATCTGCCAATTTACTTAACAGTGCAACCCTACTAAGTGCCATGATACTTTCATCATTCGCAAGTCATTTTCTTTTTCTCTGATGAAGGCCTTTCTGGTCTAATGTAGATTTCGTTGATGTTCTTGTGTTCCAACAAATAAACTTTTATACTCAGATGAGCTCATTTAAGACACAAGGAATGTAATCTGAATTGCAGACAGTTAAAAAAAAACAAAGGGTTCATATGTTTTAACTCACAATTTTGAATCCTTGAAAGACCGCACAAGGATCTGATCTCTATTTTTAACTTCACTTTGACTGCTGGCGTCTGGTAACACAATCAAAGCTGGTATAACTGACCCCTTACGATTGGGTAAATCTATCAACATGATCTTGCCAACCAGTTCTTGATGACGGCCGCGGTACATAGCACGCCGTGGTGATTCCTCATCCAATTTCTCCTCCCCATCATCACTTTCATCGCTGTTGACAGATGAAGTAATAAAGACATTTTTTAAAATATAAATGTATCAACTATCACATTTTTACAAATCTTTCATTAATAAAATTAAACACAAATGATTGGTATATCATTTACACTATTTCCTCTTTCTACAATCAACAAGAGGGTGAGTTATTCATCTTGTAACTGTGTTCGACCTGAAAAGAACATTTAGATACACCACGCGCTGTAGCTGACATGCAAGCTGTGCTAGCTTCGCATTTCGGACCGACAAATTGTTGGACCCGGGTTTACCGTCCCTATTTGATCCATAGTATGTCAGCCAGGCTGCAGCCTGTTTTCAGGGCCACCTCTTGGAGGTGGAATTGGGTCTTGGTCAGCTCTGGTTTGTTGATCTTGACGTAAGCAGATGAGCGATCGAGGTTCCTCCTGTTGGTGCTGAATTTTTTAAAATACAAAACAACTTCCAGGGTCGACTCAGTCTAAAAAAAAGGTACCATAATAATCTGAGAAGTAAAGTCGCCCGGCGTGATGCTCACCGCATCACCCTTACTGTGCCGCTGGAGAAAAAAATTGACATCCTATTCCCAATATGCCCCATTGGCTTGTTAACAGGATCTTTACCTTTTCATATATACAGGAAATCTGACAAAGTCAATATAGAGAAAACTCTAGTTCATAAATCACCATCAGATGTGACCAGACCGGCCCTGATATAGAATCCATAGGAGAAGTGAAAGAGGTGGACCAAGAAACACCTAGAGAGAAGACTGTGGGAACTTCGATCCCTGGACCTCAACTGGAGGGAGGCAGCTAAAGATCAAACTTGCTATAAGAGGGTTGTCAATGGCCTATGCCCCAAAAGGAGCAACAGGTAATTATGATACAGGAAATCTGCATCAAAGCAATTGTAATTGTGGTTTCTGAGTTAATTTTGATTTCTACGTGATGAGGTTGTTGCCTTGTTATGCAACAGCTATGGATAGTTGTAGTGGTGATATTCTTTGCTCCGAGATGTCCCCAAACCCACATTATATACAAGAATAAGTCAGCAAGTAAGACACAAACTGATAAGGAATGGCTGAAAAAAAATGTAGTTGGTAGTTTCTAAAGGTGTCAGCAACATCCAGCTTTGTGATTACTGCAGGTAGCAGATGTTAGGTGTCGCATGCATGCACAGCTCAGATACTAAATGGCGCCCGCGCTTAGAGTGCAGTTGTGTTTTTTAATGGAAGGAATTCATTAGTAAAAGCGTACTGTTTACTGTGTGTTGCGTAAAGCGATGCATGGCCAGGCCGATAAAATTTCTCAAGGATACTAAAAAATTGGTGACGAAGTTCACCCTGAGCAGATTGCAATAGTGCAGTGCCTGCAACAGGGTGTTTGCATAGTTTAGCCTACAGCCTAATGTATGATCAATTGAATTTCCAGAAATAGTACTCAAGGTGAGTACCTAGATGACTGATTGGCGAACACAAAATGAACCTGTCCTGGCACAGATAAAGCGACTGGTACTTTTATCAATGCTGATGAAAATTATGTTTAGCAATTTGGGACAATGTAAGTGTAATAATAGAGTTTCAACTTATTATCTGGTATTTTTTTAAATATCCATTTTATTACTATTTACTAATTTGTTCCATAAGATAAAAACTAATATGAAATGAAATTTATGATTATCTTCATCAACCCAAGTGTAAAAACAATCATACTTTGGGAAAAGTAGTACAAGCAAATTGTAGACATTCATTAACATGTCTTTTGTCACAGACTTTACACCAGATTGTCAGAAGTAATAACAAAACCAATATAGATTGGAGAGAAAGTGGAAATTGACAGAATTCTCAGAAGCAATTCCAATTATTAAACTTACTCATTTTTCCGTCTCGCTTTTTTGTACTGCAAAACTGGAGTGCCAAAATGTTCCGGATGTGAGAGTGGCAAATTGTCCAAAGTCTATAGAATAATATGAAAGTGAATATTCATGTTTTTGAAAAAATGACAAGATAAGACAGAAACAAAATTACCATATTAGTTGCACACGACAGGACCAAGCTGTACAGCAAGTTAAATTAAAAACCCAAGTCAAATATAGGATTTCCCCACTTGGTTATACATTTAGAAGCATAAAGACATATTTTTTTATTATCATTTATTATCTGTACTAGAAAAGAGCAGGACAAATGTCAAACCAACAAAAAACATGGACATAATTGTAAGACACTATTAACAAAAAGAAATAGTAGTAATGGGACAAACATATTTCCAATATGCCACACAGGCATGAAATTGGGATCTATACTTTGGGAGTGAAGAGTAATAGGGTCAGATAAAATACACTTTATACCCTTGTTCTTGGAAACAGGCTGTGCCACAGTAGTCTGGGCAACAAAAAGTTCTAATCCACATAGTGGTGTAATTATTGAGCTAAACATTGCACTACAGCCAGGAGGACATATGCTTACCTTCTCAAGTATTCATAAAAATGTAAGAAGAGTAAATGTAGCCCGCTATCAAATAAACATGATCAAGAGTTAACTCAGCACGAACAGCTTTGAACAACAGAACATTGAAAAAGTGTGGAATATCTGTATTTGTTAGCATAAACCAACATCATATAGAGTTTGAAATTTATAACAGCATATGTATGTAGTAAAGGTCCATATTTGTTAATGACACACTATGGGTGGTGTGGCTAACATCACACAGGCCCCTTTTAGTTTCACAGATTATTCTGGCCCCCATTTTTTAAGGCTGGATCGATACCGGGTGCCACTTTGCAACTGGGAAAAATTCCGCACCAGCTGGAGACCGAAACCTGATCTACCGACTGGGTAAGCTGACACTGACACAGAGGTTAAACCGAGGCTTCATTACCCCATGACTTCTGTTTTTTTTTCAGAAGGAGTGACCAATAATCTTTCTCGCAATCTTGTTTTCCCTAGATCAGGTACCCAACTTTACTGATGATGTAATAACACAAAACCCATTCACAACAGGACACAAGTGTTCTAAATACATGAAGTAATAAAACTAAAACAAACTTGAATGCTAACAGCTAATAAAAAAGACCAACAGAATGACAAATCCCTCTGTAACCAAAGAGATATTTTTCTTCGTAAACCTGTAATATATCTAAAGAAAACAGTGGTCTACCTCAGACTATATAAAGCGTATACACAAGTGACACTGGCAATGGGTATATGTGCTTTCCTTTGTATCTCTTATGGTGGACACACACACAAAAATGAAGATCTCAAACAATCTATGTACTCCCCGCAACAGCTCTCAACAGAATACACAAGGTTGGTTATACAATTGATCCTATCTCACTGCAATATCGAAGGCAATGAAGCTCAAATCGGCAAAGTGTGGAGGAGCTTCCACATAAACAGCTTACAGACCATTCTAGAATTTTATCTAAATTCGACCTCAATATATCCACTTCTGCTTTAGATGAGACACTACTGCATAGTTTTGTGTCATCAGCAAATTGTACAATCATGGATCCCATGTCAATGTCCAAATCGTTTATATATATATATATATATATTTATATATATTTATTTATATATATATATATATTTATATATATATATATATTTATTTATATATATATATATATTTATATATATATATTTATATATATATATTTATACATATATATATATCAAGAACAAAATTAAAGCCAATGTACAGTGTTACACGAATGAGTGTGCAGGAAACAGGTGTCAACACCTCAAAATTCTGATACAAACTGGTGTTCAGTGAACACAGACCTCCAGTAACTTCTTGGAAAGTACAGAGCATAAGAAGGTTTCCAATACGAAAAGTAAACGTAATAAGAAACTGATGTTGACATTTCAACCACGTGCCTTCTCTAAAGATTAAGTAGTACTATCTGGTGCGTAGAGAGTGGTGCAATTACTAAGGACGCTGTTGATTGGCTGTTGCTTTCATGAAGTGAGTGTGCTGTTACACTATCTGCCCCACACCGCATATAGGCTCAGAAAATATTCATATTTCTTTACTTAGCTCACCTGTTACACAATGTAGGGAAATTTAGCTTATATAATTGGATTAAAGCAGTGATTGTACAGCTGCCAAAAAGGTAATAAATTAATTATGATTAAGAAAATGACAAATGTTGTATAATTTATACCACTTTTTATCGATAATAGCTCCATAATCGTGGTTAATGATGAAACATTATAATAAATTAAAAAGTAAAGGTGGGTACCATGGCAACAATTGCCATCAGGGATCAATGTAACTAATCATGAACTAAGCCCCAGCCAATGTGAGATGGGGTGGCCAGTTCCCTTTCTTACCGTTTATACCGCCCCCAACTCATACATCAGGTACATATTTACAGCTGGGCCGACTGGAACGAACCACGTCTGGATTTTTTTCTGTTGTGATTTCGAACCCTGGAGCAGTGTAATCCCAGTCTTATCATGCCAGCTCACTGTCGACTAGGTTACATGCTAATAACTTACCTGCAAATAATTACAATATGCATTTCATATTACAATACACAACTATATTTTAAATTATTGGCAGCAAATCAATCGGGAATCGACCAATTTGCTTATCGGTGCAACCCTACTGTCAATACTATATGAAACAAAGTTCCTAAAACAAACAGTCATCCCATCACTTACCTCACTCTCTATAAAATGTTTATCTCCCTTCAAGCACAACTGTGTTCTTCTTAAAGTACGCTCATCACCATCATCAAACACTGCAATGACAAGGTATTACAATTATTCCTCAAATGAGATTCTGTATTTCTGCTGTTTGTGGGGGAGATTTGATTGGTCGATCATATCACATGATGGCATAAGTGTTAAAGTGACGCTTCAACATGAGACACTGCACAGGATGATTATGAAACTACTGCAGCGGAAAAATTAGACAGCTCCGAACGTGGGAAAATGCAGATGAGTTTGGGGGTGTTTGTTGGTTTTAAATTTAACTTCTGTAAACTTGGCTATACTATAATTTTAACCGTGACCAACCCTGAGCAGAGAGTCCTCACCTGAAAAAAATGTATGCTTTGCCCTCATTGTCGAGACACCAGTTTATCACATGTGAACAAATGGGCTGCCGCTGAAATCGACTCTAAGTCTGTTTGTAATGATGAATGTGTCACTACATATAAGTCTTATGCGTTATATTGAAAATGAATTTGAAACACTTTATTTTCTTCTTTGCGCAGATTGGAGCCAGCCCATTATTGAGAATGGTGAAGTTGAGTTATTATAAATGATCTTTGTGAGGTTGATCTGTTTTAGTTTATGTAAAAGAAATAAAAACATTTTAAGTGTAATCTAACGAATATGCTGATCTTAGAAAAGAACAGTATCAGTGCTTTGTAATGATTTCAATGAATTTATTGAGGAGCTGCGTTCCCTAATCAGTGAGTTTTCTTTTTTGTATCTCACACAAAAAATCATATCTATAGACAAACTAACAAAAAGGTTACAGGTTCTGAAAGTCAACAACCTTAGTAAAACGTGACCTGCTAAAAATAATGCAGTCGCAGATGAAGTTGCGTCAATTTGTACGGGTTGGTTACGGTATATAAACGTGTTAAATTAAGCAAGACTCACCAACTGTGTAGCTGCTGTGATCTAATAATTTGTTGATAGTAGCCTCAACAGGTTGTCCTGTAGCTGGGTGCTTGATCTCAACCACAGCTCCCACCTAAATAGAAAACAGCGTATAAAAGTTACAGTATTGAAGTCTATGTAAACTAAATACTACAGATGAAATAGATTAGTAATAAATTAAGCAGAAAATGGAGAGAAAAAATACATTTCTTCTAGAATTTTTTTTGTAGTATACAGCGGCTGCATTTTACCATTAGATATTTGCATCTACTGGTCTGGTACATCCACTTCCTGCAAGTCTTTTCGTGTATGTGAATTCTCCGTATGTTTTTAAAAAGTCAGTTTTACTTCTTACAAATGAATTACATCCCATGGCTTTACAGGCTTCATCTACCCAGAGAATTCTGGTTTTGGAGCATCAGAGACTCGCAACAGTTCTAATCCAGCACATGTCGGGTAATATCTACTGGATTTTGTTTATCACATATCTTTGTTTGCTATTATTTCTGCCATCTAATGCAAAGTATGTGAGAAAGGCAATTGTTGGTGAAGATTTGCAGTCTGGATGTGATACTTATAGCCACAAGTCATGTTTCTGAGCCATAATAGTTACAAGTCATGTTTCTGAGCCATAATAGTTACAAGTCATGTTTCTGAGCCATGATAGCCACAAGTCATGTTTCTGAGCCAAAATAGTTACAAGTCATGTTTCTGAGCCATAATAGCCACAAGTCATGTTTCTGAGCCATAATAGTTACAAGTCATGTTTCTGAGCCACAATAGCCACAAGTGATGTTTTCAAGCCACATAGCCACACAAACTCTGCACTAGTGTTGAGTAGCTTAATCTTATTTTCCTCTGAGAATGCTGCCAAGTTCAAGAGAGGTGAAAGGAAATATAGTTTTATTAATCTAGGGTGTTCTCAGGTATTGTGTCTCCTTTTGGCAAGGTACCTCTTTCAACCACAAATCAAATCCTTTTTGGCTATATCATGTCAATTCCTGATGTGATTTATTCTCCATTACTTTGATTTGTTCACATTGATCTGCAATCCTGCTTCAAACGCTAGTATGTCTATCTTTTATGTATGTCATAATGAGCAATAATTAGCTTAACAGAATTGAATAAGTTGTAGTCACTTCGCACAGGTCACATTGACTGAAATATCATCTATTCAAGAAGCTATAGCTAAGAACTGTGGCAAATGATAGGCAAAAGTAGTACCACAGTAAATGATGTTGTTGGGGGATGAAGTGTGTGAGACATCATTGAATTAGGACACAGCTTGCTTATGAGGTGGGGTGACTAGGTCCCTTCCTCACTGTCTTTTCTTCATTAACAGCAATAGCCAGATACCCATTTACAGCTGGTTAGACTGGAGTGTGCCGGTAACAGGATTTGAACTCCGTGAAAATCGAGCCACCGATCACTATGACAATCATACACTCTGATGGAATGGCCGCTAAACATATGCTGCAAGGGTGTCTAACACAGGGCAATCACCCCCTATGGACAAGCTTAATTTGGACATGCTTAATGTCACAACTAATAGTCCGACCACTGCATGAAATTCCAGGAAGATGAAATTCAATTTGAGATAATCCAAACACCAAATTGTGATTGAAAAACAAAATAAATATTTAGTATTGTTATAGATTCTAAAATAATATTCTCTACTTAGTTGCTCCTCTTCCAACATGGGATGTAGAGGTGGTCTTTTCTTTCTTTCTTGTGGATTCATGTTTCTACAGGATGGCGCAGCCTGCCTCTTGTCCAAACCTCCTTAACCCCCACTTACAAAACACATGGCAAACTATAAGATTACTATTCTTTTGTTCTATTTTTTGGACCAGGTAAAACATGGTCGTTCTGAAGTTATACAGATGCATTAATTTGTTAGTTTTGCTATTGACATTCTTGGTGCTATTTTTGTCTTTCCAAATACTGACAATGGTCTTTAGGTTGCACAATAAATTACGTCTCTCTTAACCTTACGCACGCTACATAATTTATGGAAAAAATTTGACCTAATTAATTTTCTTAATTTAGTCGCTGTGGTAGTCGTCTTTCAAAATTTGTAACTTTTATGTTTGTTTGTCAATAAATATGATTTTCTGGCGTGTAGATAGATACACAATAGCATAACGAACATGTGGGTGTTATTGTTTTTGTTGTATGTTTGTTAGTTTTTGAGATTTAAAAAGATGAAGTTGAAAATTTATGAAAATCTCGGGAAAAATTTGGACTCGACCACTAGGCCTAGTCGCTTCGATAGAAAACCATGGAAACCACAACAACGTATCGATACTGTGTTTACAATATCGCCAGAACTGTTAGTTTCAATTCAAACGTAGTTCTTTCATTTAAACAAACAAAATAAACAGATCTACGCGATAAAAATCTTTCTCAACAACCTACTTCCCCTTTCGCAAAAGTCAGCTTGCTCCAAACGGCGTATACAAAATTAAAACTGTTCAAAAGCCATTTGTAATCGAACACACGATACTTTAACCGGCAAAATATCGTGTATATATGGAGGGCGTAGTCAGCAGTAAAAAATGGCTGTCAGGAGTGACTCCGTTCACAAAAAAAAATTTTTTTTCCGCACACCGTTTTTGCAGGCCGAGCTGGTTAGAAGAGACAGGACATTGGAGTGCTAAAGGTTAATGTACTACTTAAGATGCTATTGTTTACATACAAAAATATATACTGCAGATCAATAATGATTCTTAAAAACAGACACCATTCAGCAGCACCAGAAGGGAGTTCAGCATTTTGGGGTACACTCATCGTATTGTGCTGATTACAAGACAAATGTGTAATCACTATTTTTATGATCCTTACCTTTACACAACCTTTAACTTCCTCGTCTGTTACAAAAATATTTGACTGACCATCTTTCATCACTACCTGTTAGAAAAAGATACAAATGTTATGTTCCATTTTAATTGGAAATAAATCACACTTATTATGTTTAATCTACCAGACAGATGAAAGGCTAGTATTCATGCTTGAGGACCACATAACATAAGTATTCTAAAGGTAGTCAATAGAATTTTCTGTTTCTACAGAATACATAATCAAATGTTTTTGTACATCATTTGAAAAAAGGAAAGGCAAATTAAATACCTAGAATTTATGGATAAAGGTAAAGGTAGTCCCATAGCAGACACTGCCATAGGGGATGAAGTGTTAGAGTCTTCATTGTACTAAGCCACAGCTTTGTGAGGTGGGGGTGGCCAGTTCGCTTCTCTAACCATCAAAATCACATGTGTCCCAGCCAACTCGATCTTCATTGTTGTATCGTATCATTTTCAATATTTGTCTTGTGCATACCTCAGTGGGGTTTCCTTAATCATTCTTTTTTATAGTCCATGTTTCTGCCCCATACAGTGCAATTGGCCATCATTTTTGTTTTCCTCAGTGCTATCCTCATATTTTTTGAGGTTAGCAAATTCTGTTTTTTCGCTAAAGACCTTTTATGTCAATGCAACTCTCGACTTAATTTCCGAGTTCACTGCAGACATCTTTTGTGATGCCTAAATATGTAAACTTCTGTACTCTCGATTATTTTGCCATTGATGATAATATTTATTTACCTATGGAGCTTGGTTATTTATTACCAGTCTTGGTTTTTTCCAATGTGTTTATTTTCATGCCAAACTCTTTGACTGTGTCGTTAACTTGTTCAAGCAGTACTTGCAACCGATACTCCCAACATTGCTACTGATACTCCTAATAGTGCTTGGTCATCAGCAAATTTGATGGCATTTACTTTCTCATCCCCTAACTTTTTCCATCATCGTCTCAGAATATGTGACATAAAGAAAGTAAACGAACCAGACATGAGCCCTTTCTTACTAGACTTGGATCTGTTACTCCTTCTTTGATTGAAACAATCACACCTTGACTTTCCACTGGTTGTTGGTTAATCTACAGACTAGCATTTTGATAGACAATTGTTACAATATCTGAGAAAGTTTGTTCCAGGGGACTCAATCAAAGGATATCTTGTAGTCAATAAAGCTGATACATAGTGGTCGATCTTGATCGATCATAAGGCATCATTTGTGCCTCTTGTCTTGTGAAATCCAAACAAAATCCCTTCTTTACTTTGCCATTGATTCTTTCCTTAATTATCTTTCACATAATTTTTAATGCACGTGGTAGTAAGCGTATCATACGGAATTGACTGAATTTAATTTTTCCGTTGAATTTATACCTCCTCATGGTTGCCCACAGCGCTGTGTGCCATACCCTATCAAACGCCTAATTACTCCTAACATATTGTCATTTAAAGGTAAAAGGGTCTATAAAACATAATGAACACACCATAGTGGGATCTCTATACACACGACAAATATTGATCAGATTCCATCAATGTACTTTATAAAGCAAGAAATCCCAACAACCTTTTCCTTGGAAGAATATGTACCACACAGTATAGCACGCACACTAAGATTTCCTAATTATATTCTTAAAAGTCACTAAATGACAGGGAAGAGAGAAGTAACATGCTAACTAATGTAACTAATAAACCAATCATCCCATTAAATAAATATGTACCGCTTAATTGAGATTTGACACTAGTAATGGGAAGTCACAAAAACTGCAACAAACATGAAATGGTCAGCCAAAAGAAAGGAACAACTCAACCATCCAAGACAGACAGGATGGCTCAGGACAGGAAAATTTAACATGTATATGTTAAAGACATGTGCTCCACAGGGAACTAAAAAGGTTTTGAATGGGAAGTTCTATGTAGAGCATAGCAACAGCAGACAATCTGACAGAAGCTATGTTGAACAAATATTTCAGTACTTTAATACTTATTTAACATTTTCTCTACCAAGACTTGTGATTCAATTCAAATCCTAGTCCAGAGGGTCTTATTTTTCTCCCCCTGTGTTCGTTCTCAATCTCCAGGCTACCAAGCCCTGAACAGAACTTTGCAAGTAGCAGGATGTAGTCCGGAGAACAGAATGTGACGTGTCGCTACTTTACAGCTTGACTGCGATATTTACACTTCATGGTCCGACACATCCAATTTCTGCAGCAGTTCAGGGGTGACAAATATGTTTAGAATATAGGCGTCATGTAACAAAATGTAGAAGCCAGGCATAGTGCTAGATGAAAAGGATATATCTTGATGAGAAAAATTGAGCAATTACAAAGCTGGTCTTGAAATGTTAGGCGCGATAGCAACAATTGTAGACATCATGGTGGCCTAGGTTTGTTGTTGTGTCCTGTTCTGATTGCCAGACAGGTGTCTTATCCATTCAGTCAACTTCAGGTAACGATGAAGCAGTACTTTATAAGTATATCTACCCTAAATCTGTAACATCAGTTTCACAATTCAAACGCCCTGGGTTCGAATCTCACCATGTCCAGTTTGATCGTTCCTTCACGTACAGAAAGTAATGGCAACCTACCATACTGCACGCCTGCCAAGAAACATCTAACAGGTTGGCAGTTGTAAGAAGCTTTTACTTAATTTTTGTTTAGCCTAAATCATCCCATTATGGTTCTTCCACAACCAGCTTGAGGCCTTTACAGATATACTAATCAAACCCATTAATAATTTTACTTATGTTGATATTGAGGCTTTACTTACTTTGCATTTGACTAATCTCACTACCGTTTTAACTTTAGCTTCACAGAAGGCTCCTCTATACTTGGCACTCACTTCTGTGCCCACAGGAAGAGAGTGAAACCCAAATCCTGGTTGAGCCTGCAGAAAAATTATACAGGAACAATTAATATTAAAACAATTAAAATGCATTCAACACTACAAATTTTTTTTCAGTGGTGTGTCTAAAAAAGAAAAGAATGAACATTAAATAGACTACACAGATTGACAATGATCATTAAATAGACTACACAGATTGACAACGATCTATTCTAGTGTCAGATTATGTGTCACCTTTTCCACATTTAAGATGCTATATGTTGCTAATTATGCTGATTTGAAAAGTTTTGCCTTTAAGGAGATAATTTCACTAATGTGTCATTATTTTTAAACGTGGTCCCCATCCCGGTCCACAAACATATGCCAATGTAGGACAAGTTGTTGCATAACGTCAAAGAAAAAAAATCTGACCTCCCAAAACCAGGTATGCACAGATGCTTGCACCTCTTCGTCAGAAACATAACGTTGTCTCTTCAGCTTCGGAAAGATGAAAAAGGGACAAGGTGCTAGATAGGGGCTGTACGATGTATGCGGTAAAATGTAATCAAACTTGAGGCGCCCCAATGCTGCCACTGTCTGTCGACTCGCGTGTTAATAATCATTGTCGTGCTGAAGAATTGCGAGCTTGCCCAAGTTTCTGCAAAGTTCTGGCACATCGATCGGAAATGATAGTATTGTCATGCTCCAAAAAATACAATGTGGACTACACCCTCACAGTCCCAAAATATGGTCGTCATCACTTTTCCTGCAGAAGAGATGACCTTGAATTTTTTTCGGGCTAGTGAGTTCTTATTTCTGTACTGCGTAGACTGGCAATTGTTTTCTGGGTCATAATGATTTGCCCATGACTTGTCAACAATGACAATTGGACGGATAAAGCCCTCCTATCCACATCATGCAAGAAGTTCCAGGCATACCAGCTGTTTCATTTCTGGTGTGAACATGAGAGGGGCCCATCTCATGCATACTTTCCTATACCCAAGCATGACGCGGATGTGATGGACTTACTCCATTGAAATCATTTGCATTGCTGCGATATCTTTCTGCTTGGCACGAATCAGGTTGTCCATGCGCGTGCTTTGTGCCCACAGATGTGATCATGTTAGTCAGGGTTAGGCAAATGAAATTGGCAAAGACCCTCACCTCAGCTTCCTTGCAGCCCTACCTGGAAACGGACTGTTTTCATGGCAGCATGGCTAACAAGGTGGGGGATCGTAGTAGTAGTGAATGAAACGCAGATGAAGCCAAGCATAGCACAACCGCCTGGAGTACCCAGGTCCACCCTCATCAGCACGCTCAGGATGCGAGGAAAGCCACTGCAACCAGTCATTTAACGTCCTTTTCAGGTCGCACAAAAGAATACTCATTGTGGGCATTCGCAAACAACAACACAGATACCGCCATATACCGTTGTCATTCTTCGATGCATGTCGATGAGTACACAACCTACCGCAGTCATGAAATCAACTTCAGCATGTTGCTTCAACCGTATTTCCATACAGGCAGTCATATTACAGTCTGCTGTGCACATTCCAGATGCATGCAGTTACATGCCCTTATAGTTACTTCATTAAAGAGTATTTTTATGTGGCTCTTAGCACTGTTGTTGTAGTTATGACACTAGAGGTAAAACTTTTCAAATCACTCTCATAATTTGTAACAAACAACATTAGTTTTCTGACAGTTTCACTGGTTACTTTTCTAGACTTCCAACATAACAATGGTCATCAAGATAGCCAAGCATCTGGCTGCTGGTAAATGTATATCCGCTATGAATTTCAAACCAATTCTCGCCTTACTTGCAGATTTTGAGTTTTAGATAGACCTGTTCACTCAATTCACTGGTGTGCATCAATGACAATAAATAACATTACTATGATGATTATGATCAACAGATTATTCTTCTGTGATATAGTTCTTAGTCAACCTGTACTTCTACAGGGGTATATGCCCCTATGTAGGTTCCAGCTCTGGTATGAGCTGGATGTAGCCGGGAAAAGGGTTTCCTGTTTAGTATGCTAGGCTCAACCAACTTAATACTTCACTGTGTTGGGACAAGCGCTTATGGTGGATGGTTAAACGATGTGCGAGTCCATCTTAACAGACTCAAACACTAGAGCAAAGTAGACCCGCAGCCTGTTAGGCTCCATCTATGCTGCTCTAAACAAACCCCTTAACTATGGCCGGTATTACGCCATGTCAGACACTGAACATAGTCGCCTCTTATGACATTCTCTGTAAAGCAGTGGTTAGTTGTACTATTCGTGTCCTTGCCATACATACACAAAGACCCCGGCCGACCAATAACAGTGGCCTCAGTGGGTATTAATATTTTACTGTTTGGTTTGGACGAGTGGACAATATAGTCTTAGTGGCGCTCAATGTCTGATACATACAGTGACAGTCACTCGGTGGTCTCACACACACACAAAATATGATAGGCCAGTCACTCAACAATGACTACAGATCAGATAATTTAGCCTGCCTGATCAAATTAACCAAAAAGAGATACTAATATCATACTTATTACTACATTGTCCATTATTAATGTACAGGATTTGAACGTCAACAAACCACTTATTGGTACCATCCAGCACTCACAAAAGTCGATTGCTCGTTACGACAAGGCAAGGACTACACTAGAGTCACTGCTAGCAGCTGCAGGGATCCGGGCATTACTTGCGAGTCAGTGAGATACATACTCTCTCTAGTCTAGCGAACCTTCAAAAGCTCCATGTATTTCATAAGACTTTTGATCAAGAAAAACATGAAATTCAGAAACTCTTTTTGGCGTAGTATATTACCTACCAACTAGTCAAATACAATAATATCTAATTTCACAAACTCGAAGTCAATCCTACACACTAAACTAAACCGAAACGAGCAGTGCCATTGTGATTACTAAGACTAATAATTTCAGTGAATGTGCTGTAGTGTGCCCGTGGCAGAAGACGTAAAGCGGCGATTGTAGATCAGACAAACTGGACATGTCTAACATAACAACAAGCACTTACCATTGAGTATTCTGTGATGGAGTATTAAACCATAAAAAGTGTTTATCTGATAGTTTGTACAAACCAAACGAGGGACAAGTTTGTAAGTTTGTATCCAGAATAATATTCTACAGCCATGAAAACCAGAAGGGAAGCACAACTCTACCTCCTAATCTATCTCGATGCTGATTGGTTTGATGCCAAATGACCTAAAACTATGTCGGCCACTGCGCCACAAACATGCGCAGTGGCACTCACCAGCTGTGACCTTCATCTGGGAAATTTGTCGTCGGTGCTGATAAAGTTGAATTAATTGCATGTTTCGTCATCATGCGGTATGTACTGCTTCTAATGAAACATTATTCTATCTGCAGGATATGTTTGTAAGCATGTGCAAATGTGGAACATTTTGCTGCATACTTTTTTTTTAAATTGACGTTTTTCTCAGTAGGTTGCAGAAATTCACATCCGGGTTATCTGTTGTGTTTACGATTCCGGATTTAGATGGCGCTGGTGTTCCCCACAACGCTTATGGGAACATCCTGTCACAACGTAAACAATTGCTTGACGACAGTATTAATACATGAACAAGTGTGATGGATAGGATCTTATACTTGTTCCCTTTTAGCTCCAGTCGGAATATAGCGTGACAATTGCAGTTGGTATCCTAGACCACAAACAAATGAAAAGGTTTGACAGGAGTTGATAACTTAAGGTCTTTATACTGGTCTAGAAGACTGCAGAGTGGGTACAACCAGTTTGTTGGAGGATGGTTAATAAAGCAACCAATGTGAATGTGCCAGTCTATCTTAATAATAATAGACTGAAACACTGGAGCAAAGTAGACCCACAGCCTGTTAGGTGCCACCTACGCTGCTCTTAACAGATCACCTAACCATGGCTAGTGTTATGCTATGTCACACAGTTAGTTGCCTCTTGTGATATGCTTTCTGTGGGGCAGTGGTGCTATTCTTGCATTTGTTATAGTATACATAAAGACCCCGGCAATCCACTGAGGACTAATGATGAGAATGCTTCCAGATCACACAAAAATTAAAAGAATTACCAGGACCTAAAGTTACCATAGGAGAAGAACTTCTTCGTACGCTGTCAGACGTAAATTTGTATTTTTTTCGAAAAAAGCAGTGGTCATCCTGAGGCTGTCGACACTGCCATAGAGCTTGTCTAGTGAGGAGAAGAACAAATTGAAACGTCATACTTAATGAATATCTATATTCCATTATATATATTATATTATATTACTTACTTACTTAGACGCTCCTCTTCTACCGTGAGGTGTAGAGGTTTGCCAAAGAGAACGCCACCCTGTGAAAGATGCTTCTCTGCCTGGATTGGTCTTACGAGTCACATTCATTACCGTTATGGACTGTATTTACATAAGTTTTGTTCAAAGCACAATTACTATCATCTGACAAGATGGAAAGAGCCAAAGAATAATATAACCAACCATGGAGGCTAAAAAAAACAACAACCGAATAATGACTACGGCAATGCAGAGCACATAAAACGAAATGTAGAACAAAACAATAAAAACAAATTCTAAAGGGCATGCATCTTTCATTTCACAAAGTATGGATGTGAAATATGGACACAAACTTCAAAGAAGAACATTGAATATTTCAAGCTAAAATATTAAATGAAAGTTCTCAGAATATAATAAACAGCAAAAAGGAAAAAGCATAGACATCTTAAAAGAGGTTAAAATTAGTTATAGTCTGTTTCACAATGGTTGCCGTCAATTGCTGTCTAATATTTCAATAACCCTTGCACCGATAATGGTAATTTTTGCACAGGATCTTATATTTGCAATGTCCCAAAGACTTTTAATTTACATTTTGTTAGGTAGTGCCATTTCCTTAAAGAGGCTAGTTCCTTTGATCTTTGTTAGCAAAGCATTTATTTTGTCCCTGCAGAAAATAATTTACTGTAAATTAGAAAATTGTCTGTGTTAAGGCATAGGCATCTCTCCAATTTGAATGAGATTTTGTACATTAGGTACCACATACTGTCATTTTTACTTTGGTTCATGTCTTAGAGGTACTGTAAGAAGTAACTACGCATTTTGCAGAAAGAATATGTGAGGATATACAAGCACATGATGTACAGAACATAGAAAGTACATACTTCAGATGGATTGTTCCAGTTTTATAATTAGATGCTGGAGCAAACCAATAAATTGTTATAATCAGATTGAGGTGGCCCTGAAAAGGACAGACGGAAATTTGTCTTCTTGTGTCACTGCGTTGGGGTAAGATGCATTGTCTATTATCAGACAATAAAGTCTATCTAAGGATGGAAGAACAGTTTTTTTCAATCCACTTTCTAAATATTTTACCATTCATCTCGGTGTGATAGTTCCGGTTGTCCATATAATTTTAAGGAAATACAAGTTCTGCATTCTTTACCAGTCCATTATGCGTGCTACCTACATGTACTATTACGAAGCGCTGTCCATTCGCTGACTGCCATTCCTTTTCACTTGTATGGTGAGCATTTATCCAAGTTTCATTCACATAGATAATATCATGACACTGTTTACGCATTTCGCGTACTTCACGTCAATACTTGCTTCTCATTGATACCATATGCAGCTTCTCATCTCACAGATGACGTTTCTCCCTCTAGCATACTTTCTAAAGGTAAAGCCTATGCCCCTTACAGTTCTTCACAATGTAGGTTATGATACATCAAGGTCATTGTGTGTTCTCAGACGAGACTTCAGTTTCCTAAGTGTCACTGTTTCTTTGTAATCAAACATTCTACAAATTTCTCTTTTGATTAAATCCCTGTCAAAGCTATCTACCCGTTTCTTTCTTCTTTGTGTACTAGTCTTGATAGAACACAAACTTCTATAGTCTTGGAGCAATTGATCAAATGACCATTTACTTAAACCCTAAGCGTGAATAGTTATCTTTTCAGGCTTTGAGATACTCCGATATAGTTTGAAACGCTTAACTTCTTAAACAAATATTGATAAATCTTCAATGCAATTGTATGGAGTGTAAAAAACTGGACTTTCAGACTCATTGTAGTCACGAACGTTCACAATTAGTTAAGCTACGCCTATGGCACAATTTGTATTGACACACCGGAAGGCTTACAAGAATTGTTAAAAATCAGTGATCTATGACCTATTGCAGTTTGCTGTGAGTGCGAAAGTTGGAAAGATTTTGTGAAACACGTGTAAAATGTTATTTCTAAAAATGCTCACTGTTATGAAGGGGTAATCATTTCAAAAGATGTTAGGAGGGCTGGTTTTTGTATTCCAAAAAGAAAGAAAATTGTATACCGTATGTTTGTGGGCAAGAAAAAAAATATTCACCATTGGGACATGTTGATCTGCAGGTTACACGTACAATTTGAAATATTTTGTTCATATGGAAGCTGAGATATTCAGTTTTAAACTGCAGCAAACATTGTGAAATGCACTAAAGTAAACAGCATAATGTCTAAGAAACTAAAATACTTTGGCCACATCAAACGTTGCATTAGTCTGTGGAGATCTATACTGTAGGGTATAGTACCTGGATAATGAGGGAAAAGCCAGACCAAGGAGAAGATAGACAAGCAACCTCAAAGATTTTTAAAAAATGACAGTAATGGAGGTGAAAGAACTTGCTAAAAATCAAGTCCACTGTAATGAGAGTGACGTTCTGCAAAGGACACGCAGCATGATGACCAGGAATAGATTCTATTCAATTCAGCTTCCATCCCCACAGGGAAGGTTAACGTGAAATTCAAATAAAATATAGTGGTCAGGGCATGACATGCGAAGATGTTCATGAATTGTTTGGATCGTCAGTAAACAATCGCTCCGTTGATGGAATCTCGCGAAAAAGAGATCTACGGAATTACCTGGCAGATCAACAGAGAAAAAGTGAAATGTAGGCTCGTAAGAAGCTGATGACTGAATAAAAGAACAAATCGGAGAATACAAAGCAGTACTGTCTTAGTGCAGAGACATCATTTGAAAGTTAAAAGACGATGCAATGGGAGCTGTGAGAGACCAAAAAACAGCAACAGCATGAAACGTACGAGCTGCAGTTGAAGGGGTAGCCCAAATATGTAATGTGTATGATTTTAGAGTGTATGATCATATTTGTTCAATGGAGAGTAGAAGATGAACATCAGAGCTAGGAATATCATGTGTTACACTCAGGAAGTGTCATTGGACAAAGAGGAATAGCCTGCATTCTGGATAAACAGTCAACAGCTGCAGTGAGAGAAGCAATCTACACAACCGCAGATTAGTGACATTGAGAATAGCTTCAAATCTGGTGGACCCGATAATGTTGTGATAATGGAAGATTGGATTGAAGGACATAGTTGAGAAGAAAGGACTAGGTACTAAGAATGAAAGAATACAAAGACTAGTGGACTTTTGTCACCAGGAAAACTACATTATAACAAACACCTGGAATCAAGTCCTGTATAGAAGGAGATACACAATGGAAAGTCCAGGGAATAATGTGAGATATCAAATAGATTACATATCACGGTGAAAACAAGATATAGAAACCAAGTAACAAAAAATCATTTTCTTACCAGGGTGCAAAGACTGATAATGATCATGATTTGCTTTTTTATGAAATGTCAACTAAGATATAAGAAACCAGAAAAATTGCCAAAACTAGCAAAGTGGAATTTCAGTACTTTATATAAGTTAGGGTGATGAGATAACTTCCAAAACTCAGTGAATGAGGCCATGGGGGAAAAAACAAGTCACTAAAGATATAGCTCAAGATTAGCAAAATGTAACAGAGGCAGCAGAGATAAAATTTGGTAAGCAGAAAGTAGAAAATGAAACAAAAACATTGGTAACAACTGAAAATGCTAAGCGAAATGGAAGAAAGATGAAAATGGAAGAATAGTAACACAAAGCATGACTTTGTTAAGTATAAAAGTATCAAGAATGAAATAGATCGAGAATGTAAGATGGCACGAAAAAGATGACGGATAGACTGATGTGAGGAAATTCAAGACCTGGAAAGAGCAATGAAATTTTAATGAATACATAAGAAAGTAAGGGCATACTAACACGGATGATTAATGATAACGGTAGGAAACTAATAAAAGACCAAGAGATTTTTTTTAAAAGAGATTGAGAGATGACATTAAAAGGTTGTAGGAAAATGGGGATCTATATCGGTCTAGCAAACCCTTAAATAACATGTCTTTGATAGAAGAGAGATTACATGTACCCAGAGAAGAATTTAGAATGACATTTTACTGAATAATCACCACTCATGTATGGCCAATTGCACTGTATGGGGCTGAAACATTAACTCTAGCAAGAAAGATGACAAACAACTTGGAGACATTTGAAACTAAGTGCTACCATAGATTGGAATGAGTGAGTTAGACAGAAAGAAGATCCAATGACAATATCCTCACTGAGGTAGGCACACATAACTAAATATTGAAAATAATTTTTAAAATAAGATTAAGTTGGCTAGAACACAATATGCAATGTGAAAGTCTACTACAGAAGTTGCTGAGGGCAATATCCAGGGGAAAGGAGTAGGGGATAACCAAGACTTAGCTTAACATGATTTGCAGGCATATGCTGCCACAGGAAAAGCACAGCGTAGGCTCTCAAGATTTTCACTTTTATCATTTTGTTGGTGCCCTGTTATAATTTCTTCAGGCTGTTCAGTCTCTGCGTTGCCTTGGCTAGCCTTCTTCTGATTTCTTTCTTGCAGTCGCCATTTTTGTCGATTATGGAGCCCAGATATTCAAAATACGTGACCTGATCTATTTCCTCACCACCCACTGTAAATTTATGTTGACATCGTGTTTTGTCAGTGGTCATTATCTTTGTTTTGTTTATATTTATAAACAGGTTTTGATCTATACTGTGTCCATTTCTGGCTGATATAAGCTGTTCTAGCCCTTCTGCACTTCTTGATAGTATCACCGTGTCACCTGTGTATCGTAACTCTGGAACCTCGTAACCACCAATCGTAAATGTATTTAAATTTCAATGTTATCGTTTATTCTAAAATTTCTCATAATACATTCTGCATATATGTTATATAGATACGGTGAGAGGATACATCCCTGTCTTACTCCCTTTTGTACTGCGAACCAATCTGATGTTTGCCCAGATACTCCGACAGCAGCTCATTGATCTTGATTTAATGCTTCAGGCCTCGGCTGCCTGAATAATGGTGCATGGAATAATGGAATAGGACCTCGGTTCTATTTTGTTGGTTTTCGGAACTGGAGGTAATGATTAACAGGGACAAACGGGGGCATTCGTATTGCGGCGTTAGAGGTGAAATTCTTGGATCGCCGCAAGACGAGCTACTGCGAAAGCATTTGTCAAGAATGTTTTCATTAATCAAGAACGAAAGTCAGAGGCGCGAAGACGATCAGATACCGTCGTAGTTCTGACCATAAACGATGCCGACTAGCGATCCGTAGGAGTTGCTTCGATGACTCTGCGGGCAGCTTCCGGGAAACCAAAGTGTTTGGGTTCCGGGGGAAGTATGGTTGCAAAGCTGAAACTTAAAGGAATTGACGGAAGGGCACCACCAGGAGTGGAGCCTGCGGCTTAATTTGACTCAACACGGCCAACACTGAAATGACTGACATGCCGAGACCACTTTCCTGGGGTCTAATATGGAACTGGTGCTGGATTTAGACCCTCAGAAATCTGGGGTTATGCCCCCTGTGGCTCGGTTGGTCTGCATCCAGTGTTTGATAAAGGAATTGACGGAAGAGCACTATCAGGAGTGGAGCCTGAGGCTAAAATTGACTAAACACGCCAATAGTGTAGAATGACTGTCAAAAGAGAGCACCTTCGATGGGTCTAATAGTGAACATGTGCTGGTATTAGACCCACAGAAATCGCAGGCTCCAGAAACTTGGCCATTGACAAACTAAAAGACCTCTATTGATACGGTCTGGCTAATATTGAACGGGTGCTGGAAATAGACCCTCTGAAGACAGGTCAGCTTTACCCTACTAATGACAGGGCTTTGCTACGGTAATCCTGCTAAGCCCGAGAGGAGCCGCAGACATTTTGGTTCACGTACTAGGCGGATAAGCCAACGGTTCGAGGTGAGGGATTACGGCCGAACGCCTCTAAGCCAAAAATCCCGCCCAAAAGCAGCCCAGCACGAATGCAAAGAGAGGCTTCGACATGGTGGGGACCTCGGGGTCACGCTCCAGCCCCACCCGGTCAAGCCGCAGAATGAGGTCTCTGCCGTCCGCTGATAAAAGCGGGCGGGAAGCTACTCGATATTCACCCCATATGGCGATGAGGACTGAAATCATTTGTAGAAGACTTAGTTCTCGGTCGGGTGCCCTAAGCAGTAGATCAGCTACCTCACTGCGAACTGCTGAGACTCAACCCTTGACCATGAGATATGTCCGCTCCCTAGGCGGACAACATCTCCGTGCAAGACTAGGCTTGTCACCTGGTCAAATGCACTATTTCGAGAGGAATCACAGGTCGCTGACATTTGGTCCACGTGCTTGGCTGATAAGCTACCATCTGAGGGATTACGGCCTAACGCCTCTAAGCCAGAATCCCGCCCAAAATCTCAGCACCGCTGAGATGGGAGGCTACGACATGGCTGGGGCTTGTGTCCCGGCCCGATCGAGCCGCAGGAATGCACCTGGTAAAATGCACTCCTTCCTCGCTCTTTGCATCTGTCTGCTATCAGTCATTCCAATGGACGCAGAAGAGATGCAGTCCAGCGGACACTGCACCTCCTGTCCTATGGTGACAAGCTCCCGGGTGGCGGGGAATGCTAGGCGTACCATCACTGCAGATGAGCCGAGAAAATAGAGCGAGCAAAAAGATACCTCACTCATATGCATATGCTACGTTGCTGGCAGGACGTGACGATCCTGGGAAAAAGTCACACTGGACTGCCTCTCTTCCGGGATAGTACAAACTAGTACATAGTCCATCATATCATTGCCAAACGCTATAGACACGAGTAGGGAAGACTCGATAGTCCTGCAAGACAACTTCCCAAGAGAGAAAACTCTGACCAAAAACAACTGCTGCCTTGCAGTTAGGCTGGGGACAGCCAAAGGCTAAGGAGGGCAACCCTACAGAAACGCCTGTTGAAATCGGATGCACTGAGCCACTGGCTAACAAATCAAATCAGTGCAACGTAAATATCGCTGTAAACAGCGTACGATGAAGAAGAAGAAGAAGATTTAATGCTTCAATGAGATGGATAATATGCACAGGAAACCCCATTTCTTTCATGATGTTCCACAGATTTTGATGTTTTACCGTATCGAAGGCCTTGGTGTAATCAATGAAACACATGTACAGGTCTACATTAAACTCTCTATATTTTTCAAATATATTCCTCATATTGAATATGGGATCTCTGGTCCCTCTGTCTTTCCTAAAACCCTCTTGGATTTTGTGAATTTTAGATTCAAACCTTTTCTCTATCCTTCTCAAAAGGATCCGCAAGAGTATTTTGCTAGCGTGGCTGATTAGCGTGATAGTTAGGTAATTTGTGCGCAGCTTTAACTTAACTTAACGTCTTTATACTGGTTTAGAAGACTCTGTGAATACTATTATGACTTATTACTCTCCTTTGCATGTTAATTTAACTTAACTTAACTTTTTATACTGGTTTAGAAGACTAATCACAGTCTGTATACAATCAGTTTAATTTAGATTATCTTGCTCTAAAAGCTATGCACGAATAATCCATTCTTAAATGCATTAATTGTCCCTGCCTCCACTACTTCCGGTAGCAATGCATTTCATGCATTCACCACTCTCTGACTAAAGAAAATATTTCCTGAGATCTAATCTGGACCTTTCTTTAGTTAATTTGTAGCTATGCCCTCTTGTTCTTGTAGGTGGTTGTTTTTCGAAAAAACTTGCTATAGTTTAATTTATCAGTTCCTTTGATTATCCTATAAACCCGTATTAAGTCACCTCGAATTCTTCTCTTTTCTAGACACTGTAGGCTGATTTTTCTGAGTCTTTATCATAACTGTAATTCTGGAATCCCACTATCAGCTTTATCGCTCTTTTTTTGTATCCTTTCCAACATGTTTATATCTCCTCAATAATAAGAACTCCACACAGTACTCCAATCTAGGTCTAACTAATGCTTTATACAGTTTGACTATCACTTCTTTGCTCTTATGTTTAATTTTTTGTTTATCATACCCAACATTGCATTTGCCTTTTTTATTGCCACTTGGACTTGCTCACTCACCTTACTTGTGTGATCTATTATAACCCCCTAGGAACTTTTCCTCTTCTATCTTTCTAATATTGTTCTCGTCCATTTTGTAATTATGTTCCATATTGGATCTACCCATGTGGATGATTGTACATTTATCTACATTAAACTCTATTTTCCAGCTTACAGACCATTCTCGAATTTTATCTAAATCCGACCTCAATATTTCCACTTGTGCTTTAGATGAGACACTACTGCATAGTTTTGTGTCATCAGCTGCATAGTTTTGTGTCATCTTTAGATTACCTTTTTTGGAGAGGGTAATATAAATTGATTTCTTCCATGCTTCTGGTCACTCTGCACTGTGCCATATCTTTTTACACTGTCATTAGATCATTATGTGTCCAGGAGTAGATATGGAATCACTGCCACAGGGCCAGACTGAGTACAGTTCTGTAACAGAGTGCAGCTGAAAAAACAGCTATTAAAATGTAGGGGTGAATTTTAACCTAAGTATTAAGAATGCAGTAGCTGGCAAGAAATAGCTCTAGGGCTAAACTTTGTCCTGGCAAGACACGAATAACATTCCTGACACTAAACAACATGTGAAGATCCAAAAATTTCAGACCTGTATCACCTCTATACAAAAAATTTGAAAAAATCATATTGGGTCAGGCATTATTGACGATACACTTATTCCAGTACAGGCTGTTTTAGGCTTGGAAAATCATGCTGTCGACAGATCCTTAACCTTACGCAACACATTGAGGATGGGTTTGAGCGAAAGCAGATGATAGGAGTTGCTTTTGTTGGCCTCATAGCGGCATATGACACAGTAAACCACCAATTACTGCTGACAAAAGTATATAATGTCACTAAGGACTGACGCCTGACTCAGGTAATCAAATGCTTTCTACAGAATAGACATTTGTATGTGATTTTGAAAAATAATGACAGTAGTTGGTGCAAGCAGCATAACGGCCGTGCACACCAATGATCAACCAGTTAGCCCAGGAACAAGACAGTTCATATATGCAGACGACAGTGCAATAGCTGCACAGGGAAAACATTTTGAGGAAGTTGAGCTCGGACTTACAAAAGCTCTAGACAGAATGGTTGAATACTGTGAGGAAAACGACCTCAAAGTCAATCCCAGTGAAAACACAGGTATGTACTTTCCACTTGAAGAACAGAGAAGCAAGAAGACAACGTCACATTAAATGGCACGGACAGGTACTTGAACATAACGATACACCCAAGTACTTAGGCATTGTAAGGGACCGCACATTATTGTACAAGGCACACTGTAATGACGTAAAACAAAAAGTAAGTGCAAGAAATAACATAATTCACAAGCTAACAAACACTGCATGAGGAGCATCCCCAACGGTGCTCTGCATATCAACCCTTGCACTAAGTCTCTCAGTGGCAGAGTATGCGGCACCAGTATGGAATGCATCTACACACACGAAACAGGTCAATGTGGCAGTAAATGAGACATGCTGAATTGTAACAGGATGCCTTAAACCAACACCAACAATAAAGGTCAATGCAATCGCTGGTATCGCAGCTCCAGATATTAGAAGACATGTCACATCTGAAGTTGAGAGACAAAAGCAGTCATGTGACCAGAGACACGCTCTTTTTGACATAGAACAGAACCTCGAAAGAAACCGCATAGAAAAGGGGTGCCAAAAGTACGGTGAAGATTGGATGAAGGTTAAAGAAGAACTTGCACCAGAACATGCTGCTATATACTACATGATCTCTGAACAGGTTAAGAACAGGTGTGTCCAGATGTGGGTTTAACCTGAAAAATTATGGATATGCAGTTGATAAATATTGCGAATGTTGGGCCTCCAAGGATCCGGGACACCTGATTATATGTCCCAGTATGCAGGAATCATGTACAGTGGAAGACCTAATGGTGGCAAATGAAAGAGCATTGATGGTGGCTGGTTTTTTGGTGAAGACTATGTGAGGTTGCCGGACACGGAAAGTAAGTAAGTAAAGTAAGTCGGTATGAAGATCCAGAGAAATCAAGATTAACACCAAAGTTAAAATATGCAGTGTCAAGTCTAGGCTGTGGTATGAGCAGAAACATGGAGTACGGCCAAGCCAATACAACAAAGACTCAAATCCTTTTGGTTAACAGATAGATAGATGACTACGAAGAATAATTGTCATAACGTGGCGGAATAGGTGAGGAATGAAGTCCTATGGGAAAGGAGTCAACAGCAGTCACTGGAACAACACATTAAGAGAAGAAAATGGGGCTGAATAGAACCTACGCTGAGGAGAGCACCTGACAACATAGCTAGGCATGCTCTCACATAGAATCCACAATGGAAGAGAAAAGAGGTAGACAAAAAATACATGGAGCAGAGAAAATAAGAATGAATTAAGATTACACCTGGAGAGACAGAAAGATAGCCCCCGAGCTTTTGTCAATGACCTACTCACCGAGGGGAGCAATGGTCTTAGATCGATTAAACTCTGTCCATTTCCTAAATCTGGCAAGGATCTTACACTGCAAAAGTCCCATGCCAGTATCACCAATAAATCTCTGTTATGGAACACCCATAAAAAAAGTAGACCAATGTGCACAAGTAGAAAATACAAAAAAACTGGCAGAAGGTGAAAAGAACTGAAGAAGATAGTACAGGACAGTTCTTCTTATTACCAAGGACGATGAAGAAAATTCTTTAAATTGACTTTGAAATGAAGTTGTTGTTTAATGCCCACAATATGTATGCTTACTCTTTTTTTGCTACCTGAAAATGACGTAAAAGAGTTGTATTAGCTTTCCTCACATCCCAAGCGTACTGATGAAGGTGGACTGTGGTCCGCCAGTTGGTTGGGATGTGCTTGGCTTCATCTGGCTGACCCTCACTACTATAGAGTTCACATCGATCGGCATCTCGTCAGCCTTGAAAGAGCCTGTTTCCAGGGAACGCTACATGGAAGAGAGATAGTGGTCTTACTTTGTTAGTATATTGTGCCTGATCCCGACGAGGCGTCCTGGTCAGTATGTTGTGCCTGACCAGACTAGTGTCTCAGTTCCTCTCTGTAATGAAGTAATCTAACACATCATTTTTTTAAATTGCTAATTGAAGCACAAATAATGCGACTGAAAGGTAGACTTTGCCATATTTACTTATTACTTCTGTTCCAATTTGAACATAGAAAAGCTACAACAGACGCTCTCCACCATTTCTAATTTTGAGCCGTCTGCATCCACGAGACTGCACCTTTGAACTTTTTTATCCATGTGTTCTTTGTCCTGACTTTAACTGTGACTGCTTTTCCGGTCATGACAGTTGGGTTGGTCCTTTCTAGATAGAGTTTCTGGAACTTTAATTTTAAATGGGCTGGGTTGTTAATCATAACATCCTTTAAAAAAAGAAAAGATAACATCTGATTGTCTTGCCAACGTGTAGGTATTTTATAAGGTTGTGTCCCTTTCTCTTCTCTAAAATGTATTCTAACAATTCAAAGTGACTATCACCACCATCACCCGAGTTGTTCACGTGTTGTAAAGAATACTTTCTAAGCATGCCGTAAATACGACCAAAGAGGGTTGTGCCTGTGGCTAGCTAGCAACCATATCATTTAGAACCATTGGTAGTAGAACTACAAATGCTCAGAGTTTTTTTTATAAGAAGCTTACTGTAGTGATGGCCATCTGTTTCACTTAGAGTCTAACATACTAGTCATCAGTGATTATAGCAATATATCCTCAACTTTTCATGTATAGACCAAGGTTCGGGTCTATCAAACTTGCTTTCTTGGCACTCTCATGTATGGAAGCGAGACTTGGAGCACTTACACTAAGCAGGAACGGGGGCTCAACACCTTTCACGTCAGGTGATTTCGGTGTTTTGGGGATTGAGTGATAAGAGAGAGGGACACATAATATGGTCTTACAACGAGCAAACACTCACAGCATGTACTCGCTGTTGAGCCAGCGACGTCTTTGATGGTTGGGGTATGTTTACCGCATGGAAGATGAGAGGCTGCCAAGGGATATCTTTTATGGACATTTGGTCATTGGAGTTAAGAGAATCGGCCGACCCACACTGCGGTTCAAGGACGTGTGCAAGATGGACATGAGGTCGTGCAACATCCCATCCGAGGGCTGGGAAATAATGCCCAGGAACGAGCTGTTTGGAGACAGTCAATTGAAGGGGGCCTAGTGACTGTCGACGCTCAGGGTCCTTCTGGCTGCAGTGAAAAAAAGAAGACTGAAGAGATCAAGGAACACCCCGGCAAGCCAGCCTCTTCAGCGTGGTTGTACGATCTGTGGCAGGTAATGTCAATCGCGGATCGGCCTTTAAGTCATAGCTGACAGTGTTGAAATACACGAGATAAAGCTGGACAAAACTCACAAGGCGCATGGTCTACAGAGACTGAGACGCCAGTGAATCAATGATTCCTGTATAAAGCCCAATTAACACATGCTCAGAACCGGACATGCATTCCACCACACATGAGTTTTCAACTGCAAGCACTAAAGTTTGTCTCTACAATCAACACCAAGAAAACGGAGGTAATATGTCCTTCTTCCTGGAAGCTTTATAACGAACCAAAAAACTGGCAGAAAATGAAAAGAACTGAAGAAGATAGCACAGGACAGGTCTACTTGTTACCAAGGACGGTGAAGAAAATTCTTTAACATGATTTTGAAATGAAGTTGTTGTTAAAGCCCACAATATGTATGCTTACTCTGTTTTGCTACCTGAAAATGACGTAAAAGAGTTGTATTAGCTTTCCTCATATCTGATGAAGGTGGACAGGACCAACAAGCAGTTGATAGCTCTTCCTACCGTAGTAGTACGTTCTCCAGAGAAGCAATATTGACTCTGAGGTCCAAAACAGGATTGCCAAGGCGAGTTTTTTAAGACTACGGGCAAATGTTTGAGACCAACAGGGAATCGGTGTTGCGAGCAAGATCTAAGTGTATCACGCTGTTGTGCTAACCACCCTTCTGTACGCATATTAAGCTATTAACTTAGCTATTAACTAAGTTAATAAATCTGAATGGGGGACCCGGTGGTCTTTAGGTAAGGTGTCTTTTTCACGTGGATCATCCTGTAAAAATGTCCCCTGATCTCTAAGAAGTGAGACCAGACACCCGTATGCAGTGGCGCGCACGTTAACAATCACTTGGCAGTTGTAAATCGAAAAGAGTAGGCTTAACAAAAGTAGGCTCGGGCAAAATTAAAGGTTAGCAGAGCGGAATAGATAGCGATTGACAGGCTGCGGGCCTGTCTTGCTCTAATTTACACCACCACCACCAATCCCCAAAATAGGCGATCGTATATTCCAGGGGTTAACATATGCTGGGATTGACCTAGCAGGGTCACCAGCGGATTTCGCCTAAAAAATATTTTAAAATACGAAACAATTGAGGTCACACTTCCCCACGACATGTAATGACATAAGTGGACTGAAGATAGATACATAAAAGTGAATTAGTATATACTTTTTGGGGCACTTGAAAATTCAATTTTTAAAAAAATGTGTATTCTGTTTATTGTCCAATTAGGTACGGTAATTTTATTTGTTATATATGGTTGTGTACTTTGCTCTGCAAGAAATAATTGATTCTTTATAAAAGTCAAAGGTATCGTGATGACTGCTGGTTAGAAATGAAGTGTTAAAGACATCAATATATTACAGTATACTAAGCCACAGCTTGTGTGTAGAGTGGCCAGTTCCCTTTCTCGCTGTCTTTTCCTTCTCTAAGTCAGGTAACTATTTACACCTGGGTCGACTGGAGCCTGATGGTTAGGAAAGTTTAACCTCGCACATTGGCCTTTGAAATCTAGTGTTTTAGCACTACGCTAATCAAACCCTCATACTTAACTTAACGTCTTTATACTGGCTTAGAAGACTCTACCGAGTCTGTATACAACCAGCTTCTTGTGTGGTGGTTTTTACCGACGTGCGAGTCCATCTTAATAGACTCAAACACTAAGCTAAGTAGACCCGCAGCCAGTTAGGCGTCATCTATAGCTGCTCTTAACTAACCACATGGGGAAAAGTACACATAATTTGGGTAGATTTGTCATTTGATTTTTGTCCGGGCAGCGGCGGTTAAGCCTACTCTTTTCGATTTGCAACTGTCAATGAATTTTGAACGTGCTCGACACTGAACGCGGGAGTCCGATCTCACTACCCAGAGATCAGGGACATTTTTACCAGAAGACCCACGTGAAAACGTTCCCTGTCTCCACCGTGATTCGAACATGCGACCTCCCGGACACCTTACCTCGAGACCACTGATTCATAATGACTGAGTAGTAATTTATGACCGTTTAAAATATTAACCGGGTTGAAAATAAAAGGTCAAAACGTGTTGCGAAAGACGACTTAAAAGGGTTGTGCTTGGGGCTAGCAGCCTTATCTCGTAAAACTATTACTTTTGAAATAATCACTCCGGACAGACGCTTGCCGTAAAGTGGTCGTTGAAATGAGGGCACTATGCTTCAGTTGGACTAAAAGATTAAATCAGTCATGTGTTATTTACCTATCTACTAACTGTTGAAGTCAGGTATTTACTCCAGCCAGTGTTGTTTCAAGTTCATTACTTTAAAGCTAAGTCGCCAGTTTGTCGGAGGGTGACCAAGCATTGCCAAGAAACGTAGGTGGCAGTTGTAAAAAGCTATGTTCTGTAAAAGGACATGCGACTTACTTAATATATATATGGTGTACTGAGACGCTAGTCCAAGTCAGGCACAATACACTGACCAAAACCACAATCTCTCTTCAGTAGCGTTCCTTGTAAACAGGCTGTTGTCAAGGCAATCTGGCTGACGTATGTGGATCGATGAGATCCCCGCAGTGGCGGGCGCCACGCAGATGCAGCTAATCACAGCACAACCGCGTGGAGGTACGCGGTCCACCTTCATCAACACGCTCGGGATGTGAGGAAATCTAATACAACCCGCCACTTTAACGTCCTTTTCAGGGCGCACACAAGAATAAACTTACTCATTGTGGGCATTAAACAACAACATATATATATATATATATATATAAAATTTCTTGCCAAGTGATCGATCTTCCGGGATATGAAAGAAACAAGGAAGTGGCATAGCAGACATTGCAGTCGGAGATGAAGTGTTAGCGACTTCATGTTAGCGGGTCTCAAATTTGTGTACGGCAGAGTGGCCAGTTCCCTTTCTCGATGTCTTTCATTCCATAAAACAAATAAAAATAATCTTTCACAGTAGGATAAACTGTGGCGTGTCGGTAACTGGGATCAAAACCGGTAGCTATGCCGCAATAAGCAAGAGCTCTCCGGAACACAAGACAGCACCAAACACGTTCACGTAAAAGCAGCTCTGTATTAAAGATTTCCTGGCAATGAATCACAAACAATATTGTCAGAAGAACAAAAGAAAACATGCAGTATTTGTCAACTTCCAGCTTCAGAATTCAGGCGTTAGTCTAGTTCCAAATCTGACAATATTCAAACACGGATGTTTGGTTAACGCCCTTTGTCTGCCATTTTCGGTTCTATATTGAGTATTAAATGGATATTTTGACGTGGCTTTACTCGGATTTCGCGGCGAAAACCGTTATAATTGAGTCAAGGTTAGAATGGCCCCGACCTTTATTATATTTGCTGAGCGGGTTTGTCTCCTGGTCGTGTCCAGGAGAACCTCCATATTGCAGACTATGGATAAAGGAGAATTTCATGTCTTGTTTACAGGCGGGGTTTTTGGTAAATTGTAATCCTCCCGATTAGCTTTTGTGGCTGAATTCACATTTCTGGGCCATGGTCTGGGCTCTTGTGTTGACGAATTAATTTTCGGTACTTACGTTGTAATTCACCCGGCCCAGAATTCTCTTGGGGTTCCACACCGTACGTAACGGGACATTCCATTTCGAGGGAGTACAGGTTGATATAATTTTATTTTAATCAAATAAAGACAGATAAAGAAAGCAGTGTATAGAAAATATGGTTATATTCAGTTTTACAAACGGTTAGGATTAGGTTTAGGGTTAGATAACATGGTTGATTTTAAATCGTCTGATAGCGTGGATAATGTCATGCTGCTGTGGAAAATGGATGCTGCTCTCTTTATCATGGACTAACGTTGGTAGAATTGAGAAAATTGTCGTCTTATCTCGCAGAATGTTTGAGACTCCCAACAGTTAAAAAGTGGAGAATTCTGTGACGTCATTATCTCATATTAGGTGCTAAAAATGTATATTTATTTTGTTTGGGATGCATTAAAACGCAAGTATTTAATTTTCCACAAATGCCGTGAGAACAAAGCGAGATGACTTGTGAATTATTAAAACACACAAGATGTGTAGCGTTGAAAGGAAAACCGGAAAATTGAAAACTAGAAACATAGGTCATCAACCAATTCGACTGCTTTGTTCTTCATATATGATAATGGTTTAACCATCGTGACTGACGTGCAAGGAGTACTTCAGAAGGTACAGAAGGGATGCCTGGGGTACGAGTGGATAGCAGCTGGTGAGACCTCAAACCTTTAGGTGTGACATGGATCGACTGTCCTCGTCAAGCTGGGATTCAGGACAACGAAAGAGCTGGTATCTTGGCTTCACAAGCTCACACCATGGGCACGCTAGTGATGGATAGGAGTGGCATTTTGAAATCAATCAATGGTCGTCTGTTGGATAAGGACACCGACATAGATCAATCAGCAATCCACAGGCTGCAAAGATGTGACATCATACAAGGTTCGAGTGGAGTGGGGTGCAGGAGAGTGTACAACCAGCGAGCTACAGGGACCATCAGCATCCAGAGTCTGCACCATTTACTGAGAGACAGACTGGGTACCTATGGATATTCCCGGAGTGCAGTGACGTTGATTCTTAGAAACAGAAACAGAATAATGGATAATTCACTCTTTAATTTCAGTATTATACGTGGCAAGAATGGGGGGAACAACTCCCACTACCGGCACGCTTCAGTTTACCCAGCTGTGTAGGGGGCATTTGTAAATATGTACTTGATCTACGGTTAGGTAAAAAAGAAAGTCTTTGAGAAAAGGAACTGCCCCCCCACCTCAGACAAGATGTGGCTTAGTACAGTGAAGTCTCGAACACTTCGTCCTCGATGTCAGTTTCTGCTATGGGACATTTTTTTTTTAAACACGCGGGAAATTGATTCCATGAGGTGTCTGTATAGCACTCACTATTCACAGCAAATATAACTGGTTCAATTCCCGTCTGCAGTATGCTCCAGTCGACCCAGCTGTAAATGGGTACCTTCCTTACTGTTAGGGAAAGACAGGTAGCGAGGAACGGAACTGCCCCACCCTACCTGGTAAACAATCTGTAGAAACAGGCTATGCCTCAGGTAGCGGAGCGTACTTTCAGGGTCATGTGAAACATTCTTATCGAGACCCCCACCTCACTTAACTTAACTTAGCTTAGCTTAACGTAGCTTAACTTATCTTAACTTATCTTAACTTAACTTAGCTTAACTTAACTTAGCTTAACTTCGCTTAGCTTAGCCTAGCCTAACCTAACCTAACGTCTGTATACTTGTTTAGAAGACTCTGCAGTGTCTGTATACAATCTGTTTCTTGAAGGGTGGTTAACCGATGTGCGAGTACATCTTAATAGACTCAAACTCTAGAACAAAGTAGACTTGCATCCTGTTAGGCGCCATCTATGCTGCTCTAACAAACCACCTAACCATGTACGGTGTTATGCCATGTCACACAGTCAGTCGCCTCTTACGACATGCTCTCTGTGGGACAGTGGTGCTATTCGTGCCCTTGTCATACACAAAAACCCCGACGGTCGTCCTGGAAACACGCTGTGTCCCATCAGCCTGGCCAACGAGGTGGGGGGTCGGCACTGTGATCCACATAGGAACGAGCTTACGTGGCATTGCATAGCAGCCAGGTCGGCCCCGGTTCACTTTCTTAAGTACATCGTGGGATACGAGAAGAGCCACTGTAACCCGCCACCACAGACACGCCGTCAGGAGTTAAACTAATTCAGCACTAGTTGCACCAAACAAACAAACAATAACAACAACAGTAACCTCACGACCCTCACCAACCCAGTGGGTGGATAGACTGTCATGCCATGAGAAAAACATAATCCTGACTATCACGTTCATTGCGATGCTCTCGACAGATGGGGAACCCATATGTCGAGAAAAGCCGAGCTATAAATGGGGGGAAAAAACCCGAGGCAATGAAGTCGAGCCCCGCTGAAATTGTGGTTTTTTTTATATATTTTTTTAGGTATATAGATGTGGCTATTTGAAAACGAACCAAGAAAGCGAAGTAATAATAAAACAGTAAAGTAAAGTAACCCATAGCATTACTGCCGTAGGGGTGTGAAGTGTTAGCGATCTCACATTTCAAAGGCTCGGCTATATGAGAGCGGTAGCCATCTACTCTCCCTCGCCGCTTTTACTTCCCGGACTGAACCGGTACCCATTTAAGGCTGGGTCGACCCGGGAGTCATTGCGCTCTGAAAAAACACTACCGCCTCAAATGGGGCATGAACCCAGGATCACTCAGATGCGAAGCCAGAGCGCTAACCACTGCGCTATCCGGCTCCAAGTAATAATGGTTGTAAGTTGATTCTTGCTATGCGTGTTCTTTACATGTTTTGTTTATCAAGATGCTGAGCAGCGCATGAGCTGCAGCGACCCAAAGCTGAGTGCTACCGTCAGGGCACATAGTGGTAGTTGTTCAATTCTTCTTCTTTATGCCTCGTTGGTCATCAGACATCCAGACCAATGAGTTTAACAAAGGTAACAATCAGCTCAAAGCTCAAGATATTGTTTCACAGCTTCTCAAAGGAGGGTGTACCCTGTCCCTAATATAGACAACAGTAATATCTTTACTCTCGATATTACCGTATAGCTTCTCAAATTTGGGTGGACTCCGTCCCTAACATAGACAACAGTAATATCTTTACTCTCGATATTACCGTATAGCTTCTCAAATTTGGGTGGACTCCGTCCCTAACATAGACAACAGTAATATCTTTACTCTCGATATTACCGTATAGCTTCTCAAATTTGGGTGGACTCCGTCCCTAACATAGACAACAGTAATATCTTTACTCTCGATATTACCGTATAGCTTCTCAAATTTGGGTGGACTCCGTCCCTAACATAGACAACAGTAATATCTTTACTCTCGATATTACAGTATAGCTTCTCAAATTTGAGTGGACTCCGTCCAGGCATAGGTTGTCAGATTCTTGTTAATCAGCATCTCTTCTTGGGTAGAAAACCACTTAAGTCTGCCTTCATCATGATGCATATTGCTTTGCACTGTGTTATGCGTCTGGGGTTTAGTACAGCCATCTTCAGTATGAATTTATTTTTGTGTGGAGATGCAGAAAAGAAGGAAAGTTTTCTTCTTCTTCTTCATTCTAAAACCTACGTTACCGATGTTACCCATCCGTGAAAAGGGCTTTTCCAGTATCAGGATGTTGTCCGGAGGACTGATTGCGCTATGTCGTAGTTTACAGATTGACTGTGATATTTGCACTTTTTGGTCCGACACATCCGACTTCGGCAGGCATTTTTATGTACCGATTAACCTTCCTTGTCCTTCGATCCTTTCTCCTTAGTCAGTCTGCTCTGTTGCAGCCTGGTATTCGGGTTCACCGCGTGGAGACGGAGTGTGGTCTTGGCAGCTCCGGTACGCTGGCCCTGACGCTAGCAGTCAGCTATGGGTCGCTGACCGCTGCAGCTCATGCACTGCTCAGTATCTTGATCCCGGAAGGTTTTCATGCTCATTAGGCCTTCCCAGTCCATCATATCAGTTGTTTGCTATCAGAGTTGTCTGTCATAGGACAACTCTCTTACAGAAATATCTCGTCTTTTATATCGGACAATTATATGTATACATAATTTCATTCTAACAAAACTTGGTTGGTGGTTTTCTTGAGAAGTCGACAAACAACATCAACCGTTAATCAATTGCCTACAGACAATACTTTGAAAACCACTTCCTAACAAAACGGTCTCTACCTTGAAGACAAAAAATGATGTCGCCTGAGAGTGTTGAAAGCAAACTTTGTTTCGCAGCATTCTTCCCAGTATTTGTTCCGAAACCTCAAACACACAATAACAGACAAACATGGCCAATAGGAAATATATGTTGAAGCAGTTCGGACGGAAACAAAATGTCGATTATGCGGGGCCAGTGCTTTAAAAAACAAAACTCCCACGACCTTCACAAATGCCGTCTTTGGTCAATTTTAGCTGTTGTAAAGTGTGGATGATTTTAGGTTTGTGCTTTCATTATTTCCAAGGTCAAGGTTGAACAAAGTAGCCAGATTTTAATTACTAGAGTTCCCGTCCAAACATTCTCCTTCTGGATACATTCTTGTATCTATTTTTATATATATATCTTCTGGTATCTTATTTTGATATATTTCTTTTGTTACCTTAGTTTGAAATATTTCTTCTGCTATCGTAGTCTGATATATTTCTTCTGCTATCGTAGTCTGATATATTTCACATGGTATCGTAGTTTGATAAATTTCTTCTATAGATTTGTTTCAACCCCATAAAGGCACCAACAATTCAATAGGCTTCTGGTTTGTTTGTATTGCTAGGTTTGCAATGCTAAAATTGGAGTGGTTTCTACCTTCGAAGAATTAGACCACACTATTTGTCCCCTATTTACATTTTCCCGCATGTGGAAGTCGTAATATTCTCACTTGTCACACACACATACACACAGAACACCCGAGTAGTACTTCCCGAATATGGCCACTGTATGTAACCTTCCAAAATTGTCGTAAAAGGTGCTTAACTCGTTCAGTCTGGAATATTTTTTAAACAATGGACACATTAATGTTAATTATATCAACTTTCCTTTGCAAGTAATGATATTATGAAAAATGATATATTATATGCCAAAAGTTTAAGCTGAATTCAGAGAACAAACGATATTTAACGTGAGAGATTATATCGTATTTAAGTGGGTTTTTTGTGTGTATATGTTTGCCTTATTTCTCTATTCACCAAGGCGGTGGGCGTTGCACTATGTTTTTATTCTGCGCATGTCGGCCCAGTGCATCCGTGTTCGGCATGCATTTTATGTAAAAGGTTCTGCTTCCTCCTGCATTTTCTAAGGGTTTGTGTCCCCAGGGTAGCTGTCGGTGCTGTGATTGGAGAGCTAACCCAGCACCTTCGGGCTGTGAGCCGTGTCACTGAACCACTAGCCCACGCGTCCCCTCTACATGTGAAATGATTGCAGAAGAACAATGTGTGTGTGTTTGTGTGTGTGTGCATCCGTGCATGTCTGTGTGTGTGCATCCGTGCGTGTCTGTGTGTGATTATGTGTGTTTGTGATCATGTGTGTTTGTGATCATTTATATATGTGTGTGTGTGTATGTATATATTATAATGTGCATATATGTCTGTAATAGAGAGGCAACCTAGGTCATTAGCTTACGAATGATCCTGAATATAATTGATGAGGCTTACTCCTCCTAACGGGAGATCTTAAGATTTGTATGTCACTGTCCTGATAGGGATTATACAATTATACCACAAGCATTCACTCATTACCGATCCCGACTGATCCAGAATCACTTTGTTCATCTCACAGTAGACTGTATCTTATGTTGAGACACGTATTATCATTGCTGTAATCGTTATCGTTAAGGCAACATGGCCTAGGAATCAAACGTCCGTTTCACAATCCCAACGCACCAGGTGCGAATTCCGCAGTGTCCAGTTTGGCAGACACGGGATTTGTTCTTGTTACCGAAAATTGTTCACCTCTAACTATAGATCTCTGAATCATGGTATCCAATCAGGCACGTGTGTCTGATGCCAGGTAGCCAAATGTTGAGTTAACTAATTTCGCTGAGATGCTAGTCCAGTGAGGACGTCGCGTCATGGTCAGAAACAATACACTGACCAAGACCACAATTTCTCTTCCATGTAGTGTTCTCTGGAAACAGACTGTTTTCTTCTTGTTCTTAATCGATCAACTGATGATATACTTCTAGTCCGATGAGGTTCACGAAGGAGACTGCGTTTCAGGTCTTCGCCGGTCCCCCACAGCTTTTCGAACATGGTCGCTCCCCCGGGCTGCATAGGTAGGGTATTCCTGCAGAATAGGTTCTGGTGTTTGCTTAAATGTTCCACAATCGCACGTGGCTGTGTCTTTGAGACCCATTCTGTGGAGGTGGGCCTTGAGTCTACAATGTCCCGTTCTGAGTCTGAAGATCTTTGTCTGCCCATCTCTGCCGGTTGTCTATGCTGTCATTTTCTGGGGCGCATTCTTTGTGCTGGTCTCTCTATTCTGTCCTTATAGATCGTTTGATGAGTGTCCTTGCTTCTTTATAGCTCTGTAGATGGGGAGTGCGTGCCTCCACTTCCGGCTTTTGCGAGTTCATCTGTTTTCTCGTTTCCAGGGATCCCACAGTGGGCCGGAATCCACTGTGGGACTAAATATGTTTCTTGAAGCAGCAATCTTATGTTGTATTTTATTTCATGTGAGAGTCTATCTTGTTTGAGGCTTGATATGGCTTGGAGTACGATCCTGAGGCTGTTTCAGGGCAGCCTGACTGACGAGATGGGGATCAATATGCTCCCCGTTGTAGTGAGCGTCACACCAATGAAGCCAAGCATCTGGAGGATGTGCGGTCCACCTTCGTCAGCATACTCGGGATGTGAGGAAAGCTACTACAATCCGCCAGTAAACGTCCTTTTCAGTGCGCACAAAATGGAAAACGTACTCATTGTGGGCGGTAAACAACAACAATAACCATATTTGACCCAGGGCCTGCTAAAGTTGTAGAGTCATAAGGACGTAACTCTACATACCCGTCTGTTATTCGATATGCGTACCATGTGCCCGGACCATCTGTTTTTCCGTAACAGTGCAACAATGTATAATATAAGAACAGAACGGTTGACGTATGATTTCTATGTTGCAGATTTGGCCCAGAGGGGAGATCTTCAACGTTCTTTGCTCCATAGGACGGTGAACGACAGGAAGTCTATCTGCACCAGCTTTCTGTAGGTTCCGTTCATCACAGTCATATACCATGGCTGGAGTAACCACGCCTTTGAAGGTGTGAGCTCTAGCGCTGTGGTTTCGCATCTGTTGCAGTATAGATTTGATACACTTAAAGCTGAGTCCCCCCACAGCTATTCTTCACGAGATCTCACGGTTTATCGAAAAGATTTCTCAAGTGAACGGACGTTTCTTTTAAACTGCGTCCGCTCAGCTAGTGTTTTTCCAGTGATCTCACTTTCAAATGTGTCTTTTTTTCTCCCGTGCTGTTTTTGTGTGATCGCATCTGAAAGATGATCAGGGCAAGCTTCACATTCGACGCAGAGAAGTTCTTGGACGGTGGGAATATTTTCAGGCAGGGTACCATGAAAATCAGAGTTGCAGGACCTGACGCCACAACTCTTACACATTATCAGATGAACAGCATTCTAACCGGACTCGTCGGCGTCGGCCCAAACGGGATCGAAGCGTTGTACAAGTTCGCCAATCCCCGGGTTTGGTTTATGCGGCTGACCCAGTCGGCGCATATCCTATACTACAAGGGGTTCCACGGCAAGCGAGTGGAGTGCTCCACTCCCCAAGTCATCATCGAGATAGCGCACCAGGAGAAGGAGCGATCGAAGGGTGTCCTTCAATGGGTCCCTGAGACCGCACATCAAGAATCGATCCAGAGTGTGGTAGCCAACATCACAGGAGATATGAACGCAGAGGTGTTTCACGAAGAAAGAAGGAACATGTGGTCTTTTATTTACAAACCAACACAAGTAGAAATACCACACTACCTGAACATCCGTTTCACCAATGCGTTGGTGGGGCCACTCAAGATATGGGTGACCCTCACAGGCCGTCGCACTAAGTGTGAGGTCTGTGGCGAGAACACCCATTGGACCAGTCAGTGTCCAAAGAGAAGGTGCCAGGTAACGGTGAGAGAAGTCGAACGACTACCTGATCCTCAGCCGGTTGAAGCCCAGCCACCTCAACTGATAGTGGTCCAGGTACCTTCATCCTCTGCCCGTCTGACTCCGGATTAGGCCATAACTGTCACCTCGGATTATGGCTACACCGAGGTGGAGAAAAGAAGAAAGAAAAAGAGACGCACAAATAGAAGCAAGTCTCCTATTGGAAAAGTAATGACCGGCAACAAGCCGGTCCCAGAACATACAGAAGCAGAGGTGATTGTGGAGGCGCACCACCACGTGCCATCAACGGAGGTGGCAGAAGAAAAAAAGTGCAGAATCTTCATACAGCCACACAGAGACAGACTACGACCATCAGGTGCTGAGACAGTACATTTCCCGGAGACAGAAGACATAAGCCAGGATGAGAGCGAGGCAGACAGAAGCTTTTGTAATAAAATGATTACTGAATTTGGGCCAGAAAAGAACTGAACTTTACTTGTACACAAACGCAGGAAACGGACTACTTCTTCTTTATGTGCATTATAATAAATAACTGTTTTTTTCCACGCTGATCAAGAGATAGTATACTAATCTAGAGTATATGATGTGTATGATGTTTTTTAGTGTTCATGCTATTGTAGATTACCCCGAGTGTGTTATGTTATGGGGGGTCGCTGTAGTCAAGAAATTAAGACACTCACCTTTCACAGTGATAAACGGAAACGATGGGTGATCGAATCCCGCAAGTTTCAAGCAACCCCTGGTCTTACGGGACCAGAGTGCCTGCATCCCGAGTTACCTCCAGTCGTCTTGGCCAATAGTCTGCCACTGATCTAAGGTAACTCGAGATAAGAGTGAGATTGATGACCAGCGCATAATCCTCATCACTATAATTCATAATACAGTGCACATCACATTATTAAGACAAAACCGTCTGATGTTTTGGCCATCATCTCTTGCGAGGAGCAATAACTTATTATGTATTCATGCACCTCCTCGCTACTACTGTTTACTACGTTCCACCTCTCATGTACTGTATATTCATTTGCCGTATCGCCGTTTCTGTTTGCCGTTTCTGTTTGCCGTGCGGTACCTGCCATACTTGATGTATTTATGTAGCCCCCCCCCCCCCAACTTGATATATTTATGTAGCCCCCCCCCCCTCAACTTGATGTATTTATGTAACCCCCATACTTGATGCATTTATATAACCCCCCATACTTGATGTATTTATATAACCCCTATACTTGATGTATTTATGTAGCCCCCCCCTCAACTTGATGTATTTATATAACCCCCATACTTGATGTATTTATGTAACCCCCATACTTGATGTATTTATGTAACCCCCATACTTGATGTATTTATGTAACCCCCATACTTGATGTATTTATATAACCCCCATACTTGATGTATTTATGTAACCCCCATACTTGATGTATTTATGTAGCCCCCCCCTCAACTTGATGTATTTATATAACCCCCATACTTGATGTATTTATGTAACCCCCATACTTGATGTATTTATGTAACCCCCATACTTGATGTATTTATGTAGCCCCCCCCCCCTCAACTTGATGTATTTATATAACCCCCATACTTGATGTATTTATGTAACCCCCATACTTGATGTATTTATATAACCCCCATACTTGATGTATTTATGTAACCCCCATACTTGATGTATTTATATAACCCCCATACTTGATGTATTTATGTTTTAAAAAAACTCCCCCCTCCCCCCACTGCTAGGGTGGCTGGTGAGGCCTATTGTTCTGTCATTTTGGCACAGTTTTAGGTTTCCAGACGTAGGTAACGTTATAACCATTGATTTTGTCCATAAGTCCGGCCAGTTTCCTGTAGCCCATATTTTGTTGCAGACGTGTGTCAGGCCTTCCACCACTGCCTCCCCACCTGCCTGTAAGAACTCTGCTGGTATATTGTCCACGTCGGCCGCCTTCCATCTTCTCAATGTCTTTACCGCTGCAGCTACCTCTTCCTTCGTTATCATTTGGTTATCCTCTAGTTGTTGGTGTTGGAGGGATTGTTTTCCCAAGTTCGTTCCGCTGCTCATAATTGTATAACTCGAAACAGTACTCTGTCCATCGTGTCAGTACGTCATTGTCCTCAATAAGTCACTTGCGCTTTTATCCTGGATCATAAAGTTCCTGCCTTGTCTTGTCTTGGTGTTACCAGTTCTTTGACCACCTTGTATGCTCCTTTAGCGTCATTTCTGTCTAATCACTCTTCGATGTTTTTTCATTGTTCACATATCCACGCTTCTTTTTCCTCTATCATCTTTTGTTCTATCGCTTTCTTGATCTCTTTATATCTGCCGAACTCATCAGGTGGATGTTTTTTGGTTTTTCAGTGACCTTCTTCTATCACAAAGGTCTAGAATTACATTGGTCACACATGGCTTCTTTTCTTTTTGGTGGCACTTTAAGATCTCTGTTGCCGTATCTACGAGTGCTGAGTTAAGACTCTGTTACTGTATCGGTATCCAGTTCCTCGCTGAGAGCCAACAGTGGAGCAAATCTCCCTCTTAGCCTCGATTGGATCACTTCGATTATTGTTTTAGTTTGTCCAAGTCAAACTTTTGTCTAGTCACTTCTTTCTTTGCGACTCTCTTCAATCGCAGACACATAGGCATCATAACAAGATCGTGGTCGCTTCCTATATCCGCTCGGGAAAACTTCTCGTTTTGTCAGTGTTGATGCTAAATCTAAACCTCCTCTTGACCAGTATATAATAAATTTGGCTGTGCACTTCATTGTTTAGGTTATGCCATGTGCAACGTCTAGACGGCTTGTTATACCCGAACGTGTTTGCCACCAACAGCATATTGCAAATTCTAGGAGTCTGAGGCCCGGTCATTAGTTTCTTTGTTTCCGTATGGGCCACATGTTCTGCTCCAGTCGTGGACTGCATCTTCTCCAATTGTTGCGTTCCAATCCCCCTGGACTACCAATATGCCTTTTTTTGGCGTTTTGGTTATCAGATTCTCACGTTGATCACAGAATGCCTCTATTTCACAATCTTTATAGTCTGCAGTTGGTACGTATCACTGTATTATCGTAATATTAAACAGTGCTGCCTTTAGCAGTAAGATGATAAATCGTCTATATATTGGACGACAACCCAAAATGCATCTGGCTGTGTCTTTATGCACCTGTATCCTCACTCCGTGTAAATGTCTGTCTTCCCTGCCACTGAAGTGGAACTTGTGGTTCTCCTCCGTGGTAAAACTCACCAAAGTGTTTCCATCGAGTCTCGCATATACCTAGGATGTCCCACCAGTAGTTTTTCATCTCGTGTGTTAGCTCATTGATTTTACCGCATGGGTTTAGTGTTCTGACTTTCCTTGTTTCTATTATGAGCTTGTCCTTTCTTATCTTTATGGTTCCACCAGTAGCACACTTATAACCTCCGCCCTGGAGTGCAACGGCAGGCGCGGTCATTGTTAACCCGGGCTGCGACATAGCCGGTATAGTAAATTGTGATTGTGTCTTCATGGGTGAATCTTGGGCGGTTATCTCTTGGCGGAGCCCATCTACTCTCCGAGCCAGTGCAGACCAACATGTGCATCTAACCCGGACAAGCCCGTCCTCCCAAGGAAACCATTGCCTCGTTTGCCTATAGCTTCGCGGTTTCCCAGTGTGCACCATTTGGAGGTTAGGTTGACTTGTGTGCACCATTTAGAGGTTAGGTTGACTTGTGTGTTTATTTTATCGGCAGGCTACTCATTTCACTTTTCGACCCTCAGAAGAAGGGCTAGCCAACCCCGACATCACTGGGTTGCGATGCCGAGCACAAACACCATTGCACACCCAGAAACTTATAACAGCTAAATAGGTTGGAATTTGCAAGAGCAACGTTCTGCCAAGAACATGCTACTTACTTTATTCGTTACCGCCTTTATTGCTAAAAACAGTTAGATATTTTCATTTGTGATGTCTTAGTCCCTAATGAAAACCTTTTGTGTGTAACAAATTTGTAAAGATCAGTCAGGTGTTACCTAGGATGAACGGATAGGCAACCTTAAAAGCATGCCGCAAAAGGCGACTAACGAAGATATCTTCCCAAGTACAGACTACGACACTGATCATCCATTGGTTCACTGTAAAATCAAATTGCAGCCAAGGAAGTTTTACCACCCTAGATGCAAAGATGGACCACGCATTGACGCAAGTGATAGAAAAGTACAGACCTCAAGTGGAACAGAGCTACTTCTAATGCTGTTATTTCTTCCTCATAGTTTGAACATATCTCTCCACAGGCATCAAACAGCGTATCATATGTTCTGTCTGGATATTCTATGTAGACTCCATATCCCGCTTTAATGGTGGCATTAAAAGCAGATCCATCAGTATATACGTGTATCCATCCATCCATCTTGGTAGGAGTCAGTTGTTCTATATGATGCTCTCGTAAGAATTACTGGATCAGCACTTCTTGTTGTATTATCTGTTAAAAGGAATGGAGTCCAAACTGACCCAAGCCTCCCTCGAGAGAAGTACGATCGGCCTCACGCTCAACAGTCAACGTTTGAAAGGTCTTCACAACACCGACGAACGGCAGATGTTATTGGTAAAGGATGCATTTACTCATGCAGACACGGTAAAGCATCGCTGAGCTGGTCACCTGTTTCGAAGAACTGATGATCGTTGGAGCACAGCAACAGCAGTCTGGTACCCACGGACAGAAAACGACCACGGGGAAGACCACCTATGCATTGGTCCCTCGAACTCAGAAACAACATCTATGATGCTACAGACGGGAAACTTATCACACACTGGCCCACCGTGGCCCAAGACGGAAGACAATGGAAGCCAAGTTGGGACCCGCAGCGGCGTAACCGCCTCTGAGGAATGGGTCATCCAGTAATCCAGTAGTAATCCTATTGTTGACTCTAAAACATGGAGAACATGTGGTGCGAAGAAGGCGCTGGCATTAGAGGACACACATTTTTCAAACCAGCTGAAAGTATTACAAAACAATCTGTTCTGGAATCTCCAGGATAAAAGAAGTAGAGTCTGACAAAAACAAACACGGAGAAGGGTGCCAGAGGTCAACAATAAAGAAAACAATGATGACGTGGAGAAAACTCAACGAATTGCTCACACCATCAGAACAAGGCGTGCATTTGTTGAAGAACTTTGCTCCAAAGGGAGCTGGAAATGGTTTGATGATCTTCATAATAATGTTCGTTTCATTGTCTTATATTTACTTTGTTTTTTGTCGCTAAGGGTTTGTGAATTTGGTTTACAAACTAGCCGTCTTAGTCGACCTGTACTTCAACAGGGACATAATCCCATGTGCAGGTCCCATCTATGGTGTGAGCTGGATGTAGCCAAGAGGAGGAGTTCCTGCTTAGCTGGCTAGGTCAAGCAGCTTATTACTCCACTATGGAAGGTGGTTAGCTGATGTGCGAGTCTATCTTACTAGACTCAAACACTAGAGCAAAGTAGACCCGCAGCTTGTTAGGCGCCATCTATGCTGCTCTTGACAAACCACCCAACCATGGTCGGTGTTAAGACATGTCAGTTAGTCGCCTATTACGACATGCTCTCTGTGGGCCAGTAGTGCTATTCTTGTCCTTGTCATACACATACACCCTGGCGACCAGACATACCGGGTTCAAATCACGGCGCGCCCCGTTTGACAGACCAAAAATTTTCGATTGTCTTCTTATCGTATTACTGCTCTTCTCCCAGTTGATCCAACTATAAATGGGTACCTGACGCAATCAGGAGAAAACGTGTAGGAGGTACGGAGTTCGTGCTCTGTCATCGGTACTTCCAGCAATGAAAGACACTGAGCACAAATGTGGATGCCCAGGTACAATGACGTGGCTTCTATAAACCAGCTTCCACAACCAAACATGTTAAGTATCTATGTTTAGTTTCGGAAACACACAAATAAGTCTCTGCAATACACTAAATATAACTACATGTCAATAATAAACGAAACTAATACGCATTACCTGTATGGATATATATATATTTAATGTGTTCTGTATAGCTACGATAAAAGTAAGAGGGAGATAATTTACTCCATCTTCCTGGTTCAAGGGGTACGAGCGTGCACTATTAAACATAAGAGCAAGGAAGTGATAGTCAAACTGCATAAATCATTAGTTAGACCCAGTTTGAAGTACTGTGTTGAGGTGGGGAGTTGTTACAAAGAAGAGCAACGAAACTGATAGTGGGATTCCAGAATTATAGTTATGAGGAAAGCCTCATAAAAAACTGACATAGAGTATCTATAAAAGAGACGAATAACTAAACTTAAAGTCTTTATACTGGCTTAGAAGACTCTGCAGAGTCTGTATACAACCAGTTTCATTTACATTGCCTTGCTCTAAAAGCTATGCGAAACCAATTTATTCTTAAATGCATTAATTGTCCCTGTCTCAACTACCTCCTGTGGCAATGCATTACAAGCATTCACCGCTCTCTTACTAAACAAATATTTCCTAATATCTAATCTGGACCTTTCTTTAGTTAATTTGTACCTATGCCGAGGTGATTTAATATGTTTATAAAATAATCAAGGGAAAGGATAAATTAGACTAAAACAAGTTTTTTCAAAGTACAATATGCTACAAGAACAAGCGGACATAGTTACAACTTAATGAAAAAATGGTCCAGATTAGATACTAGAAAATATTTTTTTAGTCAGAGGGTGCTGAATGCTTGGAATGCATTGCCACATGAAGTATTGGAGACAAGACCAATTACTGCATTAAAAAATATATTTAATACGAATAGCTATTTTTAGACTAACTGGAAAAAAAAAAAGAAATCGGTTGTATACAGACGCTGCGAAGTTGTCTAAACTAGTGTAAAGATGTTCATTTGTAACAACAATATCGTTACTGCCTTAGTCGCTCTTCTGTAATAAAGGCAGAAGTCTTCTGTTATATTTTGTGTTTAAAAGTTGTTGCAGATGGGTTAGCCAGCCTCATGTGCAACATTCTTAGTCGCCTCTGTGACATTCCTGACAGGTGACAGTATTTCTATTCTTTACTGTTTTTCTTAATCCGTTAATTTTCAGTAAATTGAGTTCTACATACATTCCAGCTTAATGGTAACTAAAAAACAAGGACGGCTAAAATGCGGTTTTAAACGGATGTAGTAACAGAAGGATAATGCCGTCTTAGCCTAATATTTGTATTATGTGAGATTGTGTAATATGTAAGTCTGGTGTTAAATCATATCTTGGCAGTCTCGGGTGTCAGGCAGGCATATGACTATCTTCATTTGGATCCTTTGACTTGGGGTACCTTGCAGACTACTATCCCATTGGACGACACGAGCTCTCAATTGAAACGACTGGATCCTGAGTTGGGACACGTACAAGGACGAGCATCCCTTGGCGAAGAACGGGTCGAACTAAGAAAAATACTCCATCAAAGGCTTTTCTATCTTTCTTTATGGTGGACATCCTACTAGTGTGTACTTCAAGGTGTAGGGCCACTAGGGCGTCATTTTTCGTTCCCTTCTGTTAGGCATTCGTATCACATGCTTGGCCCGTGGCATTGTCTGAACAACGCAGTGTCGGACGTCCTTGAAGACGGTCTGTCGCCTGATTGCTGTGTTGTGAATTCAGTCCCGTATAGAGACTGTCAATGCTTTTGATTCTGAGGGGGTAATATTTTGTTTGATTTGCTTGTTTTTTCAGGGGTTTTGTGGGGGGGGGGGGGGGGCATCTGATTGCTGTGTTGTGAATTCGATACCGTAAATTGTATGTCCATTTTCTTCACACCATTACCTTTTTGGGCAACTTGAAACTTTTCTGCGACTGTTTTTCGTAGATTCCATACCTCGCGGCCATATACCATGTCTTGAATAACCACGCTGTTGAACGTGTGAGCTCTTGCCTTGTCGTTTCTCATCTTCCTGAAGTATGGGTTTGATACGATTGAAGCTGGACCATCTTTCTTTTATCCTTCGTGAAATCTCGTTTATTTAGTGAGAATTCGCATTTTGTGAGATTAGAAAGATAATAAACGACCACCAATGTCAATCACTTGTAGATTCCTTCATTTTCTTCTTCTTTCTTTCTTTCTTTTTCTTCTTCTTCTTCTTCTTCTGCGATCAATGCTCATTTAGACTGGGATTCCGGATTATTCAATAATATGCTGTCTTTTTCATGGCCTCAATACCTTCGTACAGTTTCTCCTCGAGGGGACTGGGCGGGGGCCACATCCATCTTTTCAGATCTGTGTGATGGGGGCTGTCCTGAAATACATGAACTGCACTCAGTCATGTATGCCAGGCCGCAGCAACATAAGCTAATGGAGTCCATCTTGAATGTGACGTACAAGTGATTTCTTTTTCTGATACAGCTAATTCGGAGACGAAGCGTGATAACCTGGTCTTTTCTGGATAGTTCATAATGTCTGTTATCTTCGCGTTATGTTGTGTGTTCTTCCTGCCACTTTACATTGTTTTATCATTTTATTATGAGTTTTGCTTCTTCATAATTGACGAGGTATTCTTCCTGTATCAGTTTCGCCTTGTCTTTGACTAGACTGCAGATTGCACGTTTCCATTGATGTTATAGTGTGATGGTATCCACTGAATAACTGCTCTCAAAAACCGTTGAAATATTTTTATCAAATAAATCAAAGCCTGCCGCTGCTTTCGGTACATAGATCATTCCCAACATCTTACCACCTTTATTCAGGTGTAATAATCTAATTTTAGTTCCTTTTCACATTTTCTTCTCTATGTATTTTTGGGTTACCTCTCTCTTTCTCTTTCCTTGAGGATTCCATGTAAGAGTCTGTCTGGCTTTGTTGTGCGATAATTCCTTAGCGTATGTCATATCCAGCCCCATTTTCTTTACATATTTTGGTGTTCTAGTGGCTTTTCCAGGAAAACTACATAATAACAAATACCGGAAATCAAGTCCCGGATAGGGATCAAGATGCTGAGCAGCACATGAACTGCAGTGGTTAACGACCCATAGCTGACTGCTAGCGTCAAGGCCAGCGAACCAGAGCTGCCAAGACGCTCCTACATCTCCATGCGGTGATCCTGGATTACAGGCTGCAACAGGGCAGACTGGCTAAGGAGAAGGGATCGAAGAGGGAATGCTAACCCGGTACTCAAAAAATGTTTGCAGAAGTCGGATATGTTGGACCGAAAGGTGCAAATATCGCAGTCAAGCTGTAAACTACGACACAGCGCATTCCGTTCTCTGGACTACCTTTTGCTACTTAAGCCCTTTCAAGGTTTGGTAGCGGGCGATTGAGAACGAACGAAGCCAAGCCAAGCCAAGTCCCGGATAGAAGGAAATACACATGGAAAGTCCTGGGTAAAAGGCGAGATATCGAATAGATTACATCATGGTGAAAACAAGATATAGAAACCAAGTTAAAAAATCAATTGCTTACCTTGGTACGGATGCTGATGCAGATCATAATTTGCTTATTATGAAATGCCAACTACGATGAAAGAAACCAGAAAAATCGCAAATAAAAGCAAAATGGAATTATATGCTTTAAATTAGTTGGAGAAAAGAGTTGAATTCCGAAAGTCGGTGACTTTTTCTTTAGGGAAAACAAACACCAGAACATACCCTGCAGGACTCCCCTACTTATACAGATCAAAGAGAGGCAGTCTGGCCCAGGAGAAGCGGCCATGACCGAAAGTCTATGTGGGATTTGCGAAGAGCGAAAACGAAGTCTCGTCCGTGAACCTCACCGGGCTAGAAGCATAGCATCAGTTATTCGAAGAAGAAGAAGAATACTCTAAGTCCTTTGAGAATGTCAACGCTTCATATATTTTACTAAAGTTTAAACGAGTTTGTTATGCCATCTCTTATGTCCTCGATTTTTCTTTCTGTCACTCGATTATTAAGGTCTTCTTGCAGAGTAGGTCCTATGAAAACTGCATTCTATTTTAGTTAAGAATGGTCGTTTATATTGTTTTCTTCTTATTTATCTTTATTTAATTTCCAACAGCCCATAACATACGTAGTGCAGTTATTAGGAACTACATTTCTATAGCAGCAGTAGATTTTTATAGTTAATTGGAAAATTTGAACCTGGGGGAGGCACCTACCTCCTACCAGGCGCGTCAGCAGGGTTGCGGATTGCTGAAAGGCCTCCTAATTTGGAGGTTAGCTGCGAATAAATAAGCAGCCGTGGACAAAAACGGGTCGGCAGGCATGGAGGCTGTAAGGAGGCAGCCCCTCCACCATGCAAAGACACAACAGGCTAATCACCTGTTTGTCTTAAAAATGATTACAAGTCAAAACATAGAGAAAACCGGACTGACCTCAACGGCGACGAACAGGCGAGAAATAAGGACCACGATTTACGGAACATGGAATGTACGAAGTATAAACGGAAAAGAATATGAACTAATAGAGGAGATGAAGAGAGCAAAATTGACGGTTCTGGCACTTACAGAAACAAAGAAAAAGGGACAGGGCGTTCTGGACCATGATGGCAACATGCTATACTACAGCGGAGTTCCCATGAGTGAACGGGCCAGGGCAGGGGTTGGTTGTATGGTGAATAGTAACAACAAAGCAAACATTAAAGGATGGAAGTTGATTTCAGAACGACTGATGGTTCTAAGTCTACAAGAGGAGGATAGTCAAATGGATATCGTCCCTGTGTATGCACCAAACGAAGATGAGAGCACTGACATAAAATATGAATTTTATGAGCTCCTTCAAAGGACCATTGATGATTGCCATAATGAAATACTTCTCCTTGGAGACTTCAACGCAAGAGTTGGAAACAACTATTCCAGATGGGATGGAGTGATCGGTAGGTATGGAGAAGATGTCTTAAATGACAATGGAAAACGACTGCTGAGACTCTGCAGAGAACAAAACCTTGTTATTACAAATACAAGGTTTCCACACAAGCATATCTATGCCTACACAAGATGTGAGCCGGCAAGAAATGAAAGATCCATAATTGACTATGCAATAGTGAGGAAAACTGATTTCAAGTATGTAAAGTGTTCAGAGGACCAGAGATAGGAAGCGACCACTACCTAGTTAAAATAAAGAGAGAAATTGAAAAACACTATCCAGCCAGGCAACACCCATCAGCAACCATGAAACAGAATACACGAGGAGAAAATAAAATTAAGGCTTACAAACTACGAGAACCAGATGTTAAGAGGAGATACCAAGGGCTCATAACAACAGCAATAGAAAGGATGGAGGAATCTGAAGAAGATATGGAAATGCTTTGGGTAAAATTCAAAGATATCCTCAAAGAGGTTGCAGCAGAGGCATGCGGTCAAACCAAAGAAGGGTGGAAGAGAAAGAGTACACCATGGTGGACAGAAGAAGTGAAAACAATAATACGAGAAAAGAAAAAGGCATGGAAGCAATACCTAGGGGCTAGGAATACAGAAGAACAAACAAAGAAATATAAAGAATATGTAAATTTTAGAACAGAAGCAAAGAAGACTGTGCTCAAGGCCAAACAGAAATCCTGGGAAGAATTTGGAGAGAAACTGGAAAATAATGCTGGAGAAAACCAGAAACTATTCTACAGGACCTTAAAGAACATGAGGAAGGAAAAGGAATGCCCCCTGAAATTTGTTAAAGATAAACAAGGTGCGCTGTTGACTGCCCCAGAAGAAGTAATGAACAGATGGAAAGAATATTTCTCAGATCTCCTTGGAGTGGAGGAAAACCAAGCTCTGGAAGTAACAGTCCCAATTCAAGAAGAGGGAGCCATGGAGGGAGGGAAACGATAATATCACAATGGAAGAACTAAAGGCAGCATTGGAGAAAATTAAGATTGGTAAAGCAGCAGGACATGATGGTATAACACCAGAAATGGTTAAATACATGGGAGCGGCAGGAGAGATGCTATTCATGAAGATTCTCATGGCAGCTTGGCGCTACAAGAAGATACCAAGAGACTGGGAGGTTGCAATAATAATACCAATATTTAAAAAAGGCGACAATCGACAATGTGAAAATCACAGAGGTATTTCCCTTCTCAGTGTCCCAGGGAAAGTCTACTCTAGGATTCTAGAACGGCGATTAAGAGGTCTAGAAGAGCCAAATATGGATTAAACTCAATGTGGGTTTAGGGCAAACAGAAGTACTCAAGACCTTATCTTTACACTCAGACAGCTAAGTGAAAAGGCTCTTGAATATAATAAAGAGATGCATCTCTGCTTTTTGGATTTGGAGAAAGCATTTGATAAAGTTCCTTGGGACAAACTCTGGGAGTGCCTGACAAGGAAGAACATCCCAGGACCCCTGATCTCTGCCATACAGAGTTTCTATAAAACATGGAGAAATTATGTGCGGACATCAAATCAAAAGTCAGGAGAGTTCAAGACCACTAGAGGAGTAAGACAGGGGGACATTCTATCACCGTACCTTTTCATACTCCTCATGGATGAAGTCATCAAAGCCTGCAAGGAACGGACAAAAAAGTATGAAATAGGGTACTGGAAGATGAGACCAAGTTACATATCGGAACTAGCATTTGCAGACGATGTGGCCCATATCACGAAAACCGAAGCACATCTCCAGATCAACTTGCAGGTCTCGGAAGAAGAGTTGAAGAAGAGAGGCATGCACATCAGCAACTCCAAAACAAAAACCATGGTGATCGCCAGAGATGAAAAGAGACATCAGATAACCCTGGGAACACCAGCACTGGAACAGGTCAGCAACTTTAAATATGTAGGATTGGTAATAGACAGCAGGGGAGGAATCAAAGAGGAGTTTACTGCACGAAGGGCAGCAGCAGGTAGACTGTTCCGTGCAATAAACAGAGGTTTCCTCAGCAGAAGAGAAATAAGCAGGAAAACAAAGATGGATGTATACTGCTCAACTTATGTGCCTGTCCTGACATATGGATGTGAGTCATGGGCAATGTGTACAGCCCAAGAAAGGCAATTACAAACTTCAGAAATGAGGTACCTAAGAAAGGCGGTTCAGGTGACGAAAAGGGACAAGATCCGTAACCAGACAATACGTAGCAGTCTTGAAGTTCTACCCCTGCAGACACGAGTGGAGCAGTCCCAACTACAGTGGTTTGGCCATGTCTGTAGAATGGAAGAAGATCGGATACCAAAGCGGTCATGGGAGATCAAAAGTCAAGGACGCAGACCCCGAGGACGTTTTAAAGTACGTTGGGAAGACAACATACGACAGTCCCTAAGTGATAGAGGGATGGATTAGAAAGAGGTCAGGAAAAAGACGGCGGATAGAGCAGTGTGGCGTTCTCTTTGGCAAACCTCTACACCTCACGGTAGAAGAGCAGCGACTAAGTAAGTGAGAATATTTGAAATCCTAGTATTCAAATAGACATACTTTGGCTATCTGTAGAATATATTTTAAACTTCCCGCGACTTACTAGGCCGGGGGAAGATGCAAATAACTCTATAGTTGGCTTTTCTTTATCTTGATAATACTTAAGTCATCTATGACCTAGACAGATGAACAAAGTAAATAACTATAAATAACTAGGCTTAATTTAGTACAGTTGGAGCATTATCTGGTCGTGTCATGTGACATATTCTATTTCCAGAAAGTAGTCTCCTTTACATCAGCCTTGAAAACATCTCGATTTCTGGTAGGATAACCCGTATTCTACTAAATGTCTCTCAAAGCCATTGTTGTCTTTTCTGAAATACTTGGAATCCTGGTATTCATGTTTAATGCCTGTTGCCAGATAGTCGAAGGCTTCGGCTATACGTGGTAGGTATTTCAAAAACTCCTGCGGCTTACTTGACCTAGTCAGGTCAGGTCATCCCGTAATCGGTGAGGTCGTTAGGGCACACATGAAGACATCCTCACAACCCCATACCACCCTTTTCTGTCAGTGGCCGCTTCATGTGTTTTTCTGGTCGGAGATTGGTCCATTCTTTTATGTCGTCCTCCCACTTCTTTTTGGTTCTTTTTGGGACGGCCTCTTCGTCGTCTGCCTTGCACTTTTCCTTGCAGGATCGTATTTGCAAGACTATTTGATCTCGGTATGTGACCGTACCAAGCTAGTTTCCTTCTTTTGACAGTTGCCAAAAGGTCTTCAAAAGGCTATATTGCTGTTGAAATTATATCTCCTATTTCCTCATTTGTAACTCGATCTTTGTACGTGGCGTTTAAACGTCTTCGGAAACATCTCATCTCTAAGGCATGTATCCTAATGGAAGGTACAAATCACTTGTGTAGATTTTTGAAAAGAATTTTTGAATTTTGTCATGGCAGCGGCCGTTAAGCATACTCTTTTGGATTTCTCACTGCAAAGGGATTTTTAACGTGCTCAATGATGAACACGGTAGTCAAAGTTCAGGGTAATTATTACCAGAAAATCCACGTGAAAAAATGCCGGTCTCCACCGTGATATGAACCCGCGACCTCCGGCACCCAAGGAGAACACCTTGTCTCTAGACCACTGAAACCCCCAGTGTCTATTTGTTATCTTTTCATATGACCGAAGTAACCTGTTTCCTTGTTGGTGTTGTTGTGAATGCCTATAATGAGTAACATTTACTATTTTTCGCGCCCTGAAAATGGAGTTTAGTGGCGGGTTGCAATAGCTTTCATGACATCCCGATCGTGCTGATGTAGGTAGACCGGGACTCTCGAGGGGATTGTGCTCTGATTGGATTCATCTGCATATCGTTCGCTGTGGTCGAAAGGTAAGGTACGCGCCTTTCAAAGCGATGAACGAATACGGCGTAGGTTCAAACCTCATATGTTTCAACGACCACTGGTTATATATTATCTGATTATCTTTAGGACATTGATTTCCAAACCTGGGTTCTACTCGGAGGATTGAAACATTTACGGAATAAAATCTGTTGTTTTCTTCTACAGTCTCTACGCAGGGTACACTTTTATTTTGACTCCATTAGAAAAAAAAAGAACTATTCATTACGAAGGTTTTTATCCCCTGTTCCTTGGGTCAGAATACCGGTGTCCAAACCACACATCCCCTCGCCCCTTCAATATCTTGTTAAATGTAACGAAAAGATCATAAAGCAGATATACAAACGGTATATCATAAATCGTATAACAATACAGACACACAACTACCGATACAACACTACTGACCCAAAAAGAAGAAATGTCAGCTCAATATGACGCCTCCGGACACTAGATAGAAAACCCAATCAAATAAGGTTGGCCACACGAGCTTAACACAGTGTGGGAAAAAAAACGAATGGAGACTGTTGTGTTTAGTGCTTATAGCATTATGTATATCACAGGTTCCAAACCTTTTTTTTAGTCCCGATTCCATGTTATTGAATCAAAGTGACCCGTGACCCCGATACGTTTAAAAAAGGCTTTTTAAAAGGGTAAAAGAAAGCACATAGGAAATAGCATTTTCAGTCTAATAGAATTCACTATATTTTTAACTAAACACATATTTCTTGAAAAAGCAATCGAGTCAACTGATTGGTGGTAGAAACATACTATTTATTATATTTCGCGGAATTCTCTTACGTAGACAAATCTCGTTGCAGGACGCGATGACGTGAATTTTGCTTTCCCTAAAACTGCTTTTGTAAATACTCTGATATAAGCGCGTTGACGTATGCGACTATGGGTCGCTTCAGTGTATTCACTGTGAACACAAAGTATAAAACTACTCATATTTATTTATATGAGTGGTCCGCCGGGGTCTTTATGAATGACAAGGATAATAATAGCACCACAGCCTCACAGAGAGCATATCGTAAGAGGCGACTAACTGTATGACATGGCATAATTTTCAAGACACCCTGACTGACGAGATGTCGATCGATGTGATCCCCGTAGTAGTGAGCGTCACGTATATGAAGCCAATCATAGCGCAACTGCATGGAGGACCGCAGTCCACTTTTATCACAATGCTCGGGATGTGAGGAAAGCTACTACAAAGTCATTTAAACGTCCTTTTTAGGGCGTACTAAAGAGTAAACTTACTCATTGTGGGCATTAAACAACAACCACCAACATTTAAGGCCAGTCTGCAGGCACTATTTAGGTAGTGGCTAAGGAATATTAGAGGTAGATAAGGATTACTTAGTTGAAATAGTTCTTCTTAGTTCTTATTCGACCTGCACCTCTACATGGTCGGATGCCATTGTGCAGGTCCAAGCTCTGGTATGAGCTGGATATAACCGAGTTGAGGATTTCCTGCTTATCTTAGCGTTGGGACAAGTGCTGCGGAGAGTGGTTAACCGATGTGCGAGCCCATCTAGACTTAAATACTAGAGCAAAGTAGACCCACAACCTGTTAGGCGCCATCTATGCTGTTCTTATCAAACCACCTAACCATGGCCGGTGTTATGCCATGTCATACAGTGTAACGACATGCTCTCTGTTATGCAGTGGTGCTATTCTTGTCCTTGTCATAGATAAAGACCCAGGCAAACCACTCAGGACTGTTGTGTTTGGTCGTCCAATTATTTCAATCTGTCTGCCAGGAAATTTGCGTCTGCTCCTTTTTATGGCCCAACATTCCTCTAGAAGATTGATTGAGAATCTGAATATGGCTTGGCTTCGTTCGTTCTCAATCTCCCGCTACCAAACACTGAAAGGGCTTAAGAAGCGGAATGTAGTCCAGAGAACGGAATGCGTTGTGTCGTAGTTTACAGCTTGATTGCGATATTTACACCTTTCGGTCCAACACATCCGACTTCAGCAAGCATTTTTTGGTACCGGGTTAGCATTCCCTCTTCGATTCCTTCTCCTTAGCCAATCTGCCCTGCTGCAGCCTGTTATCCAGGATCACCATGTGGAGGTGTAAAAGGGTCTTAGCAGCCCTGGCTCGCTGGCCCTGGCGCTACCAGTCAGCTATTGGTCGCTAACAACTGCAGCTCATGCGCTGCTCAGCATCTTAATCCCGAATATAACCGTGATTACAGTTGGCCATGATATAACCATCTTTTCTACAGATCTAACTTTATCTAACTTTTTATTTACTTATTTAAAATAAAATTATATCGACCTGTCCTCCCCTTAACCTGGATAGTCCCGCGACAGTCATTAGATATCAAAAACGTATGATGGGAATCAATGGAACTCTGTTTGGGGTGAATTAAGACTCAAGTATCAAACAAACATAAACTAAACGAAACAAACTTAGGTTACAGCCACAAGACCTTTGTCAGGGACTCAAAACAGCACAAATGAAAACACACACAAATTGAAATAATTGAAATAGACTTGACAACGAATATGGATCTATCAATGACTGAGCCAGAGATGTTTATGGTAGACCTTTTAGTACGGTTGCAGCGAAGATTAATTTTTTGTTGTGAGTTATTTTGTAGCCGTATCTTAACAAACCGTTTCGTTTTTTAATAAAAGAACTTGAAGAAATTGTATTTATTAGGCAATGGTAGTCCCATAGCCGACACTGCGGTCGGGGATGAAGTGCTAGAAACTTCATTGTAAAAAGCCATAGTTTTCGGGGGTGGGGTGCCAGCTCCTTTTCGCGCTGTCTTTTTCCTTCCCTAATCCTTCGCCAGGTACCAATTTGCAGCTGAGTCTACTGGAACTGCCTGTAGCCATTGTTTGTCCATCGTTTCCGAAGAGGCCTACAATGCTATATGTTGATCCTGGAGTGGCTTCGGAGGTGGTTGATCAATCCGATCCAGAAAACGTATGCGACACTGACGGCAGAGAAACAGTATCTGACCGTCAGAAGCGGTTAACTCGTCCTTTGCCTTTCGTGTGGCTTTCTTGATTATTATCAGCTCTAAAATGGGTCGTGTCAGCAGAGATTTAACAACGCCAAGCAAAGCGATCAGCATCTTGCAATTTTCAAGGTCAATGTCGCGTTGAACCTCGTAGTTCTGTGATCAAAACTGACTGCTAATCAGCCGCTCCAATTACGTAATAATTACGTATTTATTACTATTTCTTCTTCAACGAAAATCCACACAGAAACTTTGGAAAATGTGTAAAAATATAGATTACCCATGTGATTAACCCGTCACCGAAAAGTGTACTGTTGGAATGAATACCATCTATCCGATAACAATGTGCTAGATGACCAGCAAATACTAGAATAAACCAAAATGTGTATAAATAAGCTCCGTGATCAAAGGTGACAGCGTGTATCACTCAACTAGCCACTAGTAGCTGAGGACAATGTATCCCTTTGTGGAGTTTACAATAGTCTCTCGAATACTCTCATCTCACATCGTGGTGCCCTGGGCGACAGTCTAGTCGCCCTACTGGTACGGCGGACGCCGTTCTAGCATTCAAGATTGCAAGCTTTGCGCTGAGTATTGTCTGACCTACATCCACCACTTGCCACTCTATTTTTTGTTATCGTGATGCCCACAGTTAGAATGTTTACTATTGTGTTCGTCCTGAAAAGAACGCTTAGTGACGGTTTTCAGTAGCTTTCCTCACATCCAGATCAGGCTGATGAAGGTGGACCGGGACCCTTCAGGCTGTTTATCTATCAGGAGGTATAGATGCAGATGTATGGATCAGAGTTGGAATAGCGAGATGGAGATCCCTGACACTAAATAACAAATAGAGATCCAGAGTAATCAAGATTGACACCAAATATAGAATGTTCAACGCCAGTGACAAGTCGGTGCAGCTGTATGGAGCGGAGACATTGAGAACGAACAAGGGTATACAACAAATACTCCAGTCCTTCGTTAAGTGTGCTGAGAGACTTCCATTACCTTACAAACAATTACTGTCATGTCTGGGGAGGAAGACTAACGTCTGGTCAGGCCAAATATACTGATCAGATATTTCAGTCAGGGTCAGGCAAAACATACAAGACCCCCACCTAGACTTCATAATAGCCGTCCCTAGCTGTTTTCATGGCTGCCTAGCTAACGAGTTGCGGGATCGACGTGATCCCCATAGTAGTGAGTGACCAAGCATGGCACAACCGCCTGGAGGACCCCGGTCCCCCTTCATCAGCACGCTCGGGATTTGAGGAAAGCTACTACAACCCGCCACTTAAACCACCTTTTCAGGGGGCACAAAATACGTAGCAACTCTCAAAGTTCAAGCCCTGCAGACACGAGTGGAGCAGTCCCGGCTACAGTGGTTTGGTCATGGGAGATAAAAAGTCAAGGACCCAGACTCCCAGGACGTCCCAAAGTTCGTTGGGAAGACAACATACGAAAGTCCCTAAGTGATCGAGGGCCGGATTGTAAAGAGACCAGGAAAAAGAGTGTGGCGTTCTCTCTGGAAAACCTCTACACCTCACGGTAGAAGAGGAGCGACTAAGTAAGTAAGCAAGTAAGTATAAAAGAGTAGCCTACTCATCGTGGGTATTTGCAAACAACAACTGTCATGTCTATAAATAGTCCACTTCTCAGTGTTAAACAGAAGCAGAGATACAACCAGGAAGACACACACAAGTGTATACGACAGGACTACCTTCTGTGTAATAACATAGCCATAAGACAACTCTCATGTATTATAGACCCCGAAAAGGAAGTAGTAGTGAAACTGTAACTTGCCAGGCGTGACGCAAAAACTAATTACAGCGTTTATAAACGTTGCTGGGATCTGCCAAAATTGAAATCGGCAGCATTATCCGTGGATAAAAGGGTTAGGTAAGGATACAAGAAGCAAGAGTTGCATTCGGAATTTTTTTGTTTATTTCGTTCGCCTTATTTTTCTATTCCCCAAAGGCGGTGTACGTTGCACTGTGGTTTTTATTTTGCGCCTATCGGCCCAGTGCATCCGACTTCAGCATGCATTTCATGTAAGGGTCTACTTCCTCCTGCCCTTTCTAAGGGCTTACTTCCCGGGGTAACGGCTGTGATGGGGATCGAACCCAGCACCTGCCGAGTCACTTATCCACTAGCCCACGCCGTCCCACTTTCAGAATTTTAAAACCCATATGGAATTCCAAGGAAATAAGAAGGAAAACAAAAATAATAATTTTCAATTCAAAAGTGAAGCCAGTTCTTCTGGCTGGAGCGGAGACCTAGAGGATGAGCAAAGGCAATGGCAGGAGACTGCAGAATTCTATCAACAGATGTCTGAGAAAGATTCTTGGTATAAAATGGTTTGACAACGCTACAAACGACAGACTCTTGGAGAGGGCGCGACAAGGTAAATTGGAACAGGAAATCTTAGGAAGAAAGTGGAGATGGATGGACCATACATTAAGAAAGCCCCAGGCCAGTATCACCAGGAAATCCCTGTCATGGGACCCTCGTGGAAGAAGACGCATAGGCAAACTAAGGAATACATGGAGACGAGATCTGGAGGCGGAAGTAAAGAAAACAGGAATAAGCTGGAAGGAAGTGGACAAGATTGCACAGGACAGAACTGCTTGGCGAGGGTTGGTTGATGGTCTATGGGCCCCTGGGTGGTAGAAGGCACAGGACAGAGCTGCTTGGCGAGGGTTGGTTGATGGTCTATGGGCCCCTGGGTGGTAGAAGGCACAGGACAGAGCTGCTTGGCGAGGGTTGGTTGATGGTCTATGGGCCCCTGGGTGGTAGAAGGCACAGGACAGAGCTGCTTGGTGAGGGTTGGTTGATGGTCTATGGGCCCCTGGGTGGTAGAAGGCACAGGACAGAGCTGCTTGGTGAGGGTTGGTTGATGGTCTATGGGCCCCTGGGTGGTAGAAGGCACAGGACCGAGCTGCTTGGCGAGGGTTGGTTGATGGTCTATGGGCCCCTGGGTGGTAGAAGGCACAGGACAGAGCTGCTTGGCGAGGGTTGGTTGATGGTCTATGGGCCCCTGGGTGGTAGAAGGCACAGGACAGAGCTGCTTGGCGAGGGTTGGTTGATGGTCTATGGGCCCCTGGGTGGTAGAAGGCACAGGACAGAGCTGCTTGGTGAGGGTTGGTTGATGGTCTATGGGCCCCTGGGTGGTAGAAGGCACAGGACAGAGCTGCTTGGTGAGGGTTGGTTGATGGTCTATGGGCCCCTGGGTGGTAGAAGGCACAGGACAGAGCTGCTTGGTGAGGGTTGGTTGATGGTCTATGGGCCCCTGGGTGGTAGAAGGCACAGGACAGAGCTGCTTGGTGAGGGTTGGTTGATGGTCTATGGGCCCCTGGGTGGTAGAAGGCACAGGACAGAACTGCTTGGCGAGGGTTAGAAGGCGAAAGAGAATAGAGTTAGGCTGTTTAACACGAATCTTCTTCTTCTTCTTCTGCGTACACAGTCAGACAGTAACCATTATTTTTTCGAAAAAAGCGGCGGTCATCCTGAGGCTCTCGCCACTGCCATAGAGCTTGTCTTGCAGTTCCACTGGTAATGGCCACATCTGCTCTCTCTGATCCTCGTATGTCGGGCAGTTCTGCAGCAGATGTTCAGTGGTCATTTTACCAGTACCGCACGGGCATTCGTCGGTACACCCTATCTTCAATTTGTTGAATAGGTGGTACCTCAGTCTGTTGTGGCCAGTGCGAAGTCTGAAGACAACTACCTGCTCTCTTCGGTTCAACTGGTAATAGGCATCGTTTTTGGTAACACGAATCTAAAGAGGGTCCTGTTATAAGACTTTAATACATGGCTTGTGGCCAAGGGTATCCTATCCTGACTGCAGACTTTTGTGGAGAAGTTTCTTCGTCGCATGCTTCGTGTTAGATGACCAGAGGTAACGGCAACCACAGATATGTGGGAAATAACATGGCAACTACCAATACAGCAGGAAAGTAGGAAGTGACAGTGAAGATGAACAGGGCACACTTTCAGAAAGATGCTCAACAGCATAACCAGACATGCGCTGGAACAAAACCCACAAGGAAATCGAGTCGAGTGCGAAAGTCAAGGAGCACCTTGTGGCGAACGGAGGAGAAGGAAGTCAGTTCAATCGGCGTTTCGTGGGTAGAACTCAAGCAGATGGCACAGGATATGACAAGCTGGAGAGCATCTGTTACGGCTCTGTGGAAAACCAGACAGGTAGATGATGATAGTGATGATAATGATGGGGATAACACGACCAAATATTACATGCACGCATTGTATGATGTCGTTATATGCCAGCGATGAGTAAGTTTACTCTTTTGTGCACCCCGAAAAGGGAGTTGAGTGACAGGTTGTAGTAGCTTTCCTGACATCCCGAGCGTGTTGATGAAGGTTTACCGGGGTCCTCCAGGCGATTGTGTTATGAATGGCTTCATCTGTGTGACGCTCACTGCTACGGGGATCACGTCGATCCACATCACGTTAGCAAGACTGTCTTGAAAAGAGCATGTTTCCAGGGAACGCTACATGAAAGAGAGAATGTCGTCTTGGTCAGTGTATTGTGCCTGACCCTGAGGTGACGTCCTGATCAGTGTATTGTGCCTGACCGGACTAGTGTCTCAGTTCCCCACAGGTACGCATTCATTTTTACATACCCTAAATTTAGCACAACAATTATATGTCCTTCTCTTCCTGAAAAAGACTTTGTGTTGTAGTTTACAGCGAGGCTGCGATATCTGCCCTTTTCGGTCCGACACATTCAGTTTCAGTTTTCATTTATATTTTATTTAGTTTGCTTTCAGCAATCCACATTCTCTTAGCCAGACTACTCTAGACTAATCTGTTTCCAGGGCAGCCACTTGGGGTCGGAATACGGTCTCTGTCAGCTGTGGTTCGCTGACCCTGATGCAAGACATAATAAGATATCTGTTTTCAACAGTTTAAAAACTACATAGATGAATCTTCGATATATATATATATATATATATATATATATATATATATATATATATATATATATATATATATATATATATATATATACACACACACATACACATATATGATATTATAGTATATTTTCAAACTGTTAATTTGTATTAGCTTCAATTATCACAAAGTATAAATTACTAAATGTTTGTTGAATTTCTAAAAACGATATTGAGCATATTTAATACTGTAATCACCTGTGGTTTTTTCTTGATACATAATTATTAAATTTGACAACTGTTTTATTTACTAGTTAAATTAATTGTGTTGCACAAAAGGAAAACCAATCAACATATTTTAGCAAGTTGCACATTATATGACAAAACACCGTATGTTGACCCTGATACGCAGTTTGACCAGTCCTGCAGTATTAGTACACTCACCTTTCACTCTCGTAGATCCAGATGAGTAGAGAAAATGTCTACTGTAATATTCCAAGCAAGTCTTGCATTAGGCGACTGGCAAGAGTTGTGTATATCGCTAGTTACCTCATCATGTAAATTCACATGGCTGCAGAAACTATCATAGCAAGAACGCTCAAAGTGCTTTGCCGTAGACGTCCTGTAAGGTACTCATTGGAGTTGTAAGCCCCTGATTCGTAAGAAATGTTAATGACACGTGATCTAACCACCTTTATTCCTGGAAATATATATTTTTTAAATATCATCTGGAAAATCCCGAACCAAAATATGACGACAATAATGAAATTGAACGGGTAGACTGCTGATGAGACGCCCTCAATTTGAACATCCCGTAGGCAAACTGGATGGGAGAAATCCATAGTTCGTCAATGGAAACGTGTCCTTTTTGCCAAGTCTGGCGTATTTCTCCAGAAGGGGTTTTCTATTTAAGCTTTTGTAATCAGCTGTGGTACTATCAGATACAATATTAAGACGAGCAGAGTATTATGGACATACATACAAGACAGAAAAACAGACAAGGTAATTGCGTCTTAACTGACCCAAAACAACAGAAATATACGTTTTAGCACGGGGTCTCCGCCCCTTGACCCTCATAGAATATCCTATTACAATCATCAGCTGTAAAATATGCACAATGGGAAAAGCCAGGGAATTTGTGGTGATTTTTTTTAGTCATTTTTGTTTGTTTTGCATTCGCCTTATTTCTCTATTCTCCAAGGTGGTATGAGTTGCATTACGTTTTTATTTTACGTCTGTCGGCTCAGTGCATCCGACTTCTGCATGCATTTTATGTAAGGGCATGCTTCCTCATGCATTTTCTAAGTGTTCGTTTCTCCGGGATAACGGCCGGTGATGTGATCGGGAGTGAACCCAACACCGTCGGGTTAAGAGCCGTGTCACTTAACCACTAGCCCACTTGGAATACTTGGAATTCTGGTATTCCAACAGGCATGTTAATGTCAGATAGCCGAAAGTTTCGGTTATACGTAGTAGGTGTTTTACAACTTCCTGCGGCTTACTAGGTCTATGGAAGATACACATTATTTGGGTAGATTTTTAACTGTAATTTTTGTCCGCGCAGCGGCTGTTAAGTCCACGCCGTCCCCTTATTTGTTTGGGGAGAATTAAGACGCAGACATATACACAGATAGACGTATGGGCATACACACATACACACACATACACATAGATACATAAATACATACATATATACACGCAAACACACATACACTTACACACACACGCACATACACACACGCACACATATATACACACACCCATACGCACGCACGCAGACATATATATATATATATATATATATATATATGTATATATATATACACACACGCACGCAGACGCACACACATATATACACACACACGCATATATATATATATATATATATATATATACACACACACACACTCACACACGTAGACACACCCACAATTCGGCTGAGTTGGTCCCGTTTTTAGTCACGAGAAGACATACTGCGGAATGCGACGAGCCAGCTGTATGTACTCCATGCCCAAAGATGTCTTCCTGAAATGTTTCCAACAATGGCGGACACGCTGAGAGAAGTGTCCCAAGAGAGCACTTTGTTTGGGATTAGTGTTTCAAACCTCTATGTCAGTAATTGTATTTTTCTGCCCAACTGTGACGTTTTTAGCACACCTCCTGTACATATATATATATATATATATATATATATACATATATTCATGAGTCGGACACACAGACGTATAGACATTCAAGTAGGTAGACATATAGGCATACATAAAAACAATTAGGTAGGTAAGTAGGCAGTAGGTAGGTAAGTAGGTAGTAGGTAGGTAGATAAGTAGGTAGGTAGGTAAGTAGGTAGTATGTAGGTAGTAGATAGGTAGGTAGGTGGTAGCTAGGTAAGTAATTAGGCAGTAAGGTATGTAGTAGGTAGGTAATTAGGTGGTAGGTAGGTAGGTAGGTAATTCATCCACGTATTGCTCACTACTACAGAGTTCACGTCGGTCCCTCACCTTATTAAACAGGCTGCCATGAAAACAGACCGTTCCCAGGAAGGTCTGCGAGAAAGCCAAGGTGAGTGTTTCGGCCAGTATGTTTTGACTGATCCTGACTAACATGTCTGATCAGTATGTTTTGTCTGACCAGACGCTAGTCTTCCTTCCCAACCGGTAGGTAGGTAGATAGGAGGATAAGTAGGTATGTAGACCGACAGACAGACACACATGCACACAGACAGGTAGGTAGATATATAGGTAGGTAGATAGGTAAACATACAGACACAGAGATGTTGGTAGGTAGACAGATAGACAGGTGCAATATATATATATGTTGATAGATAGATAGATAGATAGATAGATAGATAGATAGATAGATAGATAGATAGATAGATAGATAGATAGATAGATACGTAGGTTAGACAAGTAGATAGGTAGGTAGATGGAACGGTTTTTTATATATAATATGTGTGTGTGTGTGTGCGTGCGTGCGCGCGCGCACACACACAAAATTTCTAAGATGCCAATATGGACGGTTGTGAATAGGGCTAGCAAACACCCAATGTAAATACCACTGCTACCGAAAACGTAATGCAAACAAATGTATTCATGATTCCATTAAAGCTGATTAGTGATTAGTACCGTATAACCAAAACAGTGTTACATCACTAGCCACCTGGAGTAACGAAAGCGATAAACATAACATACATACATGGCCACATATAGGCAAGTTCCGGAATTACAAATATCAAAACTCACTCCCATCTTCTGATAAAGGAAACAGTACTTTAAAATTACCCAAGTCCTGAATCCTGTTAGCACACCTACAAACAAGATCATCTAAGCTTTTCCTAACAACAATGGAAAAACCACATACAGTATACCCGATTCAGTAATAGTTTCAGTAGGCTCAATCTAAAAATAACTGCGGAAGCGAAGGTCAACAGTACGTAACAATATAAGAGGGTTTTCCGAATCAGCAGGTATCAGTTTCGCATATTCAGGTCAAATGGGAATTCTTGACGTCACAGAAACATTGAACCAATGAAACGCGTTGTAAACAGGATAAAAGGACAGGCTGGCTGCATTTAACCACGTTACGAGACTAAGAACGCATTTTGTCACAGATCCTGATCGTGCAACAGTGTGAACAAGTACTGTCCCATTTTACTACACGTCTTCTGATTTGTTTCACTAATTTATAATATATATTTTATTGTACCCTGCTGAGACGGGAACCATGCTGACCATAATGAAGTTGACAATCTGCTGCACTTTGGTAAGTATTTTATGAACTAATGAATACTTACTTACGCAATAATAAACATAGTAAAAGTGTAATGTTAAAAGAAATGTTAAATATTTCTAATTTTTTGTGAAGATGTTTCATATGGATCCTTACGAAAAATAGAGTGACAGCTGTGGTTGATCCACTTGCAGGAAGCCTGTGTGAAAGTATCTAAATGCGCTATGCATGTTGTGGTTTAAGAATAACTTTGTATTACATAGTGATGCAGCTAGTCCAATTAACAGCTTTTTTCAGTTTACTTTAATAACTTTGACATGTTGAATACGAATGTTGAAGAAAAAAAACAACACATTTTTTTGCACTTTATGAATATCAATTTCTCATTTACTTGATGTTCTCTCGCTCTCTCTTTCTCATTCTCTCTCTATCTATCTATCTATATATATATCTATCTATCTATCTATCTATCTATCTATCTATCTATCTATCTACCTATCTATATGTCTGTCTGTCTGTCTATCTGTCTGTTTGGCTGGCTGGCTGTCTGTCTGTCTATCTGTCTGTTTGGCTGGCTGGCTGTCTGTCTATCTATTTGTCACTCCCTCTGTCTCCCTCCCGCTCCTCCTCTCATTTTGTTGTTTGCTAGATAGTGGAGAAGGCGGGGGGGGGGGGGAAAGAGAGGTGGAGTCATCTTTTTTTTTAAAATATGAGGTCCTTTTAGCAACACACATTCGTTTTTGTTTGACTGGAGGTTGGAAATTATACATTTTTTCATATTCTTTACCGAATAATATAATGCATGTTGGGTTGGGGGTCTAGTCTAGCTACGCCCGATGTCATGTTCATAAACCCTGAGGAAAATGACCTTTATCTGATAATGTGACTGGCGTCTTGAAATCTGGTTAATATCTAATTGTACCATTCCCTTGCGTTTTACTCTTTCTGTCTCTCTCTCTCTCTCTCTCTCTCTATATATATATATATATATATATATATATATATATATATATATATATATATATATATATATAAACCGCAAATGACACAAACAAGCGACATCGATCAAATAAGACTTATACTGTTCATTTGACTAATACAAGACAATGCTTTATCTCTCCAGGTCCTTCTTGTTGCGACTACTGTTGTAGTGTCATCCCCTGTTGACAGCGATGACGGCTTTAATGATAAGATTGACGGCACTACAGCCAGCTCCGTGTTTGATGATGATGATGAACAGATGAAAGTGTCCCAAGAAGACATTGCTCAGTTTCTGAGAGACATGAAAAAATTCAGCAGTCAAGTTCCATCCAGTGCGCCTTTCAAAAGCACCTCTGGCGATATTACCCCAATGAGAACAACAGAGCCATCTGAAGCTTCAGTTGAGTCTGTTCAGGCGACATTTGACGTCATGGTCTGGCTTATCATGGGCGTGTCTGCAGTGGGACTTATTATTATTCTTACAATTACAGTGGTGATTGTTTACGTATGTTACAAGAACGGAAAAGGCCGAAAGAAGGATTTCAGTTTGAACAAAGATCTCAACAGATGGGACCCACAGCTATTGCGCCCAACTAAAGCCAATTTAGATGCGTTTATCTTTGGTAGCCCGATTCCTTCAGTTGCTGAGATGATAAAAAATTGAGTTAGACCTATAGGATTTACGAGTGTGAAAGAGAGAGAGAAAGAGAGAGAGAGAGAGACTTTCCTTTTACGCTGCAATAAGAGCAAATGGCCTTCCACTGCGACTGTAATCTTTGCAGAATGTATGCTCTATGATTGGTGGTTTATACAACTTGTTGTGGTTTCGCATGGTGAGGTTGCTTATTACTCACCTGTTTCGACATACGTGGCAGTGCTCAGTTACCCTTTTCTTTATTGAAAGGGACCAGGGGATTCACGTAAGAGATGTGTGAGAAAGATCAACAGACAAACCACAACAAGAAACAAGACATGATTTAAGCCTGCAATACAATATGATTTAAGTTGTCAGCCATTACCAGGAAGTAATTGACCAGGAACGTGTGAGTCACAGTATGCCAGTTATGATGAAAGGTGAACTAAACAAAAATACTCGTTCAATAAGTTGAAATATTCTGTTCAACGAAAGCTCAAAGACATATGCTCATGGCGCCCGATAGAATGCGAGGACAAAGGCGTATCCCTCAATTTCTCCGGGCAACAACAGTTGGCAATGAGCTTCATATTGGGCAGTCAGCATTTCTGCAATACAGTCTTTCACATTTTTATATGCAATGAGCTCTTGCACGGCTTACTGGTAAGGTCCACTGATATGGACCAACCAGTTTATGGTATTACTAATTAGTGCTTCCAACATCATCACCATGTCTTTTATAACAATGATTTTTGTTGATGTTTATTATATTATTAATTACCAGTATTTGTATGTGTTTGATACGTATTGTTGCTGTTCTTGAAATAATTTCATACATGATGAGATTTTCATTAATGCTGACATTGTCATTAATATGAATTGTTTCATTATTCTGAAACAGAAGTCCCATTTTATGTTCCGCTTGTATTTTGTTGTTTAGTACTCATAGCTAAACTGCGTGTGCAAATGTCTAGGTCGCTTCATAGAAGAAACTACCTTAGGGTATGACGTGTTCGAGACTTCACTTTTCGAGACTTTAATTCTTCAAAACTTTATTGTTTAAGACTTTTCTTTTCGAGTCTTTACCGTATAGAGGCCTTACTGTTTGAGTCCTTACTGTTTGAGACTTTTCGAAACTTTATTGTTTGACACGTTACTGTTTGACACATTACTGTTTGAGACTTTACTGTTTGACACCTTAATGGTTGACATGTTACTGTTTGAGACTTTACTGTTTGAGACTTTACTGTTTGAGACTTTACTGTTTGACACGTTACTGTTTGAGACTTTACTGGTGAGACTTTACTGTTTGAGACTTTACTGGTGAGACTTTACTGTTTGAGACTTTACTGGTGAGACTTTACTGTTTGAGACTTTACTGTTTGAGACTTTACTGTTTGAGACTTTACTGGTGAGACTTTACTGTTTGAGACTTTACAGGTGAGACTTTACTGTTTGAGACTTTGCTGTTCAAGACTTCACCATTCAGGGCCTCTCTGTTTGAGGTCTCACCTGTTGTGAAGTTGCGTAATCAGTTCTCTTCCTCACTGACTTGCAGTCCTCAACCTTAGCTTTTGTAAGGATTTTCTAACTAATCATCTTAGGTTGAAATGACCAGATTCCATTTTCCATTATTGTACAGTATTATTTCAACACAAATTTGCTGACATAAATATTTTAACATATAAGTAAAGAAATCATGAAAACCCTAAGGTTAGTGAATATTTTGTACTGTAGGACTCCGCTTCTTGGCGCTCCGCTGTTTGATACTCCACAAATGTCTTCAATTATGCTCATCGTATCCAGTGCTTCCTGCTGTTTTCAGCATGATAAATAAAGAGAAATGTGTTAATTTCCTTCAGCCTTCCTATAATCAATAAACAGTATTTTCACATTGACATTTGTCAGTCAATATAAGCTTAGGAAGAAAATATTTTAAGGATAAAAGTGTGTGAAATTCAACAGATATATTCAGGCCACCCTTTGTTGATTTGACATGTACTTGTTGAAGACCTATGCTTCACAGGGAGCTGAAACAATTTTGATGGATTGATTAAAAGTGTGAGCGTTATATTCATTACAAGCTTTTATTTAATTTAATATGCCCGTTGTCCGTTTGCGTGGACTTCTATTTCTCCTATTTTAACCAACTTACCAACACACTGTACGGAGCAGTGACTTAATTGAAGAAGACCTGTATATAAATTAGAATGGCATTAGACTACCAAGAGCGAGCTTGCTCAGCAGCTATGGGATAATAACAATAACAACCAACTTCCCCATAACCTAGAGAGTGGACATTGTGTACACAGCCTCTACAAGTGTGACTATAGATTCGACTATAAAAAGTTTTTTAAAGTTTATCCGCCTACAAGAACAAAAGGGCACAGTTACAAAGAAAGGTCCAGATTATATTTTAGAAAATCTTTTTTTTTTAGTCATAGAGTGATGAATGATTGGAATGCATTGCCACAAGAAATAGTGGAGACAGGGTCAATTAATAAATTTGAGAATAGATCGAATACGCATAGTTTTTAGCTCTAATGAATTAGATGAAACTGGTTGTATACAGACTCTGTAGAGTCTTCTAAACCAGTATAAAGACGTTAAGTAATTTGTCAAACAATCAAAATTACGCTCCTGTAGTTCCCCAAAACAAAAACAACATAAAACATGTTTTTAGTATAAAGAGAAGCGTGTACCGAAAAACTTAGTTGCTTTTATTTAATTTTGAATTGTTGTTTTAGACCAAGCTGTATGTCACACTTATTATAAGACAGCGCAAACATGCTATTATTCTTCTATATACTTTTACAAATGTGAGAGAAGGCCATGTTTCACTTTTCTGCGTTTGACCCTTGTCAGCGGGAGTCTGCAGCCTGACCTAGTGTATGATTGGTACCCTACTTTACTGCAGCCTGACCTAGTGTATGATCGGTACCCTACTTTACAGCAGCCTGACCTAGTGTATGATCGGATCGGTACCCTACTTTACTTCAGCCTGACGTAGTGTATGATCGGTACCCTACTTTACCGCAGCCTGACCTAGTGTATGATCGGATCGGTACCCTACTTTACTTCAGCCTGACCTAGTGTATGATCGGTACCCTACTTTACTGTAGCCTGGCCTAGTGTATGATCGGTACCCTACTTTACTTCAGCCTGACCTAGTGTATGATCGGTACCCTACTTTACTGCAGCCTGACCTAGTGTATGATCGGTATCCTACTTTACTGCAGCCTGACCTAGTGTATGATTGGTACCCTACTTTACTGCAGCCTGACCTAGTGTATGATCGGTATCCTACTTTACTGTAGCCTGACCTAGTGTATGATCGGTATCCTACTTTACTGTGTATGTTTTCCAAGAACTGAGAAAAATATTTGATTATATGACGGTTGTGGTTATATTAAAAATAAACATAGAAGTACTCACGAGTAGTGTGTAGCCCAGGGTTTAGAGAACATGTATTTTTTTTTAAAATGGGTTCAACATTTTAGTTTTGCATACGTATTTTGTTGTTGTGTGTATTGGGAATAAAATAGTAACCTACCATGTACACTCCACGGTGATGCCAGCAATGGGAATATACGCAGTAATGCTGTTTTCTTTGTATTTTCTACTCTGCATCGTTTAAACTCATTTATTTTGAAACGCGTCTTTGAACTTTGCTTAGTTAATATTATAGAAGTCAAGGATTTAGAACTTCCATTTCCATGCGATCATTAGATACATGATATCCCACTTAATGAGGATATGCGTCTGCAGCTTTAGAGCTATGACGTATGTGCTTAAACTGACCTAGATATATGGTAATTTTTATGTTGTAAAGAAAAACTTCCTTTGTTAACACGTCAGTCAATAGCGCCGAACGAAAGGAAGTTATTTAGAGTATGCTTAGGGTCAGTGTTTCTCAAACTTGTTAGTGTGACGGACCTATATGGATTTTCCCATAGAAGGTACCCAATTGATTTGCTATTATTCTTTTTTCAATCATACCAAATTTGTTTGAATGCATTCTCTGCCAATTCCGTGACTCTATTTTCGTTTAGTTATCATTCATCACTGGGGTCTGTCTCTATAGACCATGTGCGTGGCGCCCTTTGGGTTTTGTCCAGCTTTGTCTCCTGTATTTCGACACTGTAAAAATAGATCCGCGAGGGACAGTCCCTGTCACAGGTCATACAGTCATGCTGAAAAGACTTCTTCTTCTTCGTTCGTTCTCAATCTCCCGCTACCAAACCCTGAAAGGGCTTAAGTAGCAGAATGTAGTCCAGAGAACGGAATGCGTTGTGTCGTAGTTTACAGCTTGACTGCGATATTTGCACCTTTCGGTCCAACACACCCGACTTGAGCAAGTATTTTATGAGTAACGGGTTAGCATTCCCTCCTAGATACCTTCTCCTTAGCCAGTCTGCCCTGCTGCAGCCTGTTGTTCGGAATCACCGCGTGGAGGTGTAGAAGGGTCTTGGCAGCTCTGGTTCGCTGGCCCTGACGCTAGTAGTCAGCTATGGGTCGCTGACCACTGCAACTCATGCGCTGCTCAGCGTCTTGATCCCAACTGAGAAGACTGATCTGCATGGGTGTACCCCGATCTCTTCAGTCTTTTTCTTTTCTCTGCAGCCAGACGACCCCGAGCGTGGGCAGCCACTATACCTCTTCCAACTGACTGCCTCCAAACAGCTCAATCTTGAGCAACTGTTTATCAGTTTTCGGATGGGATGTCGCATGACTTCCTGTTCCTCTTGCACACATCTTTGAATCTCCGTAGGACCTGACTTGAAAGGTGTTGAGCCGCTGCTCCTACTTTAGTGTAAGGGCTCCAAGTCTCGCTTTCATTCACGAGAGTGCTTAAAACAAAAGTCTGATACATTTCATGTTAAGGTAATGCAAAATATAGTCATTTTTAAAACCTCACGGGATTCGCAATTTGAAAAGTAATAATTTATTTATCGAGAGAACTCCATCGCTATTTATACACATATTTTGGGGATATCGTGTTTTCGACAAAAGACAATCAAATTGTTCGAAGATTGCTCTAAACCGAGACGCAAGCTAGAAAACGTTAACATTCTGTAACCAGTTTCTTGACACAATTGCGGACCGGCGACTGAGAGCTCACCCAACGACATCGGTCCGCGTACTACAACTTTGAGAAACATAGGGACAAGAGTTAGATCGGACAAACACATTTTAATATTTCATTCAAAACGAATCCAAGAAAACATGTCAGTCTATATTTACCATTTTGAAAATGACGCACGCAAGCATTACTGATAGGATTTATTGGGTTTTATTTTTCAGACTTTTGTGTATTTTGTTGATGTTAATTTAACTTAGTTTTTCTGTTTTCCTTTGTGTTGTCCCGTTATTCTTGATACATGCTTATTTAGGTAAAGACGTTTGTTTGTTTCCTGGTTCTGTTTTCATGTAAAACTGTTTGTTAACCTTTACTTGTATTTCATTCATTATACATATTTCATGTAACCGATTTAGCAAATGTTTTACAGTTTTTAATAACTTTAATTATTTTTTGTACGTCTGTATAGGGCTGAGATAATGGACAAGAAACCATTATGTTTGACGTAGACGTCTCTATATGGCTAAGGAAATGGAACAGGAACCATGATATTTAATGTGTTGCACTTTTGTATAGGCGAGGCGGTGTGGCAAGGGGTGAAACAGTCCCTTTCACAATCCCAACCCATCTTGTTCGATTCCCGTCGTGTCCAGTTTAGCAGATAAGGAGTATTTTTCTCGCTGCGATCGCTCCTCCGCGTACTGAAAATAATGGAAACTTACCATACTGCACATCTGCCATGAAATGTATAAGGCAAATAGGTTGGCGGTTGTAAGAAGCGACGTTCTGCAAAGGACATGCTACTTACTACGTCTGTACATTGCTAAGAAAATAATATATAAACCATTATATGTGATGTGCTGTACGTCTGTGATGTGCTGTACGTCTGTGATGTGCTGTACGTCTTGGAAAAAAAATTGTATTGTTCTTTTTTTATATCGCAGCACCCACACCTGGGAACACGATGTAAATGGCGCTATTTGTAACGAAATATGTGTATATAATTTAATTAATGAATTTATGTCAAACTTTATTTTCACTTGAACCTACCTCAATAAACATTATTGATTGAAAAAGCATTGTTATTTATGCGTCAAGTTAGGCGTTTACTCAATGGCTACTTTGGATGTGGTTGTCGACAATCTTGTGATTTTATTTTCAGGATACAGACGTATTCATCACTGCTAAAGTGTTCAGGGGAGGCGTTTGTAAATTACAAAAGATTGCCAAAAGAACTCTATGAATGACAGCTTCGTGACTTCACTAAAACTAAGAGTTTATCTTTTACCAGGTTAAAAATAGATACATCGAAGATGCCGCGGTGCTAAAGTACAAAAGCCGAAAAAAAATGCATACGTAATGGCTCAGTGACCGAATCAGAACCCAAAACAAAGGCAATACATTTCACGGTCACAAGGCCGTCGTCAGAGATAAAGAACAAGCGGTGTGCCAACTAAAACATCACAGCAAGAAGCAGGACAGGATGTTAGTTTGCAATACAATACGGTGTGAGTTGGCAGCCATTATCAGGAACGTGTCTCACGGTATACAAGTTATGATAAAACGTAGAGCGAACAAGAAGTAATCACGTAGATTGAATATAAATGGGGAAAAAGAGTATACAGGTTGACTAAATAACAAACTGATACACTTCTTTTCTTTCGAAGGGAAGACTAACGTCTGGTCAAAGCCTACTGGTCAGACATGTTAGTCAGAGTCAGGCAAAACATACTGACAAAGACGCTAACCGCAGCTTCCTCGTAACCCTTACTGGAAACGGGCTGTTTTCGTGGCTAACAAGGTGAGGGATCGACGTAATCCCTGTAGTAGTGAGCGACACGCAGATCAAGCCAAGCATAGCACAACCGCCTGGAGGTTCAC
>JAVGWX010000007.1:50442686-50617686 GCA_036924085.1 Ariolimax columbianus | reverse complement strand
CAGGTAACACACATTTGTTTAGAATCTTTTAGTCAGGTAACACCAATTTGTTTAGAATCTTTGAGTCAGGTAACTTAAATTTGTATAGAATCTTTGAGTCAGGTAACACAAATTTGTTTAGAATCTTTGAGTCAGGTAACACAAATGTGTTTAGAATCTTTGAGTCAGGTAACATAAATTTGTTTAGAATCTTTGAGTCAGGTAACACAAATTTGTTTAGAATCTTTGAATCTGGTAACACAAATTTGTTTAGAATCTTTGAATCAAGTAACACAAATTTGTTTAGAATCTTTGAATCTGGTAACACAAATTTGTTTAGAATCTTTGAATCAAGTAACACAAATTTGTTTAGAATCTTTGAATCAAGTAACACAAATTTGTTTAGAATCTTTGAATCAGGTAACACCAATTTGTTTACAACCTTTGAGTCAGTTAACACCAATTTGTTTAGAACCTTTGAGTAATGTAACAAACATGTAGGATCTAGAGGTAGTGCCGGGTGAAAAGCTCATATTAACGCCGAGAGTATGAGCGAATTCTTCATCAAAACATGAATTCAAAACATGAGATTGACATTAAGGTATTTTCTCCTCAAAGATATTGTTACTTATTTTTGCTATTCCGTATTTGTGTGATGCCTTTGCTCCTTAACACAACGCCGGCAGTATTGTTTTTTTTATAATTCAGCCGAAGAAAAACGAAAACTACGCCGGAAAATATTATATTGTATGTCCATTGGGGGAGGTAGGAAAAGGGGGCATGGTTGATATACATGGTGAGGATAATAGTACTTGTAAAAAGATAAATTAGACTAAAACATGTTTTTTTCTAAATACAACCACCTACAAGAACAAGAGGGCACAGCTACAAATTAACTAAAGGAAGGTCCAAATTAGATTAAATATTGTTTTTTAGTCAGAGAGTGGTGAATGCTTGGAATGCATTGCCACAGGAAGTAGTGGAGGCAAAGAAAATTAACGCATTTAAGAATATATTGGATGCGCATAGCTTTTACAGCAAGGAAATGTAAATCAAACTGGTTGTATACAGACTCTGCAGAGTCTTCTAAACCAGTATAAAGACGTTAAGTTAAGTTAAGTTAGATAAGAAACTGGTCCTGAAGTGTTAGACGCTACATCGACATTTCTAGGCGTCATGGAGACCTAACGCCCGGGATTTGTCGTGCCCTCTATTAAAGTATACATACAAATGTATATTATTATGTGCTTCCGTTATCCGAGTAGTACCTAAGTGGAAAATAATAGGATAACTGAAGCTTTCAAGCGGGGTGTAAATGACGCGTAAGGAGGGGTTGTACATGGGGCTAGCATCCTCATGGGGCTAGCATCAGTAGTTACACTACTGTCGGGGAATGTTACTAGAGACTTCACTATACTAATCCACAACTTGTGTGAAGCAGGGTGTCCAGTTTCTTTAGCCGCTGCTTTTTTATTCCGTAGCCCTATGTCAGGTAAATATTTATAACTGGGTCGATTGAAACGTGACGTCGTCGTAATTGAGCCCCGTACCTTTGCCGTGAAAAGCGGGTGCTCTATTCCAGTATAGAGATTAAACGCAAGATGACCACACAATAGCACTGAGCACATCTGGAAAGTACCCTCTCCTCATACAGTATGAATAGGGGTGGGATGGTTTGGATGGGTGATATCACCAAACCCCCCCCCCCCCCAAAAAAAAAAAAAAAACCATACCTGGAATTTCTTTAGTTTAATTGTTGCTGAAACAAGTATCACAAATCATCATCACATTCACAAAATTGTAACGCTCACCATCTCACGATTTCATTTTACGGGCATTTCATCACACTCCACATGATGTATCACCACACATTATTGTTATTATATCGGATATATCATTCACGTCCCAACAGAATACAAGTACGATCAGGTCAATCAGAGTGTCATCAAAATTAACGTAAGTCGATTACCATAAGATAAACCGACAATAGAAGCAGCTTATCACATGTATAGACGCAATTGGTAAAAAAAGCCAATAATGAGGGGAAACAACCTCAGTAATCACTTAAATTAACTTCTCTTTGCTTATGACCAAGCACTAATAGCCAACTCAGAAAAATAAACTGCAGGAACATATCAACAACCTTAATTAAATACGTATCTCTGTACGGATTGCAGTGTGAAAATCCACATAGACAAAGCCGAAGTTGTGACGAATATAAGAAAAGAAATAGAAAACAATAATATCCATACAAAACCCTCACGTAAAGCAGGTGGAAAATGTCACGTACCTGGGAAACAAAATCTCAAACGATGGAAAAGGTGACACAGAAACCCAATACATATAATAAAGCAAGTCAAAGCTGATAGTGGGATTCCAGAATTACAGTTAGGAGGACAGACTCAGAAAAACCGACCTACAGTGTCTAGAAAAGAGAAGAATTCGAGGTGACTTAATACAGGTTTATAAGACAATCAAAGGAACGGATAAATTAGTCTATAACAAGTGTTTTTCAAAATACAACCACCTTTAAGAACAAGAGGGCATAGCTACAAATTAACTAAAGAAAGGTCCAGATTAGATATTAGGAAGTATTTTTTTAGTCAGAGAGTAGTGAATGCTTGGAATGAATTGCCGCAGGAGGTAGTGGAGGCATGGACAATTAATGCATTTAAGAATAGATTGCATGCGCATAGCTTTTAGAGCAAGATAATATAAATGAAACTGGTTGTATACAGACTCTGTAGAGTCTTGTAAACCAGTATAAAGACGTTACATTAAGTTAAATCATTGGACAAATGTACCCAATGTTACTACGAATATAACCACGTGACAATATGTATAGAAAGAACGCTATACAACATGATATTCCTACTCACATTGTGCTATAAGTGCCAGAATTGGACATAAACAAACAACTTTGAAAGAAGTATCATAACAACAGAGATGAAATGATAGCAGCAAATGTTTGGAGAAACAAGAATGGATAGAACAAGAATATTAGGAGACAAGTAGGTATAACACCCAGTGTTAAAGTTCACTAAGAGACATCAAAGTAAATGGATCGGCCATATGACACAGCAAACACCAGATAGTTTCCCTCAGAAAGAAATGCTTTACAAATACAATGTATACAAAGCCAAGGTCCGACCATGCAAAAGATGGATAGCAGAAATAATAGAAGTAGTAAAGATCCCAATATACGAAGCACATTTTAAGACCCAGTAAAGAAACCACTTCATAATCTGACGCTGAAAGTTACAAGCAATACAAACAGCGAACAGAAGAAGGAACAGACAAGAGCAAACTAGTTTGTTAAGCCACAGAAAGGAACCGAGCCCACTCCGCAGCCACATGTACACACAATTGAAGATTGGCAACTCCGTCATGTGTACACGCGGACATGGACCTCAGACTACAGTGTACACACTACAGAACTGTTCCAAGTATAATGTACAGAGACAAACATACTACAGAACTCTCCCAAGTGTGATGTACAGAGACAAACACACTACAGAACTGTCCCAAATGTGATGTACAGAGACAAACACACTACAGAACTGTCCCAAGTGTGATGTACAGAGACAAACACACTACAGAACTCTCCCAAGTGTGATGTACAGAGACAAACACACTACATAACTCTCCCAAGTGTGATGTACGGAGACAAACATACTACAGAACTCTCCCAAGTGTGATGTACAGAGACAAACATACTGGTACATAGAAACAACACTGAACTAGAAACTTTATGGGCCTATTTTATTAGCAAAAAGTGAGCAAGAATTTCAGAAGCTAGAGACAACAATATAAAAAATAAGTCAAGAGTTTGGATTAGACATTAAAATAAAGAAAACAAAGACTAAGATAATTTTGAAAAGTGACAAGAAACCATGTATGTAGATAAACATAAAATACTACTTGAACAGGTACAGATTTTCTCTTATCTAGGTCATATAATAACGGACGAAGGCAGCTGTGAAAAAGATATAATAAAGCGAATAGGTATGGCTAAGATGGTATTCAACAACTCGCGACACATACTGACATCCAAACAGATAAACCATACATTGGTAATGAGAATTGTCAGGTGTTCTGTAGACTCATCACTACTTTATGAAACACTGACACTGAAAAACAAGTTGGAAAAGAGTATTCAAGCCTTCCAAATGTGGGTATATAGAAGATTGGTCGCATTTCTTGGAAAGAGAAGATGTACTTGATGCTTTTGATGTAGTTTTAAATCTCAGTTTTTCTTATCCTAGAAATGTTTCCTTTCCAAATTGGCGAGCCTCATCTACCCAAAAAATGTACATGTTTATGGTTTTAGAGCTTCATCGCACTTTTTCCTATTAATTGAAACATGTCGGTCCAGTGAAGATCGTAAGTTTGACTTCGCTTTTAAAGACAATATATGACGAACGCCCATTGAGCATTTGATTGAAATTGTAGAGCTTGACTATCCCTCCCCTCCCAGCTATGACAGCATTTAGGAACCATGCAATTAACAAGATCCATCTTTATGGTTATGCATGACGATATCAACAAATCAACATTCCGATACTTGCACTCGCATATCTTTCTTTTTTCACCTTTGATCCGTGCACTGGGTGAAAAAATTTGATGTCAATGAAAGAAATGTTCACTTTTTGTGTTTTAGACTTGGCAAAGCCGTTTTCCGGTTCTAAAGATAGCTGTCAAACTAGAGTGACCTCCCTTTGTATTGCATAAACGTTGTAGTTGTGGCAGAGTTTGAGTCTCGAACAACTCCAACAACTCCAACAATTTTGCTGGCAGCCACATATACCAACAGGGTCTCGCACTCTGGACAGGTCGAAGGTTGGGAGTTGAACAAGGCGGGTCAATAACTTGATGCCCTTCAGGTAGTCCAGATAAAGTCATTGGATAAAGATGGCGAACTTGACACAAACTCTTGTCAAAATCGTTTGTGCTGGGCACATGCTTATCAAGACAGTTCAGTATAATTTTAACCTGAACGTCACAAATTACGAGAGAGAGAGAGAGAGAGAGAGAGAGAGAGAGAGAGAAGAGACACGGTGAGAGACAGAGATAAACATAGTGAGAGACAGGGAGGCATATGAGAGAGAGAGAGCGAGAGAGACAGACAGAGAAATATAGAGAAAGAAAGAGAGAGAGAAAGAAAGAGCGAAGAGAGACACGGCGAGACTTAGAGAAAGAGAGAGAGGGAGAGAGAGAAGAGAGAAACATAGGGAGAGATAGGGAGTGATATAGTGAGAGACAGAGACAGAAAGGGATATAGAAGAGATACATAGTGAGCAATAGATAGAGAGAAGAGGGACATAGTGAGAAACAGAGAGAGAGAAGTGACATAGTGAGAAACAGAGAGAGACATGGCGATACAAAGAGAGAAAGAGAGAGGTAACAGTGAGAAACAGAGAGAGAGAGAGAAGTGACATAGTGAGAAACAGAGAGAGACATGGCGATACAAAGAGAGAAAGAGAGAGGTAACAGTGAGAAACAGAGAGAGAGAGAGAAGTGACATAGTGAGAAACAGAGAGAGACATGGCGATACAAAGAGAGAAAGAGAGAGGTAACAGTGAGAAACAGAGAGAGAGAGAGAAGTGACATAGTGAGAAACAGAGAGAGAGAGAGAAGTGACATAGTGAGAAACAGAGAGAGAGAAGTGACATAGTGAGAAACAGAAAGAGACATGGCGATACAAAGAGAGAAAGAGAGAGGTAACAGTGAGAAACAGAGAGAGAGAGAGAAGTGACATAGTGAGAAACAGAGAGAGAGACATGGCGATACAAAGAGAGAAAGAGAGAGGTAACAGTGAGAAACAGAGAGAGAGAGAAGTGACATAGTGAGAAACAGAGAGAGAGAGAGAGACATTGCGATACAGAGAGAGAGAGACAGATAAGTGACATGGTGGTAAACAGAAAGATAGAAGTGACATAGTGTGAAACAGAGAGAGAGAATGACATAGTGAGAAACAGAGAGAGAGAGAGAGACATTGCGATACAGAGAGAGAGAGAGAGAGACAGATAAGTGACATGGTGGTAAACAGAAAGATAGAAGTGACATAGTGTGAAACAGAGAGAGAGAATGACATAGTGAGAGACATAGTGATACAGGGTCAGGCAAAACATACTGGACAAGACCCTCACCTCGGCTTATTAGTAGCCCTCCCTGGAAACGGGCTGTTTTCATGGCAGCCTTACTAATGGGTTGCGGGATCGACGTAATCCACGTAGTAGTGAGTGACACGCAGATGAAACCAAGCATAACACAACCACATGGATGACCCCTGTCCACCTTCATCAGCACGGTCGGGATGTGAGGAAATTTACTGCAACCCGCCACAATGTATTTTCGTAAATTAAATTGTGGGAAAATATCAGTTGTATTAGATTGTGGGAAAATATCAGTTGTATTAGATTGTGGGAAAATATCAGTTGTATTAGATTGTGGGAAAATATCAGTTGTATTAGATTGTGGGAAAATATCAGTTGTATTAGATTGTGGGAAAATATCAGTTTTATTATATTGTGGGAAAATATCAGTTTTATTATATTGTGGGAAAATATCAGTTGTATTAGATTGTGGGAAAATATCAGTTTTATTAGGTCGTGGGAAAATATCAGTTTTATTAGGTCGTGGGAAAATATCAGTTTTATTAGGTCGTGTTAAAATATCAGTTGTATTAGATTGTGGGAAAATAATAACATTCTACTGTGGAAGATCGGGATTCAAATCAAAGGAAAGACCAAGATGCCAATGGATAGACAATACCAAAAACATCGTATACTAGCATAATCTCACAACGACAACATAAACATTGCTGGCCCAAGTGCGAGACCTGTATCTCCCAACTACACTCCACGGCATCAGTGGAAGGATGATGTGAATTAAGGTAGTATTAGATTGTGTGCTAAGAACAGATCTCATTTTTGAAATTATATTCCAAAAGCAACATTTCTTTTAATGGACTCGACAGTGAAAGTGCTAATTCATTTTGGTATGCGCGTTGAATTTCCAGTGAAACAAAAAAAAAAACAACAACAAAAACACTGAAAATAATAGCCATCGGACAACACAAATAGTGAGACAAAAGAGGCGACGAATCTAGGCGAAGAATGACATTTGGTCAGACTAGGCCAAACTCGAAATAGAACGCTGCATGTACCTGACAAGTACATGTCGTGTGAGGTCGGTCGGACAACCAAATAAATGATCGGAATGGGACATCCGTTTTGGTTTGATCCTGTCCGATGTTACAGGTAAAGGAGTGCAGACTTTTTGTTTGTTCATCACATCAACTACTGACTTGAAACAAATGATGATGGTGTTTCGCCATTACGCTCGATGTGAAGCATAAGGTAGACCCACAACTACATCTGATCCCTTACAGGAAGCCTGTATCTACACTAACAAAGTTGAAATATACGACGTGGCATAATTATTTGTATTCTACTCTTTGGTGAATTATGTTCTGTTCTGTTACTAAAAGACAGATTAACTGCACTTCAGGCACACCGACCACCGAAGACGGACGTGTCGGACCTAAAGGTGCAAATATTGCAGTCAAACTGTAAACTAGCGACACAACGCATTCTGTTCTCTGGACTACTTCCTACTTGCGAAGCCCTGTTCAGGGCTTGGTAGCGGGAGATTGAGAAGAACGAAGAAGAAGAAGAAGGCACACCCATATGTGCCCAGTCTCTCTCAGTAAATGACGAAGGGTGTGGATACTGACGGTTCCTGCAGCTGGTTGGTTGTACACACTTCTGCGACGTCCTCTCTTGCACCCAGTCCGCTCGAACCTCGTTAGATATCAAAGGTATGGAGCCTGTGCATTGGTGATTCATCTAATGCGGTGGGGACGGCGTGGCCTAGTGGTTAAGTGGCACGGCTCACAACCCGAAGGTGCTGGGTTCGATCCCCATCACAGCACCGGCCGTTACCCCGGGGAAGCAAACCCTTAGAAAATGCAGGAGGAAGCAGACCCTTACATAAAATGCATGCTGAAGTCGGATGCATTGGGCCGACAGGCGCAAAATAAAAACCACAGTGCAACGCACATCCGCCTTGGGGAATATATAAATAAGGCGAACGCAACAAACAAACAAAAAACAAACAAAAATCTATTGCGGTGTCATCATCTAACAGGTGATTATTGACAGTCTTTAAAATGCAATTTCTATCAATATCTAGAGTACCCGTAGTTGATGTCTGTGACGCCTGAATGTCAGCTCTTTCCTTGCCATGAACCCCAGAATGACAAGAGCAGAAAATAAACAATTTCAATTATAATAGTTTTTTAAAAATATTATTTGTCTTTAAATTATAAGTTTTTTCAGATTTAATGATCAGCGAGGAGCGCGGGGCCGAATAGTTTTGAGAGCTGCCTGCTCACAAGGAGGGCAGCGGTTCGAATCCCCGGTATGCATATGTTGTTTTTCTGTTGGGGGTGAAATAAACAAACATAGCCAGCACACGACGTGGTGACTGACAGCAGTGCCGAAGCGGTCTGTAGTCCTCAGCCTTCAAAACCCCTCGACAACTCCAGCAATGGGGAAAATGTCGTATGACAGTGTTTAAAAAAAAAAATGATCAGTGACTGATTGTAAAGTACAAAACGTATCTATAAAATCAATATGTTATGATAGTTGACATCAAGCTTTGAAAATTTAACTGCAGATCAAAGTATAATTAAAGTGCTGCAACACATCAAAATTCCGTGAAATACCGTTTGGGAATCCCTGTCCCAGGTAGACAGGCAGAGTGAGAGAGAGAGAGAGAGTGAGTGAGATAGTGAGAGAGAGAGATAGAGAGAGAGGGAGAGAGAGAGAGAGAGTGAGTGAGTGAGTGAGAGAGAGAGAGAGAGAGAGAGAGAGATAGAGAGAGAATGTGATGTGATCGCGTTACAAAACACAGTCATAATCGGAAGCGGAATTGAGTGATAGCTACCATTTAACATATGTCAATGATTACGCTAAACATGACCTCTAACATCAAAAGCCAGTGTCCCGGTCTTCTTGCAACATTACAGCTAAACTAACGGTAGAGGGGATGAAGTGGGAGTCTCTGGCGCCCTACAGCCAGATTAATGATGGTAATTAAGTCTGTAAGCCATATGTAGCTCTTCTAGGACAGAAATAATCAAGTCACCTAAAAATAGGCTGGGTGGCCATGTCAGTGATTGAATGGCGGGTCACGTTTATCTTTAGCTAATAAATTGATGCAGTAATAGTGAATCATAAGTATTTGCAATTTCATTATAAACGGCGAATATATTCATATACGTGAAAATTGACGTAATTTACATCGTCTCGAGGCGCTGCATCAGGCATGTGATACATATCGGAATTATTTTTTGTGAACAACCTCTGCCAGTAAATGTTTCCCATGCATGCCTGCTGTCAAGGAGGGCAGTGGATCGAATCCATGGTAAGGCATATGTTGTTTTTCTGTCGGGGGTGAAATAAACAAACATAGCCAGTACACGACGTGGAGACGTCATTGGCGAAGCGGCCTGTAGTCCTCGACCTAAAATTCCCTTTACTACCAAGGAATGGACATAGGTGTACACAGGTGGTTCAGCAGAGGGGGCAGTCCAAAACGGGGTTGGAGGCATAGTCATAAGACACAAAAGTGGAAATATAACAGAAGAGACCCTCCCAACAGGAAAGTTGTCCACAAACCTCAGAGCAGAATCGATGGCCCTCCTGCGAGCACTGAGAATACTTCAAACAGAAAGGCAAACTCCAACAAAAATAGCTGTATTCACGGACTGCAGAGTATTATTAGAGACAGTACAAAAAACAAATAACGAACCACTGTTATCAGAGATCAGAGCAGAAATGAGAAAACTCAAGAGATCCTAAACAATAGTGCTCCAGTGGCTACCCTCCCATTGTGGAATCACGAGAAACGAGAGAGCTGATGCTCTGACAAAAGATGGCAGCAAAAAGGCACAATTTAATCATCGAGTACCATACAGAGAAATCAAGAACATCATCAGAAATAACTATATACACCAATGGAGAGAAGACAGAAACATGAGCAGTACACCAGACCCAATTCACCAACTCAAAAGAAATAACAAACTACCTTATTTCGTCTGTGAACTTGACACTGCAGACTACTAGAACATCTGTACCGACTGAAGATCTCACACACTTATAAGTGCCCATGTGGAACAGGATGCCAGAACCCTGAACATATTCTACAAGAATGCCCAATCTATATAAAATGAGATGCCAGACCTGGCCAGAGAGTGCAGAGCTGAGACAAAAGCTGTGGGGCAGCCGCTCCGACCTAGTGAAGACTACAGACTTCTTCATGGCGACTGGCCTGCAGATATAGCATGACCAACAAATCATTAACGCAAAGCAGAAGAAGAACTACCCCAGCAATTATAATTAAGTCATTATACCGGTTAATAAGATAATCAACGTAAAAGAAAAATTAGACTATAACAAGTCTTTTTCAAAATACATCCGCCTGCAAGAACAAAAGGGCACAGTTATAAATTAATTAAAGAAAAGTCCAGATTAGATTCTAGGAAATATTTTGTTAGTCAGAGAGTGGTGAATGCTTGGAATGCATTGCCACAGGAAATAGTGAGAGCAGGGTCAATTAATGCATTCGTGAATAGCATATATATTTTTAGATCAAGTAAATGTAAAATAAACTGGTTGTATATACAGACTCTGCAGAGTCTGCTAAACCAGTAAAAAGACGTTAAGTTAAAGTTAAAACATTTTTTTAAAAATCTGCCACGGAATACAATAATCTGTTTTGTTATTTAGGACCAGAAGCTCTTCAGCCCTTATCTATGGGTAGGGAAGCTTATTTTATTATTATTATCATTATATAATTACTTTTATTTTCACTATTATTATTATTATTATTACTACTGTTATTATTATTATTATCATCAATATTCTTGTTTTATTATTATTTTTTGTTATTATTATAAATATTAATATTGTTATTAACGTTATTCCTAGTTTTTAGTTATTAGCCGACCTGTACTTCTACAGTGGCAGATGCCCCTGTGCAGGTCCCAGCTCTGGTATCAGCTGGATGTAGACGGGGGGAGGAATTCCTGCCTGGCGGGCTAGGATCTAGCAGCTTATTTCTCAGCTACGTTGGGATAAGTGCCGTGGAGGGTGGTTAACTGATGTGGAGTCCATCTTAATAGACTCAAACACTAGAGCAAAGTAGACACGCAGCCTGTTAGGCGCCATCTATGCTACTCTAAACAAACCACTTAAACATGGTCGGTGTTATGCCATGTCACACAGTTAGTCGCCTCTTACGACATGCTCTCTGTGGGGCAGTGGTGCTATTCTCGTCCTTGTCATACACAAAGACCCCGGCGGACCACTGCTGTTATTATTACTATTATTATTGTTTTATTATTGTTATTATTATCAGTTATTATTATTCAGTCTGTGAAGTAAAAGCCGTGAGGGAGAGGAGATGGCTACCGCCCTCATTTAGCCGAGCCTTTGAAATATGAGATCATTAACATCTCACACCCCTACGGCAGTAATGCTATGTGTTGCTTTACTTTACTTTTTATTATTATTCATGCTGAAACACGGTTTATAACCTTTCATACACACAAACACCATTTAAACATTTAGGGACGGTACCTCAGTGAGTTTGGTTTTAGACACACGAAACATCTCGCATCACTGAAACACGGGAAATGGCGGGGTCTAGTGGTTAGGTGGCACGGCTCACAACCCAAAGGTCCGATCCCCAACAAATAAAACACTAGAATAGGTGCATGCAGAAACTCACATTTGCATTAAGCATTTAAGTCCAATATCGCGAAAATGACTACGGTCCAGGGTGGAAAGAGCGTGCCGCCGTCAGTGGAATACAGAGATGCAAACCCTTACCAAAAAAAAGTAATTATTATTGTTATTATTGCTTTAATTATTATTTTATTATGATTATTAATATTGTTATTGTTACTATTGTTGCTATTAGTATTATAATTATTAATCAGCTTGCCTGAGCAATTACGTCATGGATTCTAGTTAATAGTGTTGGGGGATCCCTGGCCTTCCTTCCCACCGCGAAATGCATCTGCCTCCTTCATGTGGGAATCAAAGTAAACAAACTCGTCGACAGCGGATGTGCCAGGTCGAAAAAAGCAAATATCACAGTCCAACTGTAAAAAGTTGCACGACATACCCTGCGCTCAAAACAAAGCACAAGTGTGCCAAGTTTTAAAAAAGAAATGTATCCCAAGAGTACATGTGCCAGTGAAGTATTTCTTTTACGGAAAATGAAAGATTTAGCTTGTCTTGACTTTGTTCGTTCTCAATCTCCATTTACCAAACCCTAAAAAGGACTTAAGTAGCGGAATGTAGTCCAGAAAACGGAATGCGTTGTGTCGTAGTTTACAGCTTGACTGCGATATTTACACCTTTCTGTCCAACACATCCGACTTCAGCAAGCATTTTTTTAGTACCGTGCTAGCATTCCCCCATCCCTTCTCCTTATCCAGTCTACCCTGTTATCCAGGATCACCGCGTGGAGGTGTAGACATGGTCTTAGCAGCTCTGGTTCGCTGGCCCTGACGCTAGCAGTCAGCTATGGGTCGCTGACCACTATAGCTCATGCGCTGCTCAGCATCTTGATAAATGATAGGTTTAAACATAGAAATATAAAAATCCTCTTGCAGTAAGTTACAAAATGTTAAAGGTGAAAGGTAAAGGTGAGTCCCATGGCAAAAGTTGCCATCGTGGAGGATGATAACTCTTCACGGACTAAGACGCAGCCTATTTGAAGTGGGGTGGCCAGTTCCCCTTCTTGCTGTTCTTACCTTTCATAACTCATACGTTAGGCACCCATTTTACAGCTGGGTCGACCGGAGGAGCGGTCGTACCACGATCACATAACGCCCGGATTTTTTGTTTCTGTTCGTTCGTGATTTCGAACCCTGGAGCGGTGTAATCTCAGTCTTACAGTCTTAGCAAGCCAGCTCTCTGTCGACTATACTACACGCTCCACAACATTTTACAACTACATAAACACTCATACACAATCTTGGGACCAAAACAACAACAGATAAACAGTATATATTTGTTTGTCAACATCGTCACCAGTGCCATAATTAATCTCTATCCAAAGAATCCAATCATTCTCCATACTGCTCCAGCGGGATCAAGATACTGAGCAGTGCATGGGCTGCAGTGGTCAGCGACCCAAAGTTATCTGCTAGTGTCAGGGCCAGCGAAACAGAGCTGTCAATATCCTTTTACACCTCCACGCGGTGATCCCGGATAGCAGGCTGCAAGAGAACAGACTGGCTAAAGAGAAGGGATTGAAGAGGGAAGGCTAGCCCGGTACCCCAAAATGCCTGCTGAAGTCGGACAGAAACTTGCAAATATTACAGTTAAGCTGTAAACTACAACACAACGCATTCCGGTGTCCTGACAACGTCTTGCTACTTGTAAAGACCTTTTTCAAGCTTGGTAGCGGGAATTTAGAACGAACGAAAAAGAAGAAAAAGAAACATTGCTCCAGTATGATTCATATGTAACAGATGCAGTGACCTCACTCCATTTGAAGGAATCATGTTTCAAGAGTTTGCTTTCATTCGCCGTTTTGCTTCAATGGGAAATAATATGTTTTAACTGCGGCTGCTTCCTTTACAATACGCTTGTAATCGAGTTTTATGCAGTGGCTGATTATTTTGACTGTCTTCTCTTTTATTTGCGTTCAGGATCTTTTGGTCATGCTATATCTCTGCAGACCTGTCGCCGTGATGGAGTCTGTAGTCTTCACCAGGTCGAAGCGGCTGCCCCACAGCTTTTGTCTCAGCTCTGCACCTTCTGGCCAGGTCTGGCATCTCATTTACCGATAGATTGGGCATTCCTGTAGAATATGCCCAGGGTTTTGTCCTCCCGTTTCACATGGGCACTCATCGGTGTATGATATCTTCATTCGGTACAGATGTTCTAGTAGTCTGCAATGTCAAGTTCTCAGACGAAATGAGGTAGTTTGTTGATTTCTTTTGAGTTGGTGAATTGGGTCTGGTGTACTGCTCATGTTTCTGTCTTCTCTCCATTGGTGTATATACTGATTTCTGATGATGTTCTTGATTTCTCTGTATGGTACTCGATGATTAAATTGTGCCTTTTTGCTGCCATCTTTTGCCAGAGCATCAGCTCTCTCGTCTCCCGTGATTCCTCAATGGGAGGGTAGCCACTAGAGGGCTATTGTTAAGAATTTCTAGGGTTTTCCCAGTTCTACTCTGATAACAGTGGTTCGTTGTCTGTTTTTTGTATTGTCTCTAATAGTACTCTGCAGTCCGTGAATACAGCTATCTTTGTTGGAGGTTGCCTTTCTGTTTGAAGTATTCTCAGTGCTCGCAGGGCCATCGATTCTGCTCTTAAGGTTTGTGGATAACTTTCCTGTTGAAAGGGCCTCTTCTATTATACTTCCACTTTTGTGTCTTATAAATATGCCTCCTCCCCCGTTTCGGCCTGCCTCCCATATGTGTACATTTTTGACTGTATTACTGTAATCCTGGTGTTCATTCAGGCATGTTATGTGCCCTATGCCAGGTAGGCCAAATGTCGTCTAAACTCATCTCCCCATGCAGGACCAAGGTTTTATCGCGCCCCTTCCCTCCATCTCAATAGTGAACGTCCGGGACGACGATTTAATGTGTAGGACTAGCACGACGTCACTTTACGTGTCCATCTACTGTCAGACATGCGTACCACGTGGCCTGCCCACCTGTACTTTGTTAGCAACGGCGTATCTACGACGTCATTGAAGCAGGTTTGACTCATGATGGCTGTATTGCGGGTGTGGTCTCCTAGAGAAAGTGACTGTTCAACGCTCCATCGCTTATTGAGTAGCTTGGAGCGGCGCCATATCACTTTTCCGTAGGTTCCACACCTTGCAGCCGAACACCATGGCTGGAATGACCAGGCTGTTGAAGGTGTGAGCACTCGCTTTGTTGTTTTTCACCTGTTTAAGTACGGTCTTTATGAGATTGAAGCCAAACCACCCGCTGCTATCCTTCGTGAGATCTCTTTATGCATATTGTGGGAGTTCGTGGAAGATTACAATGACAACTTAAAAAAATAAAACATGATGAGGTTGCTGGCCCCAAGCACAACCTTCTTTTGCCGTCTTTTATGACATGCTCGGAATATATTCTTTAAATCCCGGGTACCACTCGGCTGCTTATTCAAGAAATTGGAGCAGAAAATTGCATTGTGGGAAAGAACATGTCTGATAAATGTCAAGAATGTCACAAGGATACAATGAGAAATAATAACATTAGAGATACTGTCACTTATGTGACTAGTGTGGGATTTAGGACTAAGTTAAATAAGCTACAGCTTGGAGCCTCAAAATGGGGAGGAAGACTAACGTCTGGTCAGGCACAATATACTGATCAGGCATGTTAGTCAGGGTCAGGTAAAATATACTGGCCAAGATCTTCACATCGGCTTTCTCGCAGACCTCCGTGGAAACAAACTGTTCTTCTTGGCAGTCTAGCTGATGAGGAGGGGGGTCGTCATGATTCCCGTAGTAGTGAGCGACACGCAGATGAAGTCAAGCATAGCCAAACCGCCGGGAGGTCTACCTTCAGCACCACGTTCAGGATGTGAGGAAAGCTACTGCAACCCGCCACTAAACGTCCTTGTTAGTGCGCACAAATAAGTAAATGTACTCGTTTTGGGGCATTTACAACAACAACAACAGGGCCTCAAGATAGATTCATCTAGTTGACCCCAATGTCCAAGAAATATTACGATTATTCTTATTTGTCTGATGGCAACACATTTCTCGGAAGAAAAGTAATTTTCAAAGCTAAAGAAAATGTGTTTAATGATCTGAGAGCAAACATATCTCAACAAAAACTATCTGAACATAGCATCATGAACATAGAATACTTTAGACTGCGTAGCATATCATTTCTTCTTCGTCGTCGTCGTTGATCTTCGTAGTTTGTTCTCAGTCTCCCGCTACCAAGACCTGAACATTATCAATCTCCCGCTACCAAGCCATGAACGTTCTCAATCTCCCGCTACCAAGACCTGAACGTTCTCAATCCCCCGCTACAAAGCCCTGAACGTTCTCAATCTCCCGCTGCCAAGCCCTGAACGTTCTCAATCTCCCGCTACCAACTCCTGAACGTTCTCAATCTTCCGCTACCAAGCCCTGAACGTTCTCAATCTCCCGCTACCAACTCCTGAGCGTTCTCAATCTTCCGCTACCAAGCCGTGAACGTTCTCAATCTCCCGCTGCCAAGCCCTGAACGTTCTCAATCTCCCGCTACCAACTCCTGAACGTTCTCAATCTCCCGCTACCAAGCCATAAACGTTCTCAATCTCCCGCTACCAAGACCTGAACGTTCTCAATCCCCCGCTACAAAGCCCTTAACGTTCTCAATCTCCCTCTACCGAGCCCTGAACGGTCTCAATCTTCCGGTACCAAGCCCTGAACGTTCTCAATCTCCCGCTACCAAGCCATGAACGTTCTCAATCTCCCGCTACCGAGCCCTGAACGTTCTCAGTTTCCCGCTACCAAGCCCTGAACGCTCTCAACCTCCCGCTACCAACTCCTGAACGTTCTCAATCTTCCGCTACCAAGCCGTGAACGTTCTCAATCTCCCGCTACCAACTCCTGAACGTTCTCAATCTTCCGCTACCAAGCCGTGAACGTTCTCAATCTCCCGCTACCAACTCCTGGACGTTCTCAATCTCCCGCTACCAACTCCTGAACGTTCTCAATCTTCCGCTACCAAGCCGTGAACGTTCTCAATCTCCCGCTGCCAAGCCCTGAACGTTCTCAATCTCCCGCTACCAACTCCTGAACGTTCTCAATCTTCCGCTACCAAGCCGTGAACGTTCTCAATCTCCCGCTGCTAAGCCCCGAAAAAGGGTTTGAAGTAGCATTTGTATGCGTTGTGTTGTAGTTTACAGCTTTACTGCGATATTTGTACCTTTCGGTCCGACACATCCGACTTCAGCCGGCATTTTTTGGGTACCGGGTTAGCCTTCCTACTTCGATCCCTTCTCTTTAGCCAGTCTTTTCTGTTGGAGCCTATTATCTAGGATCACCAGGTGGAGGTCGAAAAGGGTCTAGTCATAAATTTCACTGACTTTAACGCAGTCAGCTTTGAGTCACTGGTCGCTGCAGCTAGTGCACTGCTCAGCATCTTGATCCCATTAGATGGAATTATTCAATTGTTTAAAAGAAAGGGTATCCCAGCTTTATACAGTATAGGGCCTCACGACGTCTATAACCTTCACTGCATGTGACGAATACATTTTATGGTAGGAAATAGATTGTTCGTTCGTGGTCTCAGAATGCAATCTGATCAACTACCACTTTCCGACATATAAAACCAGAAGATCTGGTTACTCGACACGATGAAGGCCACGTACGAGAAGGATATATACCATTATGAAATCATATGCGCTCTACAACACGAGCTGACGACTAACGTAATACACTTGACCGAAAGGAGCAATAGGAATAACCACTGTGGTCGGTACCCTTCGTCGTGCCTTTACTTTCATAACAGAAAGCTAAGGTATTTCTACTGCATTAACGGCGTTTATCGTGAAAAGGACGTATTATGTTGTGTCGTAGTTTACAGCGAGGCTGCGATATCTATGTCTTTCGGTCTGACACATCAGAATTCAGCTTTCTACGAGTCCCTGACTAATGTCAGCTCAATCACAATGCTGCACTTTCACCCCCAGCTCTCTTTCAGCTGATACTAGTTTAGATTGAGTAAAGAGTAACAATGCTCAGGTGAACCACGCTCATCAAGACCATGCCTTACGTCATTGTTTGTGCTCCTGGAAACCGGCTGTGTTACAGCAGTGTGGACAACGAGGCAGGGAATCCATACTGTAATCTTCATAACTATGGACTTGCTAATAGGGTCTCAAAATGCACTACATCCAGGAGGATACAAGTCCACCTTCTCAAGTACGCCTTGGAATGTAAGAAGAGCCACTGTAACTGTCTAAATAAACGTTGTCAAGAGCTAATTCAGCACAAGCAGCTTAAAACAACAACAACATTCCCATAGGAGACACTGCTATGGGGGATGAAGTATTATAAACATCAGTTTCCCGTGACTCGTAACAGCACAAATGGACGGAAAAAGTTGGTCAGTATCTGACGTCGGGTACTGGATCAACGCACTCAAACCTCAAAGCGATGAACGCAAACGGTGCACGATCGAATCCCGCAAGTTTCAAGCGACTTCTGGTCTCAAGGGAAGCAAGACTAGTGTGCATGTATCTCAAATTACCTCCAGTCGTTTCGACTGATCGTCTTGCCACTGGTCCAAGGTAGCTTGGGACAAGAGAGTGAGATTGATATCCAGCGCAGTTTATTTCTCATTTTAATTCAGTTCAAGATACATCACCAAGACTACAATACATTTTTTTTTTAAACCCGTCTGATGCAGTTTCCACCAACGATAGGGATGGATAACTAACTTTATAAAGCGATTATTAATAATAACACTGACCACCAAACACAGGCGGAACGAACGGATGTCCGAGAGTGGCTAGTTCTGTCTCAGCCAGACTCAGGCATTCCTGCAAGTAGAGGTTCTCATACTCTAATTCGAGGGCCCTCTTGTAGAAGTTCTTTTCCTTCTCCTTCTTGGACTCCCGAGACTTTCGGGCAGAGTCGTTATTTTTGCGTCGCTTCTGCCAGTATTCAATGTCCTTGACATCAGTAGGCGTGGCTGTCTTGCTTCGTTTCCTGTAGTATAATGAATGAGAAATGTGGATGTTATTAGTGATGTAATGAGGAAATAACAAAACACTCATTACTGTGTGTATTCCTATTACTGTGTTAAAGTAAGTAACATGTCCTTTGCAGAACGTCGCCTCTTACAACTGTCAATCTATTTGACTGTTATAAGTTTCTTTGCAGGTGGGCAGTACGGTAGGTTGCCATTACTTTTCGTACGTGCAGGAACGGAAATACATAATGTCCGCCAAACTGGACACGAGCGTGATTTGAACACGGTGCGTTGGGATTGTGAAACGGACGCTTCAACCCTAACCTCCAATCACTGGTCCGCTATACACATTTCTAGGGCTGATGAATAACTGTCGCTTGTTCTTACAGTATCAATGCTAGTTTGTTATTTCACTCATAATAGATAATATGAGCTGTAGCGGTCAGGGACCAAAAGATGATTGCTAGCGTCAGCCTCAGCGAGCCTGAGCTCCCAAGACCAGTCATATCCACACAAACTGACAACAGTCATGTCTACACAAACTGACAACAGTGATATCCACACAAATTGACAACGGTCATATCCACACAAACGGACAACTGTAAAGTCAAATAAAATATAAGCTTGTAAAAAAACATCCTCCATTGGTCAGGGAGAGCAGATTCTACCAGCTCAATCACCCACACGCTTGTACGGCTTAACAAAATCTGACAAAACAAGCGCTTAGCCATATGCACGAAAATCAGATTTATGCGAACATTGGTCCTGACAATATTCATCTATGCTTGTGAGACATTGACAATTACAGCTGACTTGCAACAGATGATACAGGCTTTGGAGAAGAGATGTTTCTGAGGACTTCTAAGCGTCACATACAAAGACAGAGTTACAAATAAGGAAATGCGAGAAAGAATTAAAACAGCAATAAGGCCTTTTGAAGACCGCTTGGCAAACAGTCAAAAGACGAAAACTCGCTTGGCACGGTCACTTATTGCGATAAAACGGTCTTGCAAATATGATCATGTACGGAAAGGTGCAAAGCGAACGACGAAGAGGTCGTCTCAAAAAGATATGGGAGAACAACATAAAAGAATGGACCAATCTCCCACCTAATGAGGCACAGGCAGCGGCCGCTGACAGAGAGGGGTGGCGTGACGTTGTGTGGGTTTCTTCATGTGTACCAGAACGACCTCAACGGTTACTTAACTTAGCTTAACTTAACGGCGTTATACTCGTTTAGAAGACTCTACAGAGTCTGTATACAATCAGTTTCTTGGAGAGTGGTGTAACCGATGTGACAGTCCACCTTAATAGACTCAAACACTGCAGCTAAGTAGAGCCGCCGCCAGTTAGGATTCATCTATAGCTGCTCTTAACAAACCACATCAGGAGAGGTACAAATAACTTGAGTAGACTTTTAACTTGAATTTTGTCCGGACAGCGGCGGTTAAGTCTACTCTTTTCGATTTCCAACTACCAAATAATTTTTAACATAATCGACACTGAACACAGAAGACCGATCTCACTCAGAGGAATTTTTACCAGAAGATCCACGTGAAAAAAATGTCGGTCTTCACCTTGACTCGAATCCGCGACCTGCGGAACCCGAGGCGGACTGCTTATCTCGAGAAAACTGAATCCCCCTTGACTTGACAATCACTCAATCCTCGTGCAGATCACAACTGATCATGTCAATGTCGCGGCTTATCATATTTTACTGCGTCCCAGACTTATCGTATTAATTTGAAATTTATTGTTTAACGGTACGGCACACTTCGATTAACCTGAATTACTGTTAGGGAAGGAGAGAAAGATTAATGTCTGGTCAGACAACATATACTGATCAGACATGTTAGTCAGGGTCCGACAACATATACAGATCAGACATGTTAGTCAGGGTACGACAACATATACTGATCAGACATGTTAGTCAGGGTACGACAACATATACTGATCAGACATGTTAGTCAGGGTCCGACAACATATACTGATCAGACATTTGTTAGGGTCAGGTAAAATATACTGATCAGATATGTTAGTCAGGGTCAGGCAAAACATACTAGCCAAGACCCTCACCTCGGCTGCCTATGGTAGCCCTTGGAAACGCACTGTTTTCATGGCAGCCTGGCTAACGAGGTAAGGAATCGACGTGATTCCTGTAGTAGTGAGTGACACACAGATGAAGCAAAGCATAGCACAACCGCCTGGACGACCCTGGTCTACTTTCATTAGCACGCTTGTGATGTGACGAAAGCTACTGCAACCCGCCACTTAACGTCCTTTTCAGGGCGCACAAAAGAGTAAAGTACTCATTGTGGGCAATCGAAACAACAACAAAAACAACTGTTAGGGAAAGAAAAACAGCAGGTAGGAAAATGATCACCCCAGCTCATGAACACGTTGTGACCTCATGCGCTTTAAATTGTTTTATTATTGCTATCCCGGGAAAACGAGTTTTCACTCTTAATTTTCTCTGTGCCAGGTTGTAGAATGTATTTGCTTTCTTCATTTGTTTTGTCTCCAATACTGAGTGCTGATGATGAAAAGGGATTGGTGTTAGTTGTCGTTTTTGCTTGGAATGAAACCTTTAACACTTCATCCGGGTCGTAGGATTAATTTTGTATTTGTATATCACTTATATATCTTTTGAGCAGCGCGTGAGCTGGTCAGCGTCACATAGCTGACTGCTAGCATCAGGGCCAGCGAACCATAGCTGCCAAGACCCTTCTACACCTCCACGCGGTGATCCTGGATAACAGGCTGTAACAGAGCAGACTGACTAAGGAGAAGGGATCGAAGAGGGAATGCTAACTCGGTACTCAAAAAATGTTTGCTGAAGTCGGATGTGTTGGACCGAAAGGTGCTAATATCGCAGTCAAGCTGTAAACTACGACACAACGCATACCGTTCTCTGGACTACATTCTGCTACTTAAGCCCTTTCAGGGTTTGGTAGCGGGAGATTGAGAATGAACGAAGCCAAGCCATATATCTTTTTAGAGTCTTCATCCACGATTGGGCCTTCACATGTCATGGCTGAAAACCAAGAACCAAAACTTTGGTGGCAGTCTTATGGTGGTAAGAATCCTTGTTGGCTGCAATTATGTAAGTTCCTCCGAGGACTTCGTGGGCAGCAGCCAAAACTCAGACGCACGCAGTCAATCAATCAATAGTACGCTTAGGCGACCAGGGCCCGTCGCGTAGAATGACCGTATTCATGACTGCGTCTGATGGTCGCGACCCAGGCCACGTCCCAGGCGGCCTGCAGTTCTGTTGTGGAGGGGCGATCTGTTTTAGCCAGGTGTTGCGAGGGCGGCCTCGAGAACGTCTCCAAGATGAGCACGGCTTAATCCCGCAACTCGCTCCCACAGCCTGTCGGAGCATCTCGTGGGCTGTGACTCCCCGGAAAGGCTAACAACGTGACCGAAGAGAGAGAGAGAGAGAGAGAAAGAGAGAGAGAGAGAGAGAGCGAGACGACGGCGATCAATCGTTGAGACAATGCCTGCAAGTTGAGTACGTCGAACTACTTCGCTGTTGGAAATCATGTCATGTGAACTGGACGTTATTAGAAGAGTAGGCCTGGCCGCCACCTCTATGAATATCTTGCAGCGTCTGGATCCAGGCGAGGCTCTCACTGGTAACCAAGCTGTGCATCTACACAACCTGTGTCATTCCCGTCCTGTTGTATGGCTCGGAGACCTGAACTATCATACAGCATGACCAGAAGCACACAGAAGATTTCCACGTGCGCATTCTCGGCATCAACTGGTCCGATCGGATCCCAAACGCTGAAGTCACACGACGGACAGGTCTGAACAGCATTTTCACCACACGACAGCATTGTCCTGTTTTTATTCGGGCACGTTGCTCGACTTCCTGAAGACGCCCTGACCAACCAGCTCTTAAAGCAGACCATGTGCATTAGGGGTGTTAAGCAGCCCTTTCCTACATCGTCACGCCCCTTGGCCACACACGGACCTCCTGACTGAGCCAAACAGGAATGGCTTTACCATCACAGCGTGCAGCCTGGACAACAGCTATTCATTATGAACACGGTCTATTGGTGTGACAGGACCTCGTTGCCTAGACGGGTTGGTACTTCTTCTTCTACTACTACTACTACTACTACTACTACTTCTACTTACTACTACTACTATTATTATTACTACTACTACTACTACTACTACTGCCAGTGAGACGGCCCACGTCTCGTTGCATAGACGGGTTGCTACTTTTTCCTCTTCTTCTACTGCCACTACTACTGCCCCTACTACTACTACTACTACTACTACTACTACTACTACTACTACTACTACTACTACTACTACTACTACTACCACTACTACCACTAATAAAAATAGTAATGATAATATTAATAATAATAGTACTGCTGCTGCTACTACTACTACTACTACTACTACTACTACTACTACTTCTACTACTACTACTACTACTATTACTATTACTACTTCTACTACTACTACTACTACTATTACTATTACTACTTCTACTACTACTACTACTACTACTACTACTACTACTTCTACTACTACTACTACTACTACTACTACTACTACTTCTACTACTACTACTACTACTACTACTACTACTACTTCTACTACTACTACTACTACTACCACTAATAAAAATAGTAATGATAATATTAATAATAATAGTACTGCTGCTGCTACTACTACTACTACTACTACTACTACTACTACTTCTGCTATTACTACTGCTACTATTACTACTACTACTTCTACTACTACTACTACTACTATCACCTCGACAAGGCCGGATTTAGGCCTTGGCTAAGCAAGCTACAGCGTATGGTCTTACAATCCGCAGGGGCCAAACAGAATGTCAGATATGATTTTAATGTTCTTTTTTTAATGGGTTGGGGGGGGGGGGGGGGGGGGAGAATGGGAGACTAAACTTTTTTTCCCCACTCAATTGGCATTTCCGTTTCAAATTCTCCGTTATTGATCGTGTTCAGCCCTCTGAGTACCAGTGGATTCTACCCACAAGTCCCGACAAGCAACAACTCCAACAACAGGAACAGTTACAAATGCAAGCAGTCAGATCATCTCTTCACGGCTCTATAAATATCGCTGTAACTCATTTGGTTAAACAGATTGGTATGCACAGATAGGTATGCACATATAGGTAGATAGCACATAGATTATTACTTATATAGTTATATTTGTGATGCCCTTGAGGCATACTTGAGCAGAGGAACAACAGTTTACGATTATGCTGCAAACATATTTTCATGTTCAGTAAATTTAGAAACTTCAGAAACAGAGCTACGCTGAATATCCAAACAAAGTTTATAATAATCTTATGGGTGAACTGAGCCACTTTTATTCTTATATAACCAGAATTACCCTGGAAAGAACAAATTTGCTGCGAAGATCTGCACCAGATCATTTTCAAAGATAAGATTCATTTAGTTTTCCTAATGTGGAAGGAATATTACGACTACTCGTACGTTTATAAGAATAAACAAATTGTTTAGGAGAAAGGTAATTTTCACAGCTAAAGTTAAATAAAAAATGTACTGAGATAAGCCATGACTCAACATAAACCGTCCGCACTTAAAAAACATGTGCAGAGACAGCGATATGATGAGAAGCATATAATTTGAGGAGATTATTAATGATTCTGCTTTCAGTAAATCGAGAAAAGAAACTATTTAAATTGTAGGCCTTTATCGTATCGTTTTTCCGATTTTCAAACAAAATAATTATTACTTGTGTTGATTAAAAATAGTCTTGGTTATTTTCTTTGACAGCATATTGTAAGTTAAAATTACTTCTTCAATTTCATTTAAATATCGATTTCAATTGGTATACTATAGTGCAATCTATGACAGAGATCAAGGCAGCCAAATGAATATTTTTGTCCATCACAAGTGATGAAGACCTCTCTCTTTGTTCAGCCGTGTGGACAGTCGTATCTCCTGCTGTGTCTGCTGAAATGGGTGGCAAAGATGGCGCCGTAACTGGCTGCGAGTCTACATTTCTCTACTGTTTTGGATCATTATGGATGCCGCCAGACCACGGATTTGCATGGAATTCACACTAGTCAACGACTTACACTTGTGTTCAATTAAATGCATTAATTTGAAAATAAATGGAAGTTTTGAATTTTCACTTCAAATTTCTTGCTATTAGATTTAAAAAAAGCATGCAAGTAAATGTTTTCAAGTGTTGCAAAACCTTCTGGTATAATTTTTCTTTTAACATGGGGCATCAAAACTGCAAATAGCCTAGCCAGCTTAGAACCAGGTCAAGCCTAAATCAAAGTTTGTACCTAGACGTGGGATTAATTTTGTGTTTGACCTGGTGCTGTCACTAATAATAATAATGTTCATCTAGGCATCTGGGGCCCGTTGGGTCGATTGACCATTACCATGTCCAACTGCTGAGGCTTGTAGCCAAATCTCGTTCAGTGCCAAAGGGGAGACTGCTATCTGTCAGAGCCTTGTAGAACGTGGGCGCCCCCTCCCAAGCCTCCAACCGGAAGGTGGCACTAAAGCCATAACTTAAATATGCTTGTATCGCCTTCATCCCCAACATCAGTATCTTCTATGTGGCTATATTTACTTTAAATTTCCCTACGCTTTTGTGACCATGCGCCCAATTGGTACCCAGGTTGAGAGAAGCCGAGGAGGCGCACAGACTCACCAGATTGGGAGGAACAGTGCAACAGAGTGATACAGCAGAAATATACGTCCTCTTCTTCTTCTTCTTCTTCTTCTTCTTCGTTCGTTCTTAATCTCCCGCTACCAAGCCCTGACCACAGGACTTTGCAAGCAGCAGGATGTCGTCCGGATAACGGAATGCGTTGTGTCGCTATTTTGCAGCTTGACTGCGATATTTGTACCTTTCGGTCCAACACATCCATCTTCGGCAGTAGCCACATACAATAAGACAAAAGCAACCATCAGGGCCATATACACTGCAAAATGAATAAAAAGACCACCGTGATCGCACAGACAATGATGTCTACTACCAACGGAGCGGAGGAAGACTAACATCTGGTCAGGTGAGACATACTGATCAGACTATGTTAGTCAGGGTCAGGTGAAAACATACTGATCAGACTATGTTAGTCAGGGTGAGGTAAAAACATACTGATCCGACTATGTTAGTCAGGGTCAGATGAAAACATACTGATCAGACTATGTTAGTCAGGGTCAGGTGAAAACATACTGATCAGACTGTGTTAGTCAGGGTGAGGTAAAAACATACTGATCCGACTATGTTAGTCAAGGGCAGATGGAAACATGCTGATCAGACTATGTTAGTCAGCGTCACGTGGAAACATACTGATCAGACTATGTTAGTCAGGCTAAGGTTAAAACATACTGATCAGACTGTGTTTGTCAGGGGAAGGCAAACCATTTTGATCAGGCTATGTTAGTCATTGTCAGTTGAAACATACTGATCAAGACCCTACCTTACTTCCATGAAGCTCTTACTGGAAGCAGATTTCTTCATTACAGTCTGACTAGCGAGGTAGGGATCGACGTTATCCCCATAGTAGTGAACGTCACGCAGATGAGGCCGATCATATCCCAACAGCCTGTAGGATCCAGTCCACCTTTCTCAGCACGCTCGAGATATTTATATGTTCTTTTCTTCGTCTTATTGATCTTTGCCCAAAGCGGTGTGCGTTGCACTATGTTTATTTTGCGCCTGCCGGCCCAGTGCATCCGAAGTCGTCATGCATTGCATGTAAGGGCCTGCTTCCTCCTGCATTTTCTAAGGGTTTACTTCACCGGGGTAACTTCTTCTTCTTCTTCTTCTTCTTCTTCTTCTTCTTCTTCTTCTTCTTCTTCTTCTTCTTCTTCTTCTTCTTCGTTCTCAATCTCCCCGTACCGAACCATGAAAGGGCTTAAGTAGAAGAATGTAGTCCAGAGAACGGAATGCGTTGTGTCGTAGTTTACAGCTTGGCTGCGATATTTGCACCTTTCGGTCCAACACATCCGACTTCAGCAAGCATTTGAGTACCGGGTTAGCATTCCCTCTTCGATCCCTTTTCCTTAGCCAGTCTGCCCTGATGCAGCCTGTTATCCAGGATCACCGCGTGGAGGTGTAGAAGGGTCTTGGCAGCTATGGTTCGCTGGCACTGACGCTAGCAGTCAGCTATGGGTCGCTGACCACTGAAGCTCTTGCGCTGCTCAGCAACTTGATCCCACCGGGGTAACGACCAGTGTTATGATTGGGGAGCGAACCCAGCACCTTCGGATTGTTAGCCGTGACACTTAACCACTAGCCCACGTCGTCTCCACGATCGAGATATGATTTAAGATATTGCAACTAGGCACACGTTAAAACCATTTTCAGGGCACACGAAACAGCAAACATATTCATCAGGGGCATTCACGTACAACAACAACCATCAAGGTCATGCAAGGTATATGGGTCATACAAAACTCCTGACCTAGAGTAATTAATCGCTTGCGAGACGACGATTCGAAGAGATAAGTACCCATTAAACGTTGATAAACGTTGACACGTGGTCTCGTGAGTACAATTTATGTACGTGCGTGATATTTGTGAGACTAGTATCAGATGGTATGAACATCGTCTTGAATAACTGATTCATCGCCTGCAGCATGTCCTTTAGGGAGTTGTTCTTTTCCATGTATAGGAGAGAGAGAATGGAAGAATAGAGGAGTGAGTAACGATTCTTCTTTCTATGGATCGAAAGAGAAGACGTCAGGATACGCCTTTTCGTTGATTAATCAGGTTTCAATTGATTGATTAAATCAGGCTATACTATGGCATAGATCATGAAACTGTTTAATGGGAGGAAAGATCGACTGCGCTGTAGTGCATGTCTGGGCACTGGTTGTTAGTGACATGTGACCGGGGTTCTTCTTCTTCTTCTTCTTCGTTCTCAATCTCCCACTAGCAAAACCCTGAAAGGGCTTAAGTAGCAGAATGTAGTCCAGAGAACAGAATGCGTTGTGTCGTAGTTTACAGCTTGGCTGCGATATTTGCACCTTTCGGTCCAATACATCCGACTTCAGCAAGAATTATTTGAGTACCGGGTTAGCATTCTCTCTTCGATCCCTTCTCCTTATCCAGTCTGCCCTGCTGCAGCCTGTTATCCAGGATCACCACGTGGAGGTGTAGAAGGGACTTGGCAGCTATGGTTCGCTGGGCCTGATGCTAGCAGTCAGCTATGGGTAGCTGACTACTGCAGCATCTTGATCCCTGACCGGGGTTCAACCCCTGTTACAGTCACGTTTTAGTCGACTCAGATGTATACATGTACTTGATTTATTGTAAGGGAAGGAAAGACAGCGAGGAACGGAACTGGTCACGCCACCTAATAAACAAGTTGTTGTCTCTACAAGATAGTCTCAAACACTTCATCCTCGACAGCAGTGTAGTTTTTAGACTTCTTTTTTTTAAAAAATTCATCAGTGTAGTAAAAAAGCGACTAAAGAGAGTTGTGCGTAGTCCTCCTCACCATCAATACACGTTGTTTATTTCAGGGCATAGACCATTGACAACCATCCTCCAGCAAGTTCGATCTCTCTCTCGCTCTCTCTCTCTCTCTCTAGTTCAGGCCCAGGGACGGAAGTTCATTTTCAATCTCTTCTCTATGTGCTTCTTGGTCTACCTCTCTTCTTCTTCAACTGTGTATTCCATGTTAGGGCCTGTCTGACCACGTCTGATGGTGTTTTCCACAGCGTGTGTCCTATCCAACCCGATTTCCTTTGTTCGATTTGTTGCTTCACTGGTTGTAGTTAGCTTCTTACCCATAGATCAGTGTTGGACTCGGGCGAGTAGGGAGATCGACGAACCACGCAACCCTTCCCCACTTAAATCAAATTCATCACTCAAGTCATTTTCTTTTCATTTATCTAGTACTAACACAGTCGAGCCCTGTGACGACGGGCGAGCGGAGAGCTAATTCCGCTGACACGCTAAACTACAGCCAAAAAGCTGCGTCAGTTGCGGGTCTCCTAGCTGAGCAATAAAGCGGATGAGATACATGGATTTGCTGACAATCATGATCACCGTCTCGCAAAGCGAACTTTCCATGCTCTCACTGCCTGCGAGTATGCAGATCCCAAATCGGAATCGGCAGCCATCTCCGCACCCATCCACATCCCAGATCGGACTCGGCAGCCATCTCCGCACCCATCCACATCCCAGATCGGACTCGGCAGCCATCTCCGCACCCATCCACATCCCTGATCGGACTTGTCAGCCATCTTCGCACCCATCCACATCCCAGATCGGACTCGGCAGCCATCTCCGCACCCATCCACATCCCTGATCGGACTTGTCAGCCATCTCCGCACCCATCCACAACCCAGATCGGACTCGGGAGCCATCTCCGCACCCATCCACATCCCAGATCGGACTCGGCAGCCATCTCCGCACACATCCACATCCCAGATCGGACTCGGCAGCCATCTCCGCACCCATCCACATCCCAGATCGGACTTGTCAGCCATCTCCGCACCCATGCACAACCCAGATCGGACTCGGCAGCCATCTCCGCACCCATCCACATCCCAGATCGGACTCGGCAGCCATCTCCGCACACATCCACATCCCAGATCGGACTCGGCAGCCATCTCCGCACCCATCCACATCCCAGATCGGACTTGTCAGCCATCTCCGCACACATCCACATCCCAGATCGGACTCGGCAGCCATCTCCGCACCCATCCACATCCCAGATCGGACTTGTTAGCCATCTCCGCACACATCCACATCCCAGATCGGACTCGGCAGCCATCTCCGCACCCATCCACATCCCAGATCGGACTCGGCAGCCATCTCCGCACCCATCCACATCCCAGATCGGACTTGTCAGCCATCTCCGCACCCATCCACAACCCAGATCGGACTCGGCAGCCATCTCCGCACCCATCCACAACCCAGATCGGACTCGGCAGCCATCTCCGCACCCATCCACATCCCTGATTTACAGAATACTCGACTGGAAGGACTGGCTAGGTGAAAAAAGTAAAGGTACTCATCACTCGTGATGGACGAACAACAACCCATAGATCTTCATTCTTCCCCATGCACTACCAACCTGTACCCATTATACTTCGTAGAAAGATATTGACGAACAACAGAAGTTTTATCTGTGTTGTCTTTGCCGTTCTCAACGTTTCTGCTCCGTACAGGAGTATTGACTCGACATTGACATTAAACAGTTTTTATTTGGCATGACATCCGCGAGGAAACAGAGTTCTGGGATGGATATCGTCGACTCTGTGTCAACGTGAAAGTATAGATGGACTGACCTATGTGATCCGCATGACTGACGTTAGATAGACGAGAATGGTGTCTTTTTGGTGCCCATGCAACTACAACTGCCCTCGTGGCCGCCTGCCAACGAGATGGAGAGATGATCTGCATCCCGCCCGTTCGGCCATCAAGGTACCCCAGGGTGAAGGACATGCCTGGTAACATTGCCTGATTGAATATCACGATTCATGTACTCAAGTATTTTGGTATTGTGTGGGTAGTGCTAGGTATAATAAAATCAGAAATAAGTATGGTACAGAAACCGCAATGAATCAGACACAAGAACGACAATCCGCACGGATCCGGTATTTCAGTAACTTATTAATAGTTTTATATGTGTACTTGCTCTTTTCAATATGTTCATTTCTTCTTGCATGATGTGTTCGTTCTTATGTGTTTTATCAGCTGTCCCTGGTGAAGGCCATTTGGTAGTAACGTGGGAAACTTATGTTCTTGTTTCTGCTGCAGTACGATTTCTCAACCATATATATTCATGTTTCAAACACATTACTTTAATTCACAGTACCTCCGCAACGCATAGAGTTCGAATCCCGCAGTGTCCAGTTTGACAGATATGGTATTTTTTAAAATTGTATCTGTGCGATCGCTCTTCCGTGTACCGAAAATGGTGCACATCTGCCAAGAAACTTTGAACAGCCAAATAGGTTGGCAGTTGTAAGAAGCAACGTTCTACAAAGGACATGCCACTTACATTACTTCCGCAGGCTCAAAAAAAAATATTTATACCGTTTTCATATTTTATGTGTGCATGGTGATATGACAGCCTCATCGTGTAAAAAACTAATTGAAATAGAAACAACCACTGCAAGAGCACACTAAGTGATTTGTTGCAGACTTCCGGTAGAGAGATATCTACAGAAGTGACCCTATGTTTCACATGGAACGAACTAGAGAAAGAGGAGAAGCGGAATCTTGCTAAAATGTCATGTATCATAGTATATTGATATATAAAGTATATAGAGATATAAATGATCAAGTATGTTAAGATATAAAGTATCAAACATGTTGCGGTATAAAGTATCAACTACATTGAGATATAAAATATCAAGTACGAGGGTGCTTCAAATGAAAATCGTAAATATATTTTTTGGTAAATTTATTCTGAAAAAAAATATTTTAAACACAAACTACCATTTTTCTACGTAGTCACAATTGCGTTCGATATGTCCTCCAGCGCCCATAAAATGCATAGATTCATGCAGGAAAAAACATTATCTTTGTACACGTGCATCATCAGCTTGGTCTCTTCGTCAGACCTGAAAGTCTTTCCTTCCACTGCTTTTTTTAGTCGCTCAATGGCATGCAAATCACTTGAGAATAGATCTGGTGAATACCGCGGATGTGGTAGACCCTGAAAGTGGAAGTCATATATGGTTGCAGCCGTTTCACTGGCAGTGTGGGGTCGAGCATTGTCATGTTGCAAAAGGACACGTTTACCCAGAAGTCCACGTCGTTTGGATTTGATTGTGGGTCGAAGATGATTTCAGAGAAGCTCTGTATACGTGGCACTGGTGACAGTGTTCCCCCCTGGACATGTAGTGCTCTAAAAAAAACCACCTCGTTGATCCCAAAAGAGAGTCAGCGTAACCTCCCATGCAGATTGCTACGTGCGAAACTTCTTCGGTTCCGGTGAGGAGTGATGAAGCCATTCCTTGCTCGCTCTCTTCGTTTCAGGCTCGTGGTAGTGAAACCAGGTTTCATCTCCAGTAACAATTATTGATAGGAAACCATCGCCTTATCCTTCAAAGCCCTGCAAAAGTTTTCTACAGGGATCAACGCGTCGTTGTTTCAATCGTGAAGTAATCTGCCATAGCACACACCTTGCAGACACTTTGTGGTACTGTAGCACAACATGGATGACGTGCTGTGCTGAACATTGACTGATGTCCAAATGTGCGGCAATTTATTTACAGTCAGCCGGCGATTTTCCTTTCCGAGGCGGTCAAGGACTCCAATCGACTCTGGGGTCACAAGTCGATATGCCTGACCCGGTCATTAACAGTCTGCCACAGAACTCATGCCGTTTTTGAACTTCCTACTCTACTCATACACTTGCTGGTTGCTGGAGTTAAAGGCATACGCCACCGTAGTGGATATTTATTCCACGGTAAATTTATATAGGTTTCCCAACTTCACTGGTAAAAAAAAAAAATAACAGAACGATGCTCCTCTTTGATGCATGTCAATAATGGGGCGGCCATCTTTAAAACTGGAATCATGACGTCATGTTGTTCTTCTGCAACATCATGGTACGTGCAGTAAATTCTTGACACCTTTAGCAACCATATTTACAAGTCCCAATTCAAAAGCGCGGTTTTTCTCATTTCTATCCCACATTTAAGGTTTTCATTTGACGCCACGTCATATTTATCTATCTATCTATCTATCTATCTATCTATCTATCTATCTATCTATCTATCTATCTATCTATCTATCTATCTATCTATCTATCTATCTATCTATCTATCTATCTATCTATCTATCTATCTATCTATCTATCTATCTATCTATCTATCTATCTATCTATCTATCTATCTATCTATCTATCTATCTATCTATCTATCTATCTATCTATCTATCTATCTATCTATCTATCTATCTATCTATCTATCTATCTATCTATCTATCTATCTATCTATCTATCTATCTATCTATCTATCTATCTATCTATCTATCTATCTATCTATCTATCTATCTATCTATCTATCTATCTATCTATCTATCTATCTATCTATCTATCTATCTATCTATCTATCTATCTATCTATCTATCTATCTATCTATCTATCTATCTATCTATCTATCTATCTATCTATCTATCTATCTATCTATCTATCTATCTATCTATCTATCTATCTATCTATCTATCTATCTATCTATCTATCTATCTATCTATCTATCTATCTATCTATCTATCTATCTATCTATCTATCTATCTATCTATCTATCTATCTATCTATCTATCTATCTATCTATCTATCTATCTATCTATCTATCTATCTATCTATCTATCTATCTATCTATCTATCTATCTATCTATCTATCTATCTATCTATCTATCTATCTATCTATCTATCTATCTATCTATCTATCTATCTATCTATCTATCTATCTATCTATCTATCTATCCATATATCTATCTATCTGCCTGTATGTCTGTTTGTCTTTCTGTCTGTCTGTATGTCTGTCTGTCTGTATGCCTGCCTTTCTGCCTGTCTGTCTAAGAGAAAGCCCTTGATCGAGTTCCCTGGAGCAAACTATTTAAGATTTTGCAGCAAATAGGTATAGAAAGATCACTTATTAGGTTAATCCAGAACCTGTGTGAAAATCAAGAGGAGATTATTTCAATCACAGAAGGTATCACTGATCCAGTGTCCATAAGACAGGAGATATGACAGAGCTGCTTGCTTTCACCGAGTCTCTATAACGCATATTCTGAGCTAATGATGGCCAAGGTTATGGGGAATTATAATAGGGGTGTCAATGATAATGGTATGAACGTTAATGCCATCAAATTTGCTGATGACCAAGCGATAGTGGAACGATCAGTATCAACGTTGCAAATGCTGCTGAATAAAATGAATAGCACTGCCAAAGATTTTGGATTGAAAATATACACGTCGAAGACAAAGACTTTGGTATTAGCTAAGCAACATAACCACATAAATATATCCATTGACGGAGAAATAATCGAACAAGTACAGCAGTTTACATATTTGGGGCAAACCATAACAGAGATGCCGCAATGAGACAGACATTAAAACAAGGATTGCAATAAGAAAAAAGGGCTTAAGATAAAAACAAACATTGTTAACATCAAAGAATATCAGGATAGAACTGAGGAAACGAATAATCGCCACTTATATATGGCCAATTGCACTGTATGAGCTGAAACATGGACTTTGGCAAGGAAGGATATAAAAGGATTGGAAGCATTTGAAATGTGGTGCTAGAGTCACTCTTCTCTCTCTTCTCACCTCACTCTGTTTCATTTGACTCTGTCCTACAGTCACACCCTTGCACAACTTTCACACGCGCCCTCGTGGTAAAGCCCTTCCATTGCACTTTGGTTGGGCTAGCTTCTGAGGGCGTACAAACCTAGCATAGGTACATACAGATGCACACATGCATCCAAGCACTGGTTTATGCGTCCTGATATCGCCCAATTGACTACGGTCTGGGGTGGAAAATGGCGCGCCTCCGCCAGTAGAAACTAGTGAGGCAAACATCTAAGCAAAAAAAAAAAAAAAAAAATGTGGTGCTATCGTAGAAAGGAAAGAGTGAGTTGGACAGATATAAGATCGAATGACAATGTACTCAATGATGTTAGCGCAAAAAGACAAATTTTGCATATGATACAAAAACGTTGGATGGGTTGGCTGGGTCACAATATGAGACGTGGAAGTCTTCTACAGAAGATACTAGAGGGCAAGATTCAAGGAAAGAGAGGACCGATGCGATCAAGAAACACCTTTACACCTCAGTCATGCAATGACATTAAAGTACCAACTTATGTCGCAATGAAGAGAACTGCAGCGGATAGGTTGAGTTGGAGAGACATTCTCAGACAACCTTACAACCAGTCTCCTGACTGATCAACCAGAGGATATGGTAAAATAGAGAAACACACCCAGACAACCTTACAACCAGTCTCCGGACTGATCAACCAGAGGATATGGTCAAAAAGAGAAACATACCCAGACAACCTTACAACCAGTCACCGGACTGATCAACCAGAGGATATGGTCAAATGGAGAAACATACCCAGACAACCTTACAACCAGTCTCCGGATTGATCAACCAGAGGATATGGTCAAATGGAGAGACATACTCAGACAACCTTACAACCAGTCTCCGGACTGATCAACAAGATGATGATGAGGTTGATGAGAGAAGAGCTACAGCGACCCCTAGTGAAGAACTCGGATTCAAGTAATTTTCAAAACAAGAAATAATGAAAATAAAACAACACATTAATCAATTAAAATGAAAAGAATCTACGATACTTTCGTCTTAATTCACCCCAAACAGAGTTCCACGGGTACCCATCGTACATAAAGGGACATTGATTAGATATAAAATATAAATAAAATATAAAATATATTATACTAAAATTATTCAGAGATAGAAGTGTAGAAAAGATGGCTATATTCAGTTTTGCGAAGGGTAAGGATTCTGATTTAGGTTATGGATAGATTTATAGTTAGGGCTGGGGTTATGATTATGGTTAGGGTTGGGATTGGTGTTAGGGTCAGATAAAATAGTTGTTATTACTTCGTCTGACAGCATGGATAATGTCATGATGTTGTAGAAACTTGATGCTACTATTTTTATCATGGACCAACGTTGACCGATTCAAGAAACCCATTGTTAAGATAGCAGGAACAAACGGTAGCAGAAATCCTAGTGAATTCTTGCAGAATGTTTAACACCTCCCCCCCCCCCCCCCCTAAACAGTTGAAAAGTGGACTATTTTGTGACGTCACTACCTCATATTCGGTGCTAAAAATATATATTTGTTATGTTAGGGGTGAATTAAGACGCAAGTACCAAGTACCAAAATGAATACAGTCTACATGTGCAAAGGCAATAGCTAAAACAAAAACTAAAGCGTATGCAAATCTATAGCAATAAGTAAGCATGTACCGGATAATTGCTCTTGGTTTGAATCCAGCTACAGTAACTCCACTGCACATCATGTGATCAACATCAACAGCCGAAGGTGCACTTTTATCGTCCTCAGACATCTCCTCTGCAGCCTGACTCTGTTGCCGTAGCAGGTTCAATGACGAACAAGAAGGCGCCATTTTCTTTCGGCGGTCTTCTAGCGTTTCAAGATGGTGCTGCAGACTTTCGACAGTTTCTGCATGTTTTCGTTTTGATTTACCCGCACCGGCTGTCTTATTTGGTTTGTCACAGACTCTTTTGTCTACACCATTTATGTTTTCTACACCGTTACCCTGAGCAACGCAGCTTGCGACAAAATCGTCGTGCATGCACTCAGAGCTGACGTTCTGACCTGTATTTTGACTTGTACTTGCAGATTGAGTATCAGATCTGGATGTGTCCTTGTGGTGCATGGGAAGACGTTTCAGTGTGTCGTCATGGCTTTCATTAGGTGGACATGCTGCTTCTTCCTTGTATTCAGACTCATTCCGTCTGATGTCCTTAACAACCGGAAACAGTTGACGTCTACATACATCCTCGAAAACGCAACCGTTATCAGGCGGTGAGTTACACGCCTTTCTAACTTCAATACCTTCAGACAAAGGGAAATTATTGAAAGACGTATCCATCATATATGGTACTAGAGACTTAGACTGACCTGAGAAAGGATAACTACAAGAATCAGTGTTTTTCTGCGGGGATAAATTTAACCGTTTCTGTAACGTGTTGAAATCCGGATGTATATTAAGATCATCTCTATCGTAACTTTGCAAATTTGACATGCGATTGTTGGAAGACACAGGAGAGTGGTTTTGAATACAATTCTCACTAGTGAAATAGCTTGTCGTACCGCAACTACTTTGGTCAACGTTTTCACTAACATTGTCAAAGGAGGTTGAGTTCTCTTCTCGTGATGTTAGGCTCGTTTTTGAAAGTAAATCGCACTGAAATATCGATTCTGTATGCTGATCCGTGTGAAGATTCCCAGGGTAGAAGGTACTACAAGTAGCAATGCCAAACCTACAGTTTCTGGAAAAGTCAGTAGTGTCAACTTGATCTGGGTTGTAGAAGTCGAATCCTTCGTCAGTAATTGCATTGTTTTCGTGATTGAAAACCGTGATAGCAGAATGCACTTCATCCTCTGTGCTACCATTGAAAAAACGTTCACCATTATGTGGCCTGAGAGTCATGTTTAGAGCTTCTCCTTTCTCTGTCAGAAACTGGTTATCTCCGTGGACAAAATCAGATTTCGCTGGCACTATCTCTCCAGGTGTTGTGAATTCGGTTGCTGCTGACTCGAAGAAGTGGTTTCCGTAACTGATGCCCTCGGAAGGATATCCCAATGAGTTGTTGACATTGAACCTGTCATTAGAGTTAGACAACATATCCCCGTTGAGTAAAGAAGTTGGAAAAGAGCTCTGGAACTCAGACTGGGAAAAAGCTTGACCCTCTTGTCCAACAGGAAACACCGCTGAAAGACAATCTGAACTGTCTCTAAGACCTTCAAGCACGACACATGACGATGATATAACTGCTGAAATACTGATATTGTTGTGGCTGTCTCGAAAAGTGGCGCTGCCAGAGTAGTCAGGTAAGCACTGGTCATAATGATAATCACGAGGATTCATGGTGGGACATCAGAAATCAGTCTGAGAATTATAATAATGAAAAATACATTATTAAATAGACCCAACATGTGAAATTAGATATATACAACTAAAACAAAAAATACATAAATATTGGCGTAGTCTTGAGTTTCTTTGCCGAAGAAAAAATATTTTTCCGTTGCATTGAAGCACGCTTTGATTCGAGTTGGTAGTGATGTACCAATGATTCGTTCCCAGCTCCAACCATGTAAAGCATGTCTTCTCTTTCATCTGAATTCCGACATGCTGCAAGGTAAGGCCCATTCACGTCATTTTGTGTACATCAACTAATTGCCTTGAGTACCCACGGTGAGCTCACTCTTCGTAAATCCAATTGATAATGCACCATGATGTAGGCTAAACTATGTGAACACTCTATTGCAGTTACTACACTGCCTATCGTGCCTAGTCTGCCAGATAAAATCATCTCCACGACTCGCTGCACATACATTTCTGTTGCGACCTGGCCAGCCTGTTCAGATTGATGTTCTGAACAGGGCGGCCAGGTCGGACTTCATCAGCAATTTTTTATAGTCGTCATTGAGAAAATGCATCGACCCTGTTACGCACAGCCATAAGCGACAAACAGTTCTCATCGCAGTCGGGAGCCATTTCCAAATGTAGAACATCCTTCGCAACAAAATGCCCTTCCCACCCCTGCCCGCAAAAAACAAAAACAAACAATGGACAACACAACACTGTTCTTTGATTATATAATCTGCGTCATTATGTATCTCAGCTGCGTACGTGCACGTGGTACCGAACGTCTGCTACCTAAAGACCCACAATTTCAATTGTTACATTATTATGAAGAATGACGGTTCACTTGTTATTGTGTATACTGTTTCCACTATTTATGACGAGGATCATCATCATGTAGCATGTCCTTTGTAGAACGTCGCTCCCATCACAGTCTGTCTGAAAGAAACTCGTTCCCTTGCCAAAACACCAGCTTCCGCCATTGTCATACTCAGGCATTCCTGGATATCTTGGTGCCATCGTCTTCTTGGTCTACACCTTCCTCTTTTGCCTGGCACCATACCTTCCATCACCGTTCTCTCGAGACCGTTGTGTCTCTTGATGTGACCAAAGTATTTGCATTTTCTTGCCAAAATGGAATTGATAAACCAGTTCTCCTTTATGCTTAACTCTTGCCGAATGTCTACATTTGTTCTTTTCTCTGTCCAGGGTATTCTGAGAATCTTTCTGTAACATTTTGATTCGAAGGATTCGATTCTTTGTCTAGAAGTTTTGGTAATCGTCCATGCTTCACAGCCATAAGCTGCCACAGGAAAAACACAGGCTCTCAAGACTTTTACTTTTATCGTTTTGTTGGTGCCCTGCCATAATTTCTTCAGGCTGTTCAGTCTCTGCATTGCCACAGCTAGTCTTCTTCTGATTTTTTTCGAGCAGTCGCCATTTTTGTCAATTCTGGAGCCCAGATATTCAAAATGTGTAACCTGATCTATTTCCTTACCACTCACTGTAAATTTATGCTGACATTGTGTTTTATCGGTGGTCATTATGTTTGTTTTGTTTATGTTTATGAACCGATTTTGATCTTTACTATGTCCATTAACGGCTGAAAGTAGCTGCTCTAGCCCTTCCGCACTTCTTGATAGTATCACTGTGTCATCTGCATATCGTAACTCTGGAATCTCGTACCCCCCAATCGTAAATGGGTCGAAACTTTCAATGTTCTCATCTTCTCGTACATTTCTCATTATACATTCCACATATATGTTGTACAGATAAGGTGAGAGGATACATCCCTGTCGGACTCCCTTTTGTACTGCAAACCAATCTGATGTTTGCCCAGATACTCGGACAGCGGCTTGTTGATCTTGGTATAATGTTTCAATGAGATGGACTATATGCAAAGGAAACCCCACTTCCTTCATGATTCTCCACATATTTTGATGTTTTACCGTGTCGAAGGCCTTAGCGTAATCAATGAAACATGTGTACATGTCTACATTAAACTCTCTACATTTTTCATAGATTTTCCTTAAATTGAATATGTGGTCCCGGGTCCCTCTGTCTTTCCTAAAACCTGCCTGGACTACGTGAATTATTTCAGATTCAAACCTTTTCTCTATCCTTCTCAATAGGATTCGCAAGAGTATCTTGCTAGCATGGCTGATCAGTGCGATAGTTCGGTAGTTCGTGCACAGCTTCAGGTTGCCATACACCTCTGTAAACTACGTGCGTTCTCTTTTTTTTGGTATGTGCAGCTCATTGTCATCATCACCTGGATTATCGATCCTAAGACTGGTTGTCTGATTATGTCTCTCTATTTGATCCTATCCTCTGCATCTCTCTTCAATGCAGCATAGGTGTGTACCTAAATGTCCCTGCATACCTGGGGTGAGTCTTGGCTGCTCTCTTCTCCTTTTCCCCTGAATCGTGTCCTCTAGTATCTTCTATAAAAGACATTTATGTCATATACCGTGTAACGGCCAACTCAATCTTCGTTGTTGTATCATTTTCAAAATTTGCCTTTGTACGCCTACCGCAGTGAGGACATTGTAATTTAATCTTAACTTAACTTAACGTCTTTATACTGGTTTAGAAGACCCTGTAGAGTCTGTATACAACCAGTTACATTTACATCACCTTGCTCTAAAAGCTATGCGCATTCAGTTTATTCTTAAATGCATTAACTGTCCCTGCCTCCACTACCTCCCCTGGCAATGCATTCCAAGCAGACACCACTCTCTGACTAAAAAAATATTTCCTAATATCTAATCTGGACCTTTTTTTAGTCAGCTTGTAGCTATGCCCTCGTGTTATTGTAGGTGGCTGTATTTAAAAAAAACTTGTTATAGTCTAATTTATCGATTCCTCTGATCATCTTATAAACCTGGATTAAGTCACCAAGAATTCTTCTCTCTTCGAGACACTGTAGGCCGGTTTTTCTGAGTCGTTCCTCATAACTGTAATTCTGGAATCCCACTATCATCTTTGTCGCTCTTTTTTGTATTCTTTGTATTATATTATTTCTTCTTTCTGTCCAACTCACTCTTTAAATTCTACGCTAACCCCACATTTCAAACGCTTCCAAGCTTTTTCATCCTTCTAGTCTTGAGTCCATGTTTCAGCCCCCATACAGTGCAATTGACCGCACACATCAGTCTTCATTATTCTTTTCCTGAGTTCTGTCTTGGTATTCTTTGAGTGTAGCAATTTATATTTTTAGCTGAAGACTACTGATGGTTTGCCCTAAATATGTAAACGTTTGTACTTGTTCGATTATTTCTTCATTGATGATTCTGTTTTGCATGTATCAGAACGTATTTACTTTTGTGTGCCCTGGCTGCATAGTGTGTGACAAATGGTCTTCTGATTAATTTAGTGGTAGAACGTTTGCTTTTCACGGAAAGATACGGGGTTCAGCTTCCACTACCGGCACGCTCCAGTCGACCAAGCTGTAAAGACGTTCATTTGTAAATGGGTACCTGAGCTACGGCTAGGGAAGGAAGGACAGCGAAAAAATGAACTTCGTGCAAGTTGTGGTACAATCATGAAGTCCCTCTCATCCACGACGACAGTTTCTGTTATGATACTTTTTTTCAAGTGTGCCATAAAAGGCGACTGAAGAAGGTTGTGTATAGGGCTAGCAACCTCATCATGTAAAACCATTGCTACAGAAACAGTCACTATGATACAGGCTGGTTTTCATGAATCGTAAAGGAAAACAAATGAGGGGAACGGCCTTATCTAGTCGACGACTTATTACGTCTGTTTTAGTCTGCACTTTTTCTTTTTTCATATTGTGACCTGTTGCTTAGCCAACAGTTCTTGTCTGTGAAGTCAGACATGAAACGGATAGATTTGTTTGAATAATACTAATGTTATGTTCTTATTAAGCTCTTGTGGGTGGAAAAGGCCGTGTAGCTTGTAACACGTTATTTTGTTCTGCTTATTTGGTCGTACAGACACTATATTTGAAAGTTATCTACCTTGAAGGAGCTCTTCTGAGACCAAAGTAAGAATATACATATATTTATATTGAAAAAATGGCGTCCCCCACAAATGAACAAAGCGATAAAGTGCAATATTCTAACCCTGACGAGGAGGCAACAGACCAAGAGGTAGATGAATATGTAAATTTATTGGACTGGTTATAGTGCACAGTGCCAAATGGAATTTAAGTAGTGTTACTTAGTTACTGCACAGTGTGACTGGGTGTAGTGCGAGTTGTTGTTAATTTAACTTAACTTAACTTAAGTTTGCAGATGCCCGATGGGCCGATGCACTACACTAAAACATGTTGCATGATTATTGACTATGAAAGTTTACGGTTAACACCATTGAGTGCCATTAACGGTTATTGGTTATAACTTTTCTTAACTTGACAATGAGTCGATTGACTAAATAAATATACAACATAGACCACTTTGTGAGGGCATTTTCATATTATTTGCCCGGATACACTGTGACTTCAGCCTCGTTCATTCTTTCTCATTGTCATGATTCATTGATTGTGCTTTAAAAAAACAACTAGACAGATTGAAAACAAAGTCTGCACTACTTACACAAAAATTTACTTACATTGATTGAACAAATCTACGCAGAAACCTTACTTACTAGTAGACTACTACACTTAGTTAAAAAAAAAAAAAAAAGTAAAGATCCCTCACACCGTGTTGACGTGTGAACTGTTAGGCCCATATTATTTTGTAACCAGATTTACTGGTACCCAATTTCTGCACCAACTGGGAATTGAACACGGATAGCTTGACTGGGAAGCCAGTGCACTAACCACTGCGCTACCGCGGCCTCCACCCCACTGTGGGGATGGATGTGATCTCTATACTAGGGATAACTAAGTCATTAAGAAGTGACATGCAGATGAAGCCAAGCTGTAAGACCTCCAGACCAGTATACCTTCATCAGCACGCTCGGAATGTGAGTAAAGCTACTGCAACCCACCACCTAATGCCCTTGTCAGGATGTACAACAGAGTAAGGTTACTCATTGTGGGCATTCAGCAACATGCATGCATAACACGCAATGTACCAGATCATTGATAAAGTGAATCAAATATGTGTCGGGCAAATAGGGAAAAAATTTTTTATTTTTATTTTTTCACAACTGTCATTCATTCCCTTACATGAAGCCTGTGCCTTAGTAATTCATATTATTATTTGAGGTGGTGCTTTATTAGTTTAGTCCTTGAAGATTTTATCTTCATTCCCGACAGCAATTGTTGCCATGGGACCCACCACCTTTTATCAGTTCATGCACTAGCAATATATTGTACATGATGAGGTTGCTAATCGTGCAAAAAACACGACATTCATTGTATAGAAGTACAACTATTTCTTCCATTGTAAATTCAGACCCAAGATTTACTTGAACATATTCTAACCTGGTCTAAGATTTTAATTGACCGCAGATTAATTGGATTTACTCACTTTAAGGTACAAATAGTGAAAACATTTTCTCACACTTAAAAGTTGCAATTCACCAAGTTCTTCCTCAAGTTTTTAAAATTAATATTTAATTTTTATGATTGAATGCTAACCAAAATACTTTCCATTTAATCTGTTACTTTTCAGCATTCACAATATTTTATTACAATGTAATAATACTTTTCCTATTGTCATTGATGAGGACCCAGTATTACCCTATGTCATGCTACATCTTTGAGTCTGTGTGTGCACTTTGGACTGATGTGGCCAATGTGGTGTGGAGGAAAGTTCTATGGTATGACTTGGCTTGGCTTCGTTCGTTCTTAATCTCCCACTACCAAACCCTGAAAGGGCTTAAGTAGCAGAATGTGGTCCAGAGAACAGAATGCGTTGTGGCGTAGTTTACAGCTTGACTGGGATATTTGCACCTTTCAGTCCAACACATATGACTTCAGCAAGCATTTTTTGAGTACCGGGTTAGCATTCCCTCTTCGATCCCTTCTCCTTAGCCAGTCTGCCCTGTTGCAGCCTGTTATCCAGGATCACCATGTGGAGGTGTAGAAGGGTTCGCTGGTCTTGACGCTAGCAGTCAGCTATTGGTCGCTCATGCGCTGCTCAGCATCTTGATCCCAGATATGATCTGTAGCTGGTACTAGTATTCTCTCTGCTTTAGAATTTCTGATTGCGAGTCTATTTTGGGCTGCCTGAACAATGAGAGCATCACTGATTGCAGCACTCTTTGTAACCGCACCTTTCCAGGTTGAACAATTTTGAGCCAGGTTTTCTCAGGCTGTGATAACTCCCAGCACCAAGACTTCTTTCTGTCCCTTTTTCACTCCAGCAGTATAGGGCCACCACTACAGTTAGTCTCCTTTAGAAAGACTAAACCAAAGAGGCTGAAGATGCAGCACAGTGAATGAGCTGACAACAGCTAGAGACTCATAGCTTGCTGCTTGCATGAGAGACAACAACCAGATCTCACTCAGACCCTATTCCGCCTACAAGTGGCAGCCCTGGGAACAACCTGCATTTGTGTAGTCTGGCTAAGAGAATAGGGATTGCAATGGAAAGGCAAACCTGATACCCAAAAAAGCCAGCTGAAATTGGATTTGTCTGACCGAATGGCATGGATATTGCAGTCTTGCTGCTAATTACGATAAAACATAACAACGTCCTTTTCAGGACTATCGCTGAAGAAGGATTGAACAAAAACACTTTGCATGCTTTAGGTGGTTTCTGTAGAACAGTTTGTTTTACACAATGAGGTCACTAGACCCATGTACAAGCATCAATTCACCAAAGATACACCAAAATAATAAGAATTACACTCCTGCAAAAGACATGTCTTGGTATGAGGGTTAATCTAAAAGTTTTGGTGTGAACTTTAGTCCTTCTCTGTGTATTCACCCTGCAAAGCAATACACTTCTCCCATCTATTCTTCACCTTCCTGGTGCCCTGATTGTAGAACTCCTATGTCTACAACTCCTAGGCCAGGAACCACATCTCCAGTTCAGTAATCAAGTCCAGGATGTCAGAGAAACAACATGCACAAAGCTGATTTTTTATGTTTAGGAACAGAAAAAAGTCACTAGGTAAAAAGTCATGTGTGTATGGGGCATGATTTCATACTCGCATGTTTTTCTGACATCCATAACTTGATTATTGAACTGGAAACGCGGTTTCAGGCCTGGATGAAAGAATTCTCCAATTAGGGCACCAGGAAGGTGAATAATAGATGGAAGAAGTGTATTGTCAGCAGGGTGAATACACAGAGGATGACTAAAGTTCACACCAATTTCCAGGTGTCTTGACCCCTTCATACCAAAGTGCAAAACTTACCATCTCTTGTATAAATAAAAACTTGTACCGAAACACTTTTCTTTTAATATTTGCCAGTTTCACATTTAGCATCTTGTGAATTTTCAGAATGGTCAGACAGAGCAAAATGTATCCACTCAAGACATAGAGATGACAGACACAAACCAAGATTTGGAGACAAAGCATCATTTTGATGGATCTCAGCCATTAACATCTGAGTTTCATCATCATGCCGTAGGGGAAGGTGTACCTTCAGCTGGCTCAGCTTTTCATGTAGTAAGTCAAACTGATGGTCACAAGGATCGGATGATGATTGGGCAGCCAGACAGCGAGCCTGAAAACGGAATGCATTCAGAAATAGCCTTATTGGATTATGATGACAGTAAGTCAGCAGAGGGACATCATAGAGAAGACTCTGTTGTGAGCGGAAAGCTCTTTTCAGCTCATATTGTAGAGCATCACACATCTCCACATGATGATCTATGTTCGAGCATAGTGAATGAATCACAGCACATGCAAGCACGACCTACTGGCGAAGTAGATGAGGATGCACTGTTGGATATATCAGATGACAAGGCTGCTTTAGAAGGGATGAACATTGATGATGCAGACGCTGTAGACAAATTATTGCATGCTTCAGAAGAAGGCAGTTTCAGCGAAGTGAGATCTAAACATTTAAGTGAGGACCTGAAAGTGACTGAGATGTCAGAAACTAAATCTGTCGAAGATTTTCAATTTCTGAAGCCATCATTGATGGAAAGTACTGCCAAAGACTCATCTGTTGTGGGTAACAGTGCTGACAATGATGTTGAGAATGAGTTGGGAAAGCAACACCCGTCACCATTTCACAAACCAGAGGCAGTATTTAATATTGATGAAGAGACAAGGATGGGGTTGGATCAGACTCCTGTTGACCCCACCATGATTGAGATTGAGGCTTCATTCATTTACCCAACTCTACCACCTAAGAAGTTGTTCCAGCTTGATGACACCAAAGACTCGGAGGCTTCGGACACTGAAACAAAAATGTCTGCAATATGCGACACAGAAGATATTCGTCTCATAAACACCATCAGCATTGATGATGTCACTAAAGATTCTGCTGCTTCCGACTCTAATGCTGAGACACCGACACCATCACGTAAACAGCGTAGAGCTAGCAGAGATGGTCTTGGCATCAGTCTAATGGAGGGATTGGAAGCTGGAGAGTATGTATCTAATTATTTCTCTCATGTATTTCTGTCTGTCTGTTAATCCCACACACATTTATGCTGGAGATTTGATTGGTTGATTGTATCACATGATGTTGGTGGAGATTAAATCGTGGCACCCCTACAATACGAGGCACTAGACAGAATAATTATGAAAGCTGTTAATTTTTAAATCGCTATGAAACCAGTATGAACGAATTGAAATGGAGAGTGGGAAGATATCTTGGTTTAGCCCTTGGTTTTCTTTCACTGGTGTGTTGTGGTCCTGTTGTTTTTCTTGATATTCGCTATATTGTATAATTTCTTTAGGTCACCTTGTTTTACAGCCTTTTCAGTCTTCTCTCTATCTGTTTACTTTTATCCTGTCTGGCACTCTTTTTTTATATTCGTGCTTAGCTAAGAAAACGTAATATCAGTAGTTTAATCTTTTTTTTGTGTGTGTCCACATGAATGTATTTTTTATTTTATAGTTTTTCTTTCTCAATAAGTTTCTATGTGCTTTCTAGAAGCCATTTTTTACTTCTCTTTCTAAGGGCCTCTTAATACCTGTTCGGAATTGTTTCTTCAAGCTTAAGAAATTGTTTACACCTCCAATGTCAGTTTGTTCTTAAAATTCAAAATGTTCATAATTATATCACGTGATTCGACCAGCCAATCAAATCCCCAGCAAAAAAAATCTCATCATAATATAAGTGAATTAATATAGGTAGCTGCTGTGCGTGAATTTAATACATTTTAAATAAATAGTCTCTGAAAAAAGAATTGCGGAGCATTACTTTCTGAGCCAATGTTGTAGATCTATTTCATGATTTATTTATATGAGTGTTATTGGTCACCCTTTTCAAAGTTATGATGCACAAAAATATTTATCTTCTATAAAGGAGAGTGTTCACAGCTGACAATCTGTTTGAGTACCAGTGGCCTCAGGATGGGGGAGAGTGGCATCTGCTGCAGGAGCAGATCAGTGAGTACCTGAAGGTCAAGTCATTTAAGAGGAAGTACCCAGGTTAGTCCTCTCGTTCTTGTTGAGTTATTCACTTTTTCATTCTTTTTTTTGTGTGCCTCATGTGAGGTATTTTTTTTTAAAAACAAAGAAAATGTACATATAGCTACTGCACACTCAGCAGGGGTCTTTGTGTAGGACAAGGACAAGAATAGCACCACTGCCTCACAGAGAGCATGTTGTAAGAGGCGACTAACTGTGTCACATGGCATAACACCGGCCATGGTTAGGTGGTTTGTTTAGAGCAGCATAGATGGTGCCTAACAGGCTGTGAGTCTGCTTTGCTTGTGTTTGAGTATTTTAAGATGGATTCACATATCGGTTAACCACCCTCCGCAGGTCTTGTTTCAACGCAGTGGAGTAATAAGCTGTGTAAGTCTGGCTCAGCAGGAAATTCTCCTCCCGGCTACATCCTGATCATACCAGAGCTGGGACCTGCACAGGGGCATCTGCCCCTGTAGAAGAACAGGTCGACTAAGAACTAAGATCACTCAGCAGGCTTTCAAACTCTTTCAGCTCCATGTGAGGCACAAGTCCTATAAAAATACAAGTCTAGCCCTTCTGTTCTGAACCATTTGTTCCAGCTCTGTCCACATTTTCTTTGTTTCCTTTATATTGGTCTCAAATTCTCTTCTTCATGTGTGTTTTGGTCTGCCTCTACCTCTCTTGCCCTGGGGATTTCAGAACAGACTGCCTAGTAATGATATCAGTTGGTTTCTTTAATGTATCTTAACTAACAATAGCTTCTTCTCACTTCATGTTCCACTGATATCTGTCTTGTTCTTACCAACAGTTCCATATTAGTGATCTTATCATACTATTTCAATCCCTCTATTCTGTACATGCACCGATTTATGACAGTCTGTACCTTTTTAGTTGTTTTTGTACTCTACATGTTTGGAGCCTTACAATAGCACAAACTTTAACATCAGGTTTGAATATTTTTTATTTTTGTGTAACACTTAATTTATTTTGATTTCCATAAGTTTCCCAATGCAATGGAAGCTACCCATCTTTTGTATTTTTATTTTTACATCTTTTTTAAGTTAGGACAAGCATCTAGAGTGTTATAATAGATCATATAGGTAAGGTAAGTGAGCATGTCCAGGTAGCAGTAAAAAAAACGCAAATGCAATGTTAGGTATGATAAAAAGAAATATTAAACGTAGGAGCATGGAAGTGATATAAAGCATTAGTTAAGCCTAGATTTGAGTACTGTTCAGAGGTGTGGATTTTTTATCGTAGAGGGGATATAAATATGCTGGAAATGATACAAAGAAGAGCAACAAAACTGATAGTGGGATTCCAGAATTATAGTTATGAGGAAAGACTAAGAAAAACCCGCCTACATGTCTAGAAAAGAAAAGAATTCGAGGTGATTTAATACATTTTTATAAGATAATCATCGGAAAGGATAAATTAGACTATAACAAGTTTATCAAAATAGTCGCCTACAAGAACAAGAGGGCACAGCTACAAATTAATTAAAGAAAGGTCCAGATTAGGTACTAAGAAATATTTTTTTAGTCAGAGAGTGGTGAATGCTTTGAATGCATTGCCACAGGAAATATGGTAGGCATGGTCAATTAATGCGTTCAATAATAAATTGGATGGGCATAGATATTTTTAGCTCAAGTGAATATAAAAGAAAGTGGTTGTATACAGACTCTGCAAAGTTTTCTAAACCAGTATAAAGACATTAAGTTAAGTAAGTGCCATTTCCTTTGCAGAACGTCACTCTTACAACTGCCAACCTATTTGGTTGTTAAAAGTTTCTTGGAAGATGTATAGTATCGTAAGTTGCCATTACTTTCCTTTTGTTAAGAAACTATCATACCAAGATAAAAATTGTGTTTCTGCCAAAAGCCACAATGCCTTCCAGTACCTCCTACTTCGTATATATTTTTCCAAAAAGCAGTCTTTTAGTCTGTTTTAATGGTAAGTCTTGAAATTTACAGATAGTATGCATCAGATAATTCAATCTAAGTGGTTAGAAGACTTGTCTCTTACAAGAAAGGTTTTTCAATGATCACAATAGCATACTCCAATTTACTTGATGGTAAATGGGTTCCTAACTCTGCCCATCTAAATTAGGAAAGACTAAGCAGCGACAGAAAGAGGTCATCCAAGTTCATGAAACTAAAGGTCTAGTATTGTTGAGAAACACTTCATTGCTTACAGCCGTATCTGCTATTAATCTGCTTTACCCACTTCCTGATATCCAAGGAAAAGCTATCTTGGTATTAAGTCATCATCCTCCGTGGTCAATTACAAAAATGAAAAACTTAATCACACATTATTACATTCACGTTATCCTTGGCGTCATCCTGACAAGTATGCCATATCCGAGGAAGCCAACAATACTGTGTATGCATCTGGATCTTTTGCAGTCTGTACCAATGCAAACCTAGGTCTTTAGTCTGTCTCTCTCTCCTTTCCCCCCCCCCCCCCCCCCCCCCCCCCCCATCCCCATATCATATAGGTGGGTTGCCCCATGGACAAAATATTGTTCTGTATGTCCGTCTATCGTCAGGTATGCGTACTACATATCCAGCCAAGCGATCTTTGTATGATATTGCAGCTTCCATGATGTCCTGCAGTAAAGTTTGAGAAGAAATTTCTTCATTTTGGATTTTATTAAAGAAATCATTAGTACGTGCCATTCCATTGCTCTCTGAGGGACTCAGAGCTTCTCAGAATCTGTTTTCTACAAGTTCCACACTTAAAAAAAGGTATCTTTTAATTGACATTGTCAAACAAAACCTTTAACCTGTCTGTGGAGCACATGCTTTCAACAAATACCAAGTGCATTTGTCCTGAGCTACTATGGATTACATAACAGAAACAGTCATGTAATGCTTTCAGTATGGGATCAAGATACTGAGCAGTAGATGTCAGCAACCCAAAGCTGACTGCTAGCATCATGGCCAGTGACCTAGAGCTGCCAAGACCCTTCTCCACCTCCACGTGGTGATACTGGATAACACACTGTAACAGAGCAGACTGGCTAAGGAGAAGGGATTGAAGAGGGAAGACTAACACGCTACCCAAAAATGACTGCTGAAGTCGATGGGGAAGGACCGAGAGGTCCAAATATTGCAGTCAAACTGTAAACTATGACAGAACTCATTCTGTTCTTTGGACTGCATCCTGCTACTCGCAAAGCCCTTTTGAGGGCTTGGTGGAGGAAGTTTGAGAACGAAAAACAAAGGAGATGAAGTATTAAAAAACCATTGTAGTTTTTGTAAAACTATGAATTTTTTTTTAAATCGGATACATCATAACATTTTAGCTTGTAAGTCATAAGGTGTAAGCGAACATATATTTCAAGGAAGTTGCATTAAAATGTATTATCACCATATAGATCTATACAGACGAACATGTGACAAGGAGGAGAAGGACTTCTTGAGGGACAAAGGAGTTGTGACGGAGACTCAGTCAGATCTAGGTTAGTGACAGCGCTGTCTCTTCGTTTATTGTAATAAGTATTTTTTTGGTTTTTTGCTTTAGCCTTATTTCTCTATTCCACAGGGCGGTGTGCGTTGGATTATGTTTTTAGTTTGCGCCTGTTGGCCCAGTGCATCCAACTTCGGCATGCATTTTATTAAAGGGTCTGCTTCCTCCTGCATTTTCTAAGGGTTTGCTTCTCTGGGGTAACGGCTGGTGCCTGCGATGGAGAGCAAACCCTGTTTTGAGCTGTGTCACTTAACCACTAGTCCACAGCGTCCCCTATAATAAGTATTAAGTTAAACATGTGTTCACCTGAGTGATACTGGGGTTGACAAGAATAGGCCCAATGTAACCTCCCAAGTATGGCATAAAAGGTGACTAAAGAGGGTTTTGCATGAGAATAGCGACCGTATGTAAAATAATTACTATTGGAACCACCAATTGGATACAGGCTTCCCATAATGGGGCCCAACCGTAGTTGAGGTACCATGCTTCACCTGGAGCAAAAAGGTGAATGAGGTACCATGCTTCACCTGGAGCAAAAAGGTGAATCAGTTATCATCATACCATTATGCACGACGGCTGACAACCCCATGTGCAAGTTAATACTGCAGACTGCTTTACATCTGTGTCCCAAGTGCTGTAGAGTCTGTCATGCCAGGATTGAACTTTGCAGTTATACGAGATCACATCTTGCAGTACAATTCTCATGCTGTCACCATCATCACTTGCGATGGGTACCTGCTACTACTAATACAGCATCTTCTACTGCAAGCGAGCCCAAAGTGATTTTGGATATGCTTCCTGTAATGATGCACAACTACAACGTTGAAATTATGCTTTAAAAGGAGCAACAAACAAAAAGGCGTCATTTGTTGTTGTTTGTGTTTTTGTCTGTTAAAATTAGTTCCCATTGTTTATGTCCATAACCCTTTTTGAAGTTTTCCTAAGGAAGGCTTATCTTTCTCTTAGTAGCTACTCTTTTGTGCCTGGGGAAGCAGAGGTCCTTTTTTGTTTTATACTTGCAATCAAGTGTGCGGACAAACAGGTAATTAACCTGATGGCCGCTATTGGATAGGGATTTCATTAGCCTTACAGTTTTCGGGCTGGACAGTGGCTAGCAGCCTTTTCTTTCCAATTTTCAACTGCCAAGTGTTCTTTTACATGAACAGCATATCCGCAGATTCTCCATGTTTATCATGTCTCCAATGGGACTAGGAAACCGATCTCACCTCCCTCGAGACCAGGGGACTCTTGAAAAATTGTGGGATTTGAACATGCGCCATTTTGCACTTTCGTTCGTTTCTTGGGCTTTATGTCTCAGCCATAGGACACCCCCCCCCCCCAAAGTGATGCCCCACCACGCCACTGGCCCCACCCCCACTTTCCCTTAAGAACCAAATGAAAAAATCTGCAGTTAAGCGTGAGAAATAAATGTTCACGTCACTGTTAATGGATAAGCTTTGACATGAACATCATATCATTATGTTGTTGTTGTTGCAGCAGGCTGATGCCTTTTCTTATATCAATACAGGTCTTCTTCCTTTGTTCCACTGTGCCATACACTGAATTAACACATGTCAATGTGCTTTGCCCTCAATGAGTAGGTGTCTGTTTCATCAGATTGAGAGCACAAGGGCAGATCCTGAAGATTGATGCAGTTTAAGTGACGTTTGACTGTAGTGTGTCTTGTTCAGAACTGGAGAGAAGAAGGGAGTAGAGACCAGAATGAGAAGGGTCACTGAAGATTTCAAGCAAATGGCCAGAGCAACAAAACAGCAACGGTAGGAGACATTTACGGAAGAGGTGGTGGCGGATAGAGCCCTACATAAATTCTGGAAATTACATAGGGCAATGAACCAGGAGATGGACACAAGATCCAGTGTTTGCATGAGGGATGATTTGGGACAGGTGCTGAATACTGACAGAGAGACCTTTTTTGACAAGTACCTTCAGCAAACTCATCAAGACGACATTGTTCAATGCAAGGCACTGGTGACAAATCTAGGAACAATGGAGGAGGAGCACGACCTGTTTAGTGTTGAGGCAGTCAGACACTCCATAAAGAGAGTCTTGTACTGCTGAAGGACTGGGGTTGATGAGATTGCAAAGATTATAAATGATTCTAACGGGAGTCTTAAGACATGCCATGTACCAGAGGAGTGGCTACACAGCTATCTTATCCCTCTAGCGAAACCAGGCAAAGGCGCAACTGATATAAAAGACTACCACATCATCACACTACAGAATGTGTACGGTAAGGTGCTGGAGAGAATCAAGGCTAGACGAGTTGCCATTGAGCTTGAAAACACAGGTCAATTTCCAGACACTCTATGCGCATACGAACCTGGCAGAGACACAGCTACCAATGCAGCTGTCTTGGTATACGACGTTAATGAATGCTTCCAGACAAAAGAGGAAACTATTGTCGCGACGGCCGGCCTGGAAGATGCCTACAATAGGGTCAACTACGGCAAACTAATTGACCTATTAGTAGACTTCAATATTGACCTCTGGATAGTCCGATGGATTGCAACGGTCCTTATGTCAAGAAGCGTCGATCTGAAGTACGGTTCCTGGTATTATTTCTAAGGAGTCGTTTAATTGTGTAGTTACTACAAGATTTCTCATTTTGTTGTTTGGAGACTCCTGTTCTTGCCAGTTTGTTCAGCATTTAATTTTCTGGTATATTGCTATGCCCGGGGATCCATTGCAGGGTAATGCTAATCGCATGGGCTGGGATTATGTTGTTGGTCATCCTTCCTACTAAGAATATCTCTTTTTTGTTCTATGGGGTGTGCTTCATTCAGTGCCTCCAGTACCGACTTGTAGTCACTAAAAATCATTGTGTTTAGTGGTACCAATTCCCTTAGGTAAAACTGTTAGTGAAAAATGTCAATGGCTTCATCATTTGAAGTTTTCGCAGCATGATTACAAAACATGTAAGGATACATTTGGGTATGTCATATAGATACCATAACCTGCAAATGAAGTTGATTTGGAAGTTGATTCATCTGTATAAACCAGGACTGCCGATGTTGGGTATCTATAGACTATCTCCAAGAGTCTTCAGGATGGTAGGTGTAGCTTCTTTAATGGCTGCCTTTCCTATTAGGGGGTGGTCCATAACACATTTCTGAGTGGTCTCGAGGTAAGATGTTGGGGCTCGGGTGCTGGACGTTGCAAGTTCAAATTACGGTGGGGGGAGACTCAAATTTTTTAATGTGGACTTTCTGGTATTTCCCTTGATCTCTGGGTAGTAGAGATCGGATGCCCATGTGCAGTGTCGTTAAAAATACCTCTGCAGTTGGAAATAAAAAAGATTAGGCTTAACAGCCATTGCCTGTGCAATATTCAAAATTATGTTTAAAATCTAGCCAATCTATTATGGGAAACTTGCCCGTGCTACGACGTTCGTGCATTGTGCTGAGATTCTCCTAAAATATGGAGAAGAACAGAGCACTTATGCGTTAGCCCGTGTGCAATGACGTTGATTCTTCGACTAAACATGTTTTCTAACTCTCTGATCTCTGGTAGTTGGTGAATATGGTTGTCCTCTTCTGCTATGTCCAGTGGAGACAGTTGCTTCAGTCTTTTCTTTTGTTTCCAAGAGTCTATTTGGTTGTCCATTCTCTTGTCTTTTGTATTTCTCTACTGCTTTTCTTCCTAATTTCCAACTTTTTCATTTTGGCCTGTATCTCACACGCTGCTTTGGGTGTTGAGCTTGGGTGGGCACTCGATCCAAAGATGAGATGTTGTTTGTACTCACAGTGGTCTGAATGGGGAAACGTATAGCCCACCACTGATAATACTTATTCAAAGTATAGTTTGGATCAAGATGATGAGCAGTGCAAAGCCTGTTTCAGGGCTTGGCAGTAGTCGTTCCTCTTTGATTCCTTCTCCTTAGCCAGTCCGCCCTGTTGCAACCAGGATCACCATGATGAGGTGTAGAAGGGTCTTGGCAGCTCTGTGTCGCTGGTCCTAATGCTAGCAGTCAGGTTTGGATCACTCGCTGACTATTGCAGATCATACACTGCTCATCATCATGATCCCATACTTTGAGGCTGCTAGCCTTATGCACAGCAACAAGATAATGGCAAAGTTTTTTTTTAACTTTCATTCATGGTAATCTCTAGTTTTTCAGCAGTAAATTGGCAACCCAACTTACAACGAGCGAAGACAAGACTTAAAAAAAAAACTAGTTGTCCTACGAAAAAAATATAAAACCTTGAACAAAGAATTCCAAAATAACTTATCACTGATTGCAGTAAATACTATGTTACTACCTATATCTTTTTGTGACTAAGGAGAGTTGTGTATGGGTTCGGACTAAATGAACAACTATGTAAACTTAAAAAAAAATATTTTATGTTCGTTCAGTAACTGAAATCCTGGTATTCAATCAGGCAGGTTCTGATGACAGATCTCCTTTTGCTCTGCAGTCCATCTGATCGATCGTTAGAAGATGATGGGGGCTTGTCTTCCCTGGTTTGCTTATCTCTGTTTGATTTGGCTGTAAACAGTGAATTTAAGGGTAGTTTCTTTCTTGCAGCGTAATAACCCTTGGGCCTTTAGTCTCCAGATTTTTTTCCTGTGGACATTTAACCTACCAAGCAGTATAGGGTCAGCACTATGCGTTTGGTGGTGCTAGGAACTGATAAGCTGTTCACGAGTGAGGTCTTGCTACTGAAAAATTTGCTTGCTTTTCTTGTAACTAGTGAGTTCTAGTAGCACAGCGGTTAGTGCGTTGGCTGCCCAGCCGAACGAGCTAGGTTCAATACCCAATTGATGCTGGATATTTTTTCGATTGCAAACTGCTCCGGCATCGACCCACCCTAAAAAAATGGTTACCAGTCTGGAAAGTAAATGTGGCAGCGTGGTGCAGACCATATCACCCCTAGTGTGTCGTTGGTCAAGAAAATAAGGACTTGGCACAATATTCTCTACATTTTCATTTATATTTTTTTGTTTTCTCATTGCTCTGCATAGCAAAACATATGTACACTTCTTGATGTTGTATGTTGAGAACTATATAAAATACTGAAATTAAGAATATTTTGTATTTTAAATCGAATGGCATCCCAATGCTGATTTGATAGATTAGGGATAGGAGCACTTTTAAAAATCACAAAATGTTTGTTATATTGAATCCTGTCAGTTTGTGCATTTTTTTTTATCATTGAGTAGCATAAATAACACACTAAATACCACTTGAGAATGCGTGTTATAGGACCACAAATGACTTTTGAACAGACTGACCAGAAAGCGATAGTTTTTATTAGGTCATGGAAACAGGACGAAAAAACGAACCGTCGAAAAGTGAACGATGCCTTTATGGGGAAGCATGTGACCGAGTGGTTAGAATATTTGTGTTTTAGTCTGGATGCATGGGTTTCAACCTTGATAAGGTCTTTGTATTTTTCTGTTGGGTTTGATTTAAATAAAAATCTAGCTTGCACAGTGACTTTCAGAACATGCAGCCTTTATTTCTCTGCAACTACCCTCATGGCAGAAGCCAGAAATGTCAAACATGGCTTGATTGACATTTGTTTAAATATAGTGTCATAATAAGTCCCAACATTATTGCATCGTAGTTGATTTAAAACAAACATGAACAACAAAAACTTTATCATACAAAATCACTCGAGTATTACTGGTACCTGAAAGGAGATCATGGAATAGTAGCACTGTTGCATGTTGTTAGAGGATGCTAAGGACGTTTGGGTTTTCGGCTGGCTACCCCATGTCACAAGAAAAAGACGAGAACATTCCTATAGTAGAAGAGGAGACACCATGCCAAGACAGTCTTACTTCTCTACCGTGTCGAGGTAGAGAAGCTTGTCTATGGCCTTAAGTCCTATGCCCATGGTAGAATAGCTACCAGCAAGGCCTTCCAAGCTGACAGGTTAAAGGGTAAGAACCAGACCAAGTGGAGATAACAACCTGATGCCCTGCAGGCAGATGGGACAGTCAAGAACTAGGGAAAGCAAACCTTGCTGGAATGCCTGTTTGAAAACGGATGCACTGGGTCAGAAGCCTAACAGAACAGTGCATCATAATTTTCACTTTATGAGGACATCATGAGTAAAGAGAAAACAGCGTGGTGCTCATCCTGTGGAGTCCCACCCAGGAGGGAGAGTGTCTTACCCACCCTCTTTCCCAAAGGGGAGTCCACCCAATGCTACCAGTGGTCATCCTCCTGTCTTCTATGAGAAACAAAGAAAGCACATGTGGCCATCGCCAGTACCATTCATGGACAAGCTCTATGGTGAAACCATTAGTCTCAGGTCAACCGCTCATTTCTTGAGATATATTCAAGTTGACATCTATAAGCTTACGTAGAAGAAGAAGGGGTCAGACATCAAATTAATGTTTAATAGACCTCAAACATCAAATTAATGTTTAATAGACCTCAGACTTATCAAATTAATGTTTAATAGAAGTTTTATAAGCAATCATAAACAATTACTCACCTTGTCACTTCATCGAAATTCATTCTCCATCATAAAATAACACCAAGAACTGGAACTATTTATACAACATTGGGCTGACAGTATAAAGCCTGCGTGCTAACAGAGGTCTGACGTGTAGTTAGTTAATTGCAAAGCCCCGTACCGACTGCCAGGATAGAGACAATTTGAGTGGTAGTGGAATATGACAAAAACACAGCATGATGCCGCCAACTTTCATTTCAAAACAGCAGGGAACACAGCTGTTGTCTCCACAGTGTGGCTGTTTTCTGTGATTTATTTTCTTCTCCATACCAGGCAAGTGATAAATGACTGAAAGATGAGATGCCAAGTTGGACAAATCAGTTTGGAATAGTTTTAGTATTTGTTCAAAAACTTTCAGGTTTGAATGGTTGAATATTAGAGGTAGGGTTTTGGGGCTTTAAAAACCTCATTTATGAAGAAATAACCCACCATGTTTTTGTTAATTTTCTCTTCTTTGTATGATGATTACCCAATCAAGAATTGTTATGTAATTTGGTTATATTTAAAGTTTATAAAAGAATATATTGAGACATCACTTTTATATTTCCATTTTTACTTACTAGTTAATTATTTTTAGTTTTCATGCCACATTTTGGTATGTTATTTAATTTAGATGAAATTTGTCTTGATTTGAAGCGTGATATTTTTCTGTGTTTAAAAACACCAAAGAAAAAACTGTCAATGTGACTTTTTCCCATTGCTGGGGTGGTCGAGGGGTTTTTCAGGCTGAGAACAACCGGCCACTTCGTCACTGCTGTCACCACGTTGTGTGCTGGCTATGTTTGTTTATTTCACCACAACAGAAAAACAACATATGCCATACCGAGATTCGAACCGCTGCCCTCCTTATCGGCAGGCAGGCCTCAAAACTATTTGGCCGCGCGCTCCTCAAGATCTTCTGTGTCTAAACCTTTTTGTATGTTTCATTACATTTTTTGTTGTTGCGTCCTTTTCTTTAAATACTTCAACTAATTCTTGTGTTCTATTTAATTTCTTAATTATTCTGGTAGAAAACTGCCCAACTCATTACACATCTCGCCATTGACACGTGCTAAAAAGTGGTTGAATGGGGTGTAGCCATCTTAGCTTGAAAGAAAGGTGTAGAAACAATACCTCAGATATGACACATGGAATACAATAATGACAAACTCATTATATGAGACATCAGCCGAAGAAAATTGGCTATTTCTTGATATTCCTCGCATGTTCTATTTATGAAGATTTTCAAGATGCTGGTGTTTGAATGCTGGTATCATTTGTTGTAATACAGCCATATTTGATCTTATTTGCACAATCTTCAATCTCTTTCATCTTGTAGTTCATTTCTCCAATATACCCCCTACCTTTTCTTGCATGTGCACTCTGTTTCTGGTCAAAAATAAATTATATATGTGGCTGATAACATCCCATTATCATGAAGCAAAGTCAGTGGCAGGACTTAAGATGACATCAGACACCGCACACTTCGCCACCATCACTTCTTCACCAAACCAAAGTTTCACCACAGGAGTCACTGCCCTTTGTGGGAAACCATTGCTTCATGGCAGGAAACCATGGGGAGATAATTAGCTACCAGTTATCCCCCTTGAAGTTTCCAAGTGAGATAAAGTTTGTAGTCCTAATTACGCTCGCTCTAAAACAGCAGGGCTTAAAGAAAGAAAAGGAAGCTTCTCACTCCATGACATTTTTACCTGGCTAATTTAACTCCAGGAAAGCAAATGTCACCAACCTGAAGCAACCAGTTACAGCAATTTAATCAATAATTTACCTTTGAACTTCTGCATCCTCTGCAGATCCCCCATAAAATGAGTTATTCAATCTTTTGTTCCTGTATAATATTTGGGTTAAAGTTTCTAGAGCTTTCTTTCAAACCCAGGATACTACACACTCATCAGTTTTTTGGTCTGTCAGAATGCCAAGGGGCCCAATACAGCAATTTGGAGATTTCTCTACCCTAGAGAGGTTGGGCAGCACTGTCACATTTTATGAAACGCTCTCCGTGTAGCAGTGAACCTATTCTCATCTCCGTGTCTCAGAAAATAATTAGGAGCTGCTTTTGAAAGAAAATCTGTTAACCTATGAGTATTGACAACTAGAGGTATGGTCACAGAAATGGGAGTTGGGGATTCATTTATATAGAGAAAACTAATATTCTCAGAATAAATGCAGTTGATATATTCATATCATGTTTGAAGACATACCACTCCAAGAGGTGGACTCATTTATCCACTTAGGCAGCAACACAGACAAGATGGGGGGGGGGGGGGGGGGCACAGAAAAGGATATTGGTGAAAAATACAGAAAGCGATGGAAGCTTCATCGCATTGGAAAAATTGGGGAACTCCATAGAAATTGTAGTCCAATACGATGTTCACTATTTAGACTGAGAAATATTTTACCATCTTCAGTTTACGAATGACATAACATCAACCACAGCATCAAGGAAGCTGTGCAATGCCTTAACGAGCTCAACAATGCAGGCATGACAGTTGTTTTTAAAATAAATAGACAAAAGACCAAATTCATGTTGAACACTATTTACCTCTACGAGGAAATGCAACTTGGAATTTATCTCATCAAATTTTGGACTGCCTACATCTACTTACTTGAAATCCTTGTATTTAAACAGGCAAGTTAATGTCTATTGCCAGGTAACCAAAGGCTTTAGCTATACGTAGGAGGTATTTAAAACTTCCTGCGGCTTACTAGGCCTGGGGGAAGGTACAAACAATTTAGGTAGATTTTTAACTATAATTTTTTAATTTTGTCTGGGCAGTTGTCGTTAAGCCTACACATTTTTATTTCTAACTGCCAAGGGATTTTTAACATGCTCGACACTGAACATCGGAGTCCCATCTCACTACCCAGAGTTCAGGGGAATTTTTACCAGAAGATCCACGTGAAAAAGTCAGGACACCTTACCTCGAGACCACTGAATTCCCCCAGATCTACTTGGACCAAGAAATTACGAACTCCTACAAAATTAATTGTGAGATCTCGCGAACGATAGCAGCAAGATGGTTTAGCTTCAGGCCCATATACTTCAACAGATGAAAAACAGCGAAACAAAAGCTCACACCTTTAACAACATGGTCATTCTAGCCATAGTATATTGCTGCGAGTTGTGGAACTTAGGCAAAATTAACATTGTGCTGCTCAAAGCTACTTAACAGGCGATGGAACTTAGAGCATGTCAATCTCACTGCCACCAAACCACATCCACAACACTGCCATCAGTAGTCAAACTTGCTTCAATGGCATTGTAGATATGGCATAGCTAAGAAAGTGCACGTGGGCCAGCCGCGTGGTACGGTTGCCTGACAATAGATGGACACATAAAGTGATATCTACATCTTTACTCATTGACCAAAATGTCCACCAATTAGATGGAGTGATGACCTGGGGCAAGGCCTTTGTCTGGCATGGCACCCAAAGGCAAAAGACAGATGAGTTTAGATGACATTTGACTACCTGGCATAGGACACAGGCTCTGTCAGAACGAACACCAGGATTACAGTAATGTAAAGCCAGTGCTATTATATGGCTCTGAAGCTTGGATGATAGCAAATTATTGAACAAAACATACAAATGTTCATAAACAGATACTGTGTATAATACATGGTTTGAAATGGTACGATAAGGTAAGGTCACCAATGTTGACTTGCTAGAAAGATCTGAAGATATCAGGAGAGAACGACATAAAGAGCAAACGCTGGTGTAGGATAAGGCATACTTAACAAAAGGAGCAAGACGCCATTGTAAAACAGACACTGTTCTAGAATCCAAGTGGTAAGAGGAGTAGGGGCAGACCAAAACACATTTGGAGCAGAAAACTAGTCTTAACATGAAAGATGCTGGATGTTGGAAAAGATGGCAGGGGACAGACAGACTTGGAAGTTGTTGGTTGAGGAACCTCTTTGGTGAGCTAAAGGGTTTTGATTTGTTGACAATATTTTATTCCGTTGAAGTCAATTTTTCTTTCATACAAGGTGTGTTCAAAAAGTATTCAACCATAATTTTTTCCACTAAAACAAATCAAGCATGGGTGTGGTCCTTTGTCAGGGACGTATAAGGGGCCGTCATGCACAGGTGTGAATTTTTTCCCACCTGCAGATTGGGTCAGTCATCCTTTCAGTGTTGAGTGTAGTGAGCACACGTCGGGTTTTCATTTCAAAAGAATTGAGCAGCATTGTTGCATCAAATTTTGCCAAAAGCTAGACGAAACCCAAGTGGAAGCCATTCAGAGGGTTCAACAGGCTTTCCGTGACGATGCCATGAGCAGCACACAAATTAAGGAGTGGCACAAGTGCTTCAAAGATGGCCGCACGTCAGTGGAGAGCGGATCACATTCCATCAAGCCGAAATGATGAAATCATTGACCAAGTACGGATTTTGGTCTTACAGAACCATCGTGTCACCATCCGAAAACTTGCTGATGAGGTGGTGATAAGCATTAGTTTGGTATACTCCATTTTGAGCAATAATTTGGCTATGCGGAGAGTATCCGCAAATTTCGTACCAAAGCTGCTAATGATGGAGCAAAAGCAATTCCATCTAGAAGTCTTGCTGGACTGCACAAACGGCGACCCCGACATCCTGAACACTGCGATCTCGTTTAATGGGCCGTGGGTTAATGGGTATGACCCAGAAACCCCAATCTGCAGTCGTCACAGTGGTAACATTCATCGTCCACGAGGCTTAAAAAAAGCATGGCAGGTGTGCAGCAATGTTAAAGTCATGCTGAACATTTTCTTTTTGTGCATCACGAGCGTGCACCACAAGGCCAAAACATTACCAAAGAGTGCAACCTGGAGCTCATCCGTCGTCTTTGTTCGCGCAAACGACCAGATCTGTGGACAACGGGAACTTAGCCACTCCTTCATGACAACAAAACCAGCCCATTCTTCACATCTGATTCAGACTTTCTTTGACCAATACAACATTCATCTGGTTTTCCAGGCTCTCTATTCTCCTGGCACGGCTCTTGTGATTTTTGGCTGTTCCCCATGCTGAAAATTCTGCTGAAAGCAATCCGATTTGAGTTACGAGAAGACATTATGCGGAATGCAACGCCCTGCTATACTCCATTCCCAAAGAGGCCTTCCTGAAATGCTTCCAACAATGACAGGATTGCTGGGAGAAGTGTGTGGAATCCCAAGGAGAGTACTTTGAAGGGGGAAAGGGTTTCAAACCTCCAGGGAGGGGGACGGCGTGGCCTAGTGGTTAAGTGGCATGGCTCACATTCCGAAGGTGCTGGGTTCGATCCCCATCATAGCACCGGCCGTTACCCCGGGGAAGAAAACCCTTAGAAAATTCAGGAGGAAGCAGACCCTTACATAAAATGCATGCTGAAGTTGGATGCACTGGGCCAACAGGCGCAAAATAAAAACCACAGTGCAACACACACCCGCCTTGGGGAATAGAGAAATAAGGCGAAGGGAAAAAACACAAAAAAAACCTCCAGGGGAGCAATTGTATTTTTTCGGCCCAAAGGTTGGATACTTTTTGAACACACCTCATATAGTTGTATCCTGCATACTTTTGTTCTTCATTATAATTTCTTTCTCTTTCAGGACTGACAGCTCTGCGAAGTGAGGAGGTGTATGACCTAATGATGAAGGACTATAATAGCAAATACAAGGTTAGAAGTATTATTCATATGTGCAGCTGTGCTATTTGTAGATGTAAAGAAGCCGTATTTTAACATCTGGAACAAACAGTTTGAAGAGAGAATTAAGCTCTTTTAACCGGCTACTGCAAATTATTAAGTCACCATTATTACTTCCAGATACCTCACACAAGGGAAGAGAGCAAAGAGTAATCAGAATTAGATGAAAGATACTGATCAAGATCCCGTCCAATGTACTCGTTCGTGCTCCTGGAAACAGATGCTGTCACAGCAGTCTGACAATACATTGGGGATCAAAACTGTAATCCCCATAATGGTGAGCTTACTTCACCTTCTCTAGTACACCTCTGGATGTAAGAAAAGCCACTGTAACCCGCTACCAAAGAAACATCAAGAGTCAACTCAACACAAGTAGCATTGAACAAAAACTCACAAATGATTGCCCATGTTGGACTGACATCCAGAGCATTTCATTCCAAATTGTCCAGTCCATGATCTATAAAGTCAGACCTGGCCAGGAGGTGCAGAGCTGAATCCAAAATTGTGAGGCTGCCCATCCAATCTGGGAAAGACTGTGACTTTATCCTGACAACAGGTTTGCAGATCTAACATAACCAATGAACACAGAAGAAGATGAAATGAGGATATACAGAAGTTGTTGTTCAAAGCTACTCATGCTGAGTTGAGTTAATTCAAGGCAACATTTCTTTGGTAGCAGGTTACAGTATCTCTTCTTACATCCAGAGGCATACTTGAGAAAGTGGACTGGGGTCCTCCTGTCTGTTGTGCAGTTTGATTCTCCTCGGTAAGCCCACCATGATGGGGATAACAGTGTTGCTCCCCACCTCATTGGCCAGCCTGCTGTGACACAGCCTGTTTCCAGGAGCTCAAACGAGGACGTGAAGTGGGAGTTCTTGATCAGTATGTTTCACCTAAAACTTATTTCTGTTCACTCCCAGGATAGATAGAAGAATCAGGCGTATCTTATGGAAAGAAAAAAATAAGCAAGTAAACAAGACTAGTGGCATCTGGTAGTGGAAAGATAATCAATAAAAAAAATCATCCACACAATTCAAATATTTGTTGGAAGGAAAAATAAATGGCAAATGTGTCGAACACAGAGATCCTAGACATATGCTGGTGACTTAGCACTGCTATCACACAGCCATAGACAGATGCAAGAAAACCTAAATACGGTGAGGGAGCATTCAGCCAAACTTGGACTAAATATTAACATGAAGAAAACCAAGATGTTTAAAATGAACACCTCAAGTAAAGAGCCAGTCATACTTGGATGTGAGGCACTGAAACCGGCGGTGGACACCCTCACATAATTTGGGCAGCACCATTGTAACACTGCTGAAGACGGATGTGTCGGACCGAAAGGTGCTAATATTGCAGTCAACCTGTAAACTAGTGACACCCAGGCAACATCCTGCTACTTGTAAGGCCCTGTTCAGAGCTTGGTAGCGGGAGATTGAGAATAAACGCAGAAGAAGAAAAAGACCATTGTAACTTCAGGGGGCTCAAAGGCATGTGTAAGTGGTAGAATTAGAATGGTAAGGACATCATTCCTTTTTCTAAATAATATATAGAAATCCAGGGAAATAAAGACCAAAACCAAATTAAGATTGTTTTATTCAAATGTCAAGTCAGTACTCTTATACTGGGCTAAAACTTGGAGAATGACAAATACAATACAGAGGAAACTCCAGTCATTTGTCAATAAATGTCTACGAATGATAATGCGTTTAGGCTGGCAAAACGTGGTGAAGAATGAAGATCTATGGGAAAGGAGTCAATGACCAGTGGAGCAACAGATCAAATGTAGGAAATAGGGTTGGACAGGACACGAGCTACAAAAATCATCAAATGGGGCCAGACAGGCCCTGACATGGAATCCGCAGGGGAAGAGGACGACTAAGAAACACCTGGAGAGACTGAGAATGAACTTCAGTCCCTGGAGCAACTGGAGAAAGGACAGCTCAAAATCAAACTTGCTGGAGGAGAGTTGTCAATGGTTCATGCCCCGAAAGGAGCAACGGTCATTGATGATAATGTTGATGACAATGACGATCATGAAAAGTGTCAGAGGAAAGCAACAATTCAAATGTTTCGTTAACATTATCCGCTTAACTGCATGATGGCAAGCCTAGGTCAGTTACAAAACACACTTAGAAACAACTTCTTGGATGACAAACACACAATTGATGGATCAACTATTGTGTCCAATCAGCATGGATATATGTTTAAATGTCGTCATTTAAATTTAAAATTAGCCAATCAGGCCTTACACCTCAAGGCGACACACACAACCAATTACTCAAGCAAAAGAGGCAGTGCTCTCTAAGGTGATTTCTGTAAAATGGTACCTTACGGCAACATTTGCTGCTAAGGGGCTAAGAGATGGACAGGGAAAAAGTGTCAGATTCCACATCGTGGCAATAGATAGAAGATGCTTGAGATTCATTACCACCCACCTTCCATACAGATATGGCAAGTGGTTTATCTTATCTCTAATCTTGCACAGATACTGTGTTTTCACACACTACCTTTATATGGAACAACCGATTTACCCTTTTGCTCAAACTGAAGCATAAGGCCACCGCTGCAGCTGACCCCATTACAAGATGCCTGTATCTTTGCATTTGCAGTGGTGACCTTGCAATTCCTATTCTCTTAGCCAGATGGAATAGGATCTTGGTCAGCTATAGTCTGCTGACCCTGTCGCAAGCAGCCCGTTATAAGTCGTTGGCTGCTGTCAGCTCATTCACTGCTGTGGCTTTGGTCCCAACCTGCAGTATGAGTATGGAGTTTGTGGCAGTGACTTCAGCTCTGCTGTGGCTATCTGAGACTTTAACAAGGACACCGATTGTATCAGACTCTCTATCTTTGCTTCGGAAGGCACAGAAGAGCTAGCTATAGCACATGATTGAGTAGTGGATATAGAAGTTCCAAGTCACCGCAGGCTTGTGTGGATCTGCTATCCTGGTTTTGCTAGTGTTCATGGTAGTGAACAAACCAATGTCTTCACCGCAAAGACAGCCATATTCACGACATTGATTTGGATAGGGGGACACAGTGGTCTCGAGGTAAGGTGTTCGCCTCGGGTACTGAGTTCATGGGTTCAAATCACGGTGGAGACAGGTTTTTTTTTAGATGGATCATCCGTTAATATTTCCCCTCATCTCTGAGTAGTGAGACCAGACACCCATGTGCAGTGGCTCGCACGTTAAAAATACCTTAGCAGTTGGCAATCAAAAAGCTGCTGCTCGGGCAAAATTCTAGTTAAAAAATCTACTCAAAGTATTATAGAGATATTCGCCCCACAGAGAATATGTCACAAAAAGGGGACTGTGTGGCTATAACTTCAGGTCTTGGTTATGTGGTTAGCGGACCGGATTAATGGCGCCTGACAGGCTGCGGATCTACCTTGCTATAATTTACGCTTCCACCTCCACCGGTCACAAAAATAGACGATCGTATTTTTAAGTGGCTAACAGATGCTGGGATTGACCTTGCAAATCGCCAAAAAAAATATGAAAAAAGGAGCTCACAACTCCCCACGACATAAGTGGACTGAAGATAAATAGATATACAGCTTATTTGGATATAGGTGTCAGTTTGTAGTTGATCAATGGCGGCCTCTTGAATTTTGAAGCTTCAATAGATCAACTGGCAGTTCGGGGACGGCGTGGCCTAGTGGTTAAGTGGCACGGCTCACGACCCGAAGGTGCTGGGTTCGATCCCCATCACAGCACCGGCCGTTACCCCGGGGAAGCAAACCCTTAGAAAATGCAGGAGGAAGCAGACCCTTACATAAAATGCGTGCTGAAGTCGGATGCACTGGGCCGACAGGCGCAAAATAAAAACACAGTGCAACGCACACCGCCTTGGGGATTAAAGAAAAATAAGGCGAACGCAAAAAAAACAAAAAAAAAAACAAAAACAAAAAACAAAAAAACTGGCAGTTCATAGGCTGAAGAATTATTTTGAAGAATTGGGGGGGGGGGGGGGGGGGGGGGGTGTGTGTTGATTGAAGAGATATGAAAGGGTTGAGGAATATGTATAACCAGCAGGCTACTGGAACCATCAGTATCCACACTCTTCACCATTTATTGAAGGAGGCTGAACACCTGAGAGCTAACCTAGAGTGCAGAGACGTAGATCTACAGTAAGTGAAAAGCAAAGTGGAAATTCATCAGAATTAACCACTGGTTGGAAATGGAGTTTTTGAAGACTCCATTGAACTAAGCTGCAGCCTGTGAGAGGTGGTGTGACCACTGCCCTTCCTTGCTGTTTATACTTTACCTAACTCATGTGTCCGGTACCCATTTACAGCTGGGTTGACTGGAGAAGTGGTCCCCAATTAACATCACGACCCAAATTTGTTTAGTCTCTGGGGACGATTTAAACCGAGACACACTTACCACAGAAAATATAGAAATGCTCGCTATGAACTGATCCAGCGCTCCCCTCATGTAAACAGAACAAACCAAATTACAATGATTCAGTAAATGTATCTTTCGTTTGTGCATCCAACAGCATTTGTAACATTTAGCAACAACCTCCTTTTAAATTCTTAAATCTGTGTATATGTTTCAGGATTACATTTCCCATCTGCAGGAGAAGCAGAAAAAAGTCATTAGAGAAAAGCACAAAGAGTACAGCGTAAGTACATATTCAACTTTTCAGATGGTAACCTTCATCAAACAATTAAACCAATTTGGAAACCCAGTATATATATATATATATATATATAGTAGAAAAAACTAAACTCAGGCTATAGAAGTGTGAGTGTGTTACCTGTACCTCTATATAGTTCAGAATGCTGGAGGATGTCAAAGAGGCATACCCGGAGATTAATAACCTTTCACCATACATGACTTCACACAGAATTATTTGTGTGTTTTGGCCAGACAAAATATCAAATAACAAACGTCTACAGCACACCAGACAAGAAGATATGGATAGCATTATAAATGACATAAGATGGGGATGGCTGGGACATGTCATGAAAATGAATCTGGACATGTCTGCACCGCAAAAACAGCATCTCTGCCAAAGTTAGAAATGCATGTAAAGTCCTTGTGGAAGGCTCATGTTCCACAGCGCATAAAGAGAATTAGTAATTAGTACGCAGTGTTCACTAAATATTCTGTATCATAGATTCATGTGATTGTTTTTAGACATTCGTTGTGTTTGTTAACTGAAAATGAGAGATTGGTGTGATGAAGATGACGCTCGCTGATCAACTCTGGATGGATTCTGTATCACACCCGCCATGTTTTCAACGGTCTGCTGAGGAAACTAGGAGGATAATGAAATTTTGCAAACTTGACGGTTATTATGTGCTGTATACACTAGAAGTGACGTCATCATGTGCATTGTACATATGTTCACTTGGTGCAGTTAGGTCCGGTTTCATTCGAACACGCCTCGTATATATCATCATCATGTTGCATGTCCTTTATAGATCGTCGCTCCCATCACAGTCTGAAAGAAACTCGTTCTCTTGCCAAAACTCAAGCCTCCGCCACAGTCATACCCAGGCATTCTTGGATATCTTGGTGCCATCGTCTTCTTGGTCTACCCCTTCCTCTTTTGCCTGGCACCATACCTCCCATCACTGTTCTCTCGAGACCGTTGTATTTCATGATGTGACCAAAGTACTTACCAACTATGGTCTCTGGTGCGCCCTTAGCCCGATACCAGGTGTTTCCAGCTCCCGCTTTCAGAGTCGTTGTCAACCAGGTCGATCTTCTGCCTCTTCCATCAGCAGCTGTGTGTACTTGTCAGGGGTGGACTTCCCTTCTTGTCGTTTTATCCACGTAGCTCAGCCGGCCAGCCAAAGCCGTTGCCGTATAGGCAGACTCTAGGAGTCATACGTGAGCTAGACAGAAGTGGGGGAACCAAATAGGATCCTGTCCATCAAGGATGTGGTTGCCTCTCACCGTGAGGTACTATCCCTTACACACATCTGTCCTATCCCCCCCTCGTATATATATATAAAATATTTACACAAGTGTTTACATTACTTTTGATTCATAGTGTTTTTATTTATTTATCAGCAAGCCAAACTGGATAAGTCTAAGATAGAAACATACTCCAAGAAAGCAGCTAGATCAGCTGCAGAGTTTAATGCCAGCTTAATGAGGGATAAGAAAGAGGAGAGAAGGGCCTACTTTGACCTACAGACATACGTGAGTTTACAGTATCTCAATCTCCTTTCACACTCTCTCTTCCACACTATCTTTCTCTCACTCTCTCTATCTCATTCTATGGGTGTGTGAGTTTGTGAATTCTAACAATAAATTGTGTGTTTGTATGACTTTGTGAAGTATACAATTGATACATTTTATTTTTTGAACCATCAATTTAAGCTCTTTCATACATTTGCTCTCAATCAACTTGCTCATGCATCGACATAAATTCCTGATTGCCCTCATTTTGCCTCCAGGGTATTTGAGTTTTGACATTCCTAATGTAAAACATGCCATGACAAATCCTGAAGATTTGTGGAACTAACTGAAATACTATAATTTATAAACAAGATTATGCTTCTCAGGTCATGGTAACTTTCTTTAACCATTTTTTTGTCAATAATTTAGATTAATGTTACTCAACCAGTGTTCCTTCAGACTCTAGGGCTCAAAATTGGTCTTTAGGGCTCCCAAATGGTCTCTAGGGGTTTTACTAAAAGTCTATAGAGATTTGAAAAAAGGTCTCTTAGAGGTTTCACAAAAAGTCTCTAGGAGTTCCACAAAAGATCTTTACAGGGTCCGTGAAAGTTAGTGATATAATTTTTAAAAAAGACTTGGCTCACAGTTGGGGGTACAGACAGAGCATTCCTTTGTATCAGCTCACAGTTGGGGGCAAAGACAGAGCATTCCTTTGTATCAGCTCACAGTTGGGGGGCACAGACAGAGCATTCCTCTGTATCAGCTCACAGTTGGGGGCACAGACAGAGCATTCCTTTGTATCAGCTCACAGTTGGGGGCACGGACAGAGCATTCCTTTGTATCAGCTCACAGTTGTGGGCACAGACAGAGCATTCCTTTGTATCAGCTCACAGTTGGGGGCACAGACAGAGCATTCCTTTGTATCAGCTTACAGTTGGGGGCACAGACAGAGCATTCCTTTGTATCAGCTCACAGTTGTGGGCACAGACAGCGCATTCCTTTGTATCAGCTCACAGTTGTGGGCACAGACAGAGCATTCCTTTGTATCAGCTCACAGTTGTGGGCACAGACAGAGCATTCCTTTGTCAGTTCACAGTTGTGGGCACAGACAGAGCATTCCTTTGTATCAGCTCACAGTTGTGAGCACAGACAGAGCATTCCTTTGTCAGTTCACAGTTGTGGGCACAGACAGAGCATTCCTTTGTATCAGCTCACAGTTGTGGGCACAGACAGAGCATTCCTTTGTCAGTTCACAGTTGTGGGCACAGACAGAGCATTCCTTTGTATCAGCTCACAGTTGGGGGCACAGACAGAGCATTCCTTTGTATCAGCTCACAGTTGTGGGCACAGATAAAGCATTCCTTTGTATCAGCTCACAGTTGGGGGTACAGACAGAGCATTCCTTTGTATCAGCTCACAGTTGGGGGCACAGACAGAGCATTACTTTATATCAGCTCACAGTTGGGGGCACAGACAGAGCATTACTTTATATCAGCTCACAGTTGGGGGCACAGATAAAGTATTCCTTTGTATCAGCTCACAGTTGGGGGTACAGACAGAGCATTCCTTTGTATCAGCTCACAGTTGTGGGCACAGATAGAGCAGTCCTATATGTCAGTATGTAATTAGTAGGCTGTGTATCTATCTATTCATACTGTCTAGAGATATTGTTTTTGGCAGCTTCAGTTTGGTAATGATGTAATGGGGGTTGCTATAGCTGAGGGGTAAAGACGATTGTCTCTCAAGAAATGAGAGATCATAACTTGTGGATTTTGAATCCCACAAATTTCAAGCGTGTGTGATCAGCGTCTAGTCATATTTGAGACTGACAAAAATCACAGAGATCCTGTGAATACAATGTTCACGAGAAAGAACCATTGATAATTGAAAATCAATAAGAGTAAGCTAGCTGCTGTCTGGGCAAAATTCTAAAAAGTAATGGCATTCTTACCTGTACACAAATCTACCTTCCCCCAGGCCTGACAAGCTGCAAGAAGTAAACATTGCAAAATAAAGAACATACTAGATAATGGATAGTCTTTGGCTACCTGGCAGCAGGCATAATATGCTCACCAAACATGGTGAGAGTGGCCAACAAACAATTGTAAGTCTTATTAATAGGACATAAAGTTTAAGCACACCGACTAAAACACAAAAAATCTGCCTGTAGTTTAGAAAGAAAGAAAAAACTATCATTACCTGGGTTATTAAAACTGCTGAGGTCTCTCGAAGGAATTTATAGGACTGAGGAATAAAGGTCGCTTGTCCTTGCAGTTACTGTAGATGTACAAGCTAGGTTTTGATTTTATCTCTGTTAGGAAAAACCTATGCCATATCATGGTTTAGTTAGAATCCATGTCACCTTGGTCAAGAGACCTGTGTTCTAACTTATCGTCTCTCTATTACAGTAGTACTCACTTAAAACTGACTCTTACTCGCTTCTATTATTATTTACTTTTGGCATTAAGTTTTTACTGTAGCTCTTTGATTATTAACTTGATACTGGCAGGAACATATAACTTAACTCAACATTTTTATGCTGGTTTAGAAGACTTTGAAGAATCTGTATATAACCAGTTTCTTTTACATTCACTTGGTCTAAAAATATATATGCGCATCCAATCTATTCTTGAATGCATTAATTGATCCTACCTCCACTATTTCTTGACACAATGCATTCCAAGCATTCACCACTCTTTGACTACAAAAATATAATTCCTGATATCTAATCTGATCCTTTCTTTAATTAATTTGTTGGTGTGCCCTCTCGTACTTGTAGGCGGCTGTATTTGGAAAAACTTGTTATAGTCTAATTTATCCTTTCCGTTGATTATCTTATAAACCTGCATCAAATCACCTCAAATTCTTCTCTTTTCTAGACACTATAGGCCGGTTTTTCTTAGTATTTCCTCATAACTATAATTATATAATCCCACTATCAGTTTTGTCACTCTTCTTTGTATATGTTTTACTGTGATATGAGATATTTAAATCTGAATTCCTTTGTTTCAGACTATCCATTTTCCTAAAAACAAGTTCCGAACCCTGCCTCCTCAGTACACTAAAGTTGGTGCCTACCCTGTGTCACTTATTCCTGGACAGTTTCAGGAGAACTATAGAAAGTGAGAGATCATTGCTTTTCATTTGTTTATTATAATTTGTTTGCCCGAGTGCTACCAGGACCAGAAATGGAAGCAAAGAATAGTAACACTGTAACCTGCCAGGCATGTTGTAAAAGTTGACTGAAGAGGACGGCATGGGGCTGGCTGTCCCATCCTGTAGAAACTTTAAGCCACCAACAAATTCAGCATGTATATAGGCAGGTTAGTGGGGTCCTATATACAGCAGTGACTCATAGCTGGCATCAGGGTCAGGGACACATAACTGACCAAGACTCTTTTCCACTTCCAAGTTCCCGGCCCTGGAAACAGACTGCAGCCTGTCTAAGAGATTCGGGATTGAATAGGGAAGGCAAACCCGGTACCAAACAATGCCATGCTGGAATCGGCTCGGATGTGTTTGATCGAAAGCCGCAGATATCGCAGCATAACTGTAAACTACAACACAACGTCACAGATGTACTCTTCAGAGTGAATGCCGAAAAGGAGGCAGGTTAACTTATAATGACATGGCATACATATTTTGAAAACCTATGCTCCACAGGGAGCTGAAACGATTTGGTTTGGGAGTGATTTGTTGTATATTCTAAAGACTAAACTAAAATAGGATAGAGATTAGCTGGGACAGTTTTAGACATCCTGGCATGTTTTTGCTTCTTCGTAGATACTTGGTCAATGACTGGCAAATGCCTGGTGGCATCTTTAACCTTTACGATACTAAAAATTTACGCAATTTCCCCTTGCACCTGCAATATTTTTCAGTATGTCACGTTTTACTTTGGTTGTTGAATTTGAGAGCCTGTAACCTTTTTATTTGTTTGTCTATAGATATGATTTTGTTGTATGTAGAGACAAGTTAAGATATTGTTGATATTATTGTTTTTAAGATATAAGAAGATGAAAGTGATAAAAAACAGCTCAAACATTTACTGGGGCTACCGCATCCTCAGACAATTTTGGAAATTGCTACAGAGGACGAATATTGATGTTTTACAAGATCGGCATATCTGTTAGTTTCTACTGCAAACATATTTATTACATTTACATAAACAAGCTAAACAGATCTACCTCAGTAAAATCTGTTGCAACAACTTAAGTGCAGCAACAAACTCCCTCCACATCACGTGGTCTTAGACCATCCTTTTCCTCCTATCCCTTTTGTTTCTTCTGCTTGTCAGCAATGTTCCAAGAAAATAAAAACCTTTCGTAACGGAACTTTGTAGTTCAATGTTTTATTACTTTTACAAGAAATGAGATGGCCTAAGCACATGATGTCAGTATTTTCATTCAAGACCATTTAATTCAAAAGTCACATATACTGAGTATGTTATTTCTCAATTGCCATTTGATACATAGTGTGCTAAATAAGTCCATGCAATGAAGATGACTTCAAACAAATCTTTGAAATCATCATCAAGTGCCCTGCCGGATAGCGTTGGCGATCATGGATCTCCATTTCCTTTATCACGTGTGTCAGTTATGAATTCTGCCGTCGATCGCATCTCATGCCATGCCTTCAAGCTGTCCAATATTTTCTCTCTTTGTCTTTCTCTGTCATTCTTGCCAGCGATTCTACTCGTCACCGTGTGTTCCAACCTGCTACTTCTCATTACATGTGGTTAAGTGGCACGGCTCACAATCCGAAGGTGCTGGGTTCGATCCCCATCACAGCACCGGTCGTTACCCCGGGGAAGCAAACCCTTAGAAAATTCAGGAGGAAGCAGACCCTTACATAATATGCATGCTGAAGTCGGATGTACTGGGCCGACAGGCGCAAAATAAAAACCACAGTGCAACACACACCCGCCTTGGGGAATAGAGAAATAAGGTGAACGCAAAAAAAAAAAAAAAAAAAAATTACATGTCCGCAAACAGATGACCGCCTTGTCCTGATTTTTGTCATAAGTTGTCTTTGTTGTATGTGCTTCTTCAAGAACCACGTTATTCGTTTTCCAGGAAACTTTAAACATTCTTCTAAATCCAAATAGCATTCTTGAAATACCATACAAGAATCATATGAAATGGTTGGGATCAAGACACTGAGCAGTTGATACGATAACTGTCCTTGCTAAAGAGATCTCAGATAGCCACTTCGAAGCTGATGTAACTGGCTCATTCTCCATTTTTAGACTCTGTGTTGTTGTCATGTATGCACTTTTCACAAATGGAGAACCTAGGTTGTGCAGATGATCTGGTACTTTTGTGACACAGTCATAGCCAGATGCAAGAGAAACTTGACAGAGCGAAAGTACAATCTGCCAAATTGGGACTGAATAACAACACGAAGAAAATCAAGCTCCTTAACGCTACCAGACCTAATGCCCTGAACCCAACTGTCCCCCATTCCTGGGTTCCAGAGCATTAAAGAGAAAAATCCAACATGATATAGAAAAATGTTAGTTACATGCAAACAAGTGGTTAGAATAAGATGTAACTTGGAGACATTGTAGAAAATAGGTTTACCTTTCATCTAGCGTAAATATTCCACCTTTGTGTGCCAATCCAACCAGCAAAAGGCAAAGAATCTGTCTCGAGTCATAAAACATTTCGAAATCCGGGAGTAAACACAACAAAGTGCCCTCATTTGTTCAATAATCCTGATAGCTGGGCTTTATACATGAGTATTCCATATAGATCCTCAGTCCAAGAAAAGCCTTCATCTCATCACTCGAGCTCTCACTGTCTGTTTCACTTGAACAAAGTCTGAATCAACCAAATTATTGATCACCTGTTGGACTGTCATAAGCCTAGACTTACTTTGCTTTCCTGTTGAAGTGCTTGGTTCATCAGCCGCTTGTTTCATTGTCAATTTTCCAAATTTGTTCACGTTAAACCCCACAAAATAATTCAAACATGGGGGCAGACATTTGCAATGACTAATCATGAGGTTTGACCACGATTGGTTGGTTATTTTTAGATTCTGACGCATTTTATTGACGTACTACCCAAAGTACTGTAAATCCGGTCCAGCGGTATAGCGGCAGTTAAGGAAATTACCGGAAAAATGGTACAGCAGTCTGGTAGGGTTAAAAAATCAACCCTGTCATCAAAGAACCAATCATTCTAGAGGGGAGAGCCATTGGAAGAGAGAGATTTTTTACCCATTTGGTCAGCACAATTGACACATCAGTTGATACAGAGGACGATGTAAAAACCAGAATTGGAAAGGCAATAATGGCAGTCCTGATACTAAACAAAATATGGAGATTCAGAGAAATCAAGTTTCACCGCAATGTTAGAATATTCAATGCCAGTGTTAATTCGGTGCTGTTGTATTGAGCGGAGACATGGAGAATGACCAAGGCAATACAACAAAGACTCTAGTCCTTTGTTAACAGATGTCTATGAAGGACAATGGGCATAAAGTGACAGGACATGAAGAGGAATGAAGACTTGTGGGAAAGGAGTCAACAACAGTCACTCATCATCATGTAGCATGTCCTTTGTCACTCTCACAACAGCCGATCTGTAAGACTTTTGATATCTGGTCGGGATCAAGATGCTGAGCAGTGCATGAGCTGCAGTGGTCAGTGACCAATAGCTGACGGCTAGCGTCAGGGCCAGAGAACCATAGCTGCCAAGACCCTTCTACACCTGTGATCCTGGATAACAGGCTGCAGCATGGCAGACTGGCTAAGGAGAAGGGATCGAAGAGGGAATGCTAACCCGGTACTCAAAAAATGCTTGCTGAAGTCTGATGTGTTGGACTGAAAGGTGCAAATATCGCAGCTAAGCTGTAAACTATGACACAACACATTCCGCTCTCTGGACTACATTCTGCCACTTCAGCCCTTTCAGGGTTTGGTAGCGGGAGATTAAGAACGAACGAAGAAGAGGAAGAAGATCTCTGGCTAGTACTCCTGCCTCTGTTGCTGTCAACTTCAGGACCTCCATGTTGTCTTGCGTCCATTTTATTCTTAGCTTACCTCTGCCCAGCTTTCCAGGCACCATAACCTCGAGGATCGTTTTCTCTAAGCCATTATGGCGTTTGATGTGGCCAAAATATTTTAGTTTTCTAGACACGATATTGTTTACTAACCAATTTTCGTTAGTATCCAGTTCTTGTAGGATATCTTGTTTTTTCCTTTTCGCTATCCACGGTATTTTGAGCAATTTCCTGTTAGCATTTTAGTTCAAAAGATTCAATCTTTTTCTTCAGTGTTCATGTGATGGTTTACATTCCACATCCGTACGTTGCCACCGGGAAGATACAAGCTCACAGGATTTTAATTTTCATAATTTTATGAGTGTTTTGCCACAAGTTTCTCATTTGATTTAGCCTCTGCATTGCCATAGCCATTCTCCTTCTGACTTCGTTCAGGACATCTCCATTGTTGATTATAATTGAGCCGAGATACTAAAAACTTGTGACTTTCTCAATCTCCTGTTGTTCTAGAATAACTTTAGGTTTGATTTTTGCCATAACAACAGCTACTGGAACATCAAATTAAGAGAAGAAAATTGAGCTGGATAGGATATTTGCTGTGCAAGTCATCGTCCAACATAGCAAGGCAGGCTCTCCTATGGAATGCTCAAGGAAAGAGAAAGAGAGGTAGACCTAAAAATAAATTTAGAAGAGCATGTGGGAAGGAACTACAAAGATTAAAAGGTTAAAGGCGAGGGCTCGACTTCATCACCGCGGGTTTCCCCATATGGCCGTCTCTCTCAGCCGTGAACATCGTACAAAGTACGATTTCCGTAGCTCCAGCGATAAACACACTGATCTCCAGAAAAAATTGCCATCATGAACCTACCATCACTGCTCGAATTTGAACCCCGATTGTCTGAGCACGAGGCAAACGGCTTGACCAATTTGCCACGGGGACCCACTACACCTGGAGAGTGACAGAAAGAGTAGCCCAGGACTGTGCAAGCTGGTAATATGTGGTCAATGGCCTATGTATCAAGAGGAGTTACAGGCTTTGATTGGTGCTTAGCAGAGAAGTCCCATCCTGATTTGTTACAGTGCAGGATGTTGGTTTTTTTTCGGCAAAGGTACACCCCATTCTTCTTCTTCCGTGTTGTGTTTCTCTTCATCGGGATGTTGTGTCGTAGTTTACAGCGAGGCTGTGATAACTGCGCCTTTCAGCTCGACACATCCGATTTCAGCTAGATGTTTTTTTTAGTACTGGGTTTGCCTTTCCCTTGCAATATCTATTCCTTGGCTAGACTACACTAGTGACTAGTGCAGCCTGTTTCCAATGCTGCCACGTGCAGACGGAATAGGATCTTGGTCAGTTATGGTTTGCTAACCCTGATGCAAGCAGCCAGCCATGAGTCGCTGACTGCTGTCAGCTTATTCACTACTGCATCTAGGCCCCAACACCCCATTCAACCTCAGACATAGATTTGTAGGTTATATCACAGTGTTTTGTACTTCAGTAACTTATATATTCAGTTTATCTTCGCCCCAGGTATTCAGCAGAAGAACTTCGGTATTACCCTGTGAGGACCTCAATTAAGGATCCGCCCAAAGTCGTGAAATATGTTCGTCCTCCACCACCTGGTGCTAAGCTGCCCATCAGTGACAAACAGGTAACAGAATAAGTTGCTCTTGTTGGTAGTAAAGTGTTGAATTCTGAGTATGCAGCACTGACTAGATAGGAGTAGGTCTGTATGCAACATCAAAAAAGTCCCACACAACTCTAGCATCAAGAAAATTCTTTCCAATCACAACTCTAGAATTTACACAACTCTAGAATCAAGAATGTTCGACACAACTCTAGAATATGAGAGAATATTGTAAGTATTTTTTGGCGCAGGCTTCCTTGTAAGGTGTCATGACAGTGATGACTCTATGCTTTGTAAGGAGCAAGTTGGAGAAGAAAAGGACATTGCACCATAAAATGTATCCAAATGTGGCAGTGATTGTGAAATACAAAACTCAAATGTCTCATAGTCTCTCATGCCCAAGTCTAACTTACCTACATATTTGTGGATCCTGTTATACCCAGTAATCTTGCCAAAGGTTGGGTTTTAACCCCAGCAGGAGGCAAAAAGGGTCAGCAGACAAAGTCAAAAACCCGGTCAGAGGGGAGAAATAGAACACACTCCACCATAGCAGGGTCAATTAATGCATTCAAGAATAGATTGGATGCGCAAAGGTATTTTTTATCAAGTGAATTTAAAAGGAACTAGTTGTATACAGACTCTGCAGTGTCTTCTAAACCAGTATAAAGATAAGTTAGAACAGATACTGAAGATGAGGTACCAGGCCAGGAGGCGCAACAGCAACCAAGATACCATGCAACCTGTCCAGCCTGTTTTTAATGTCTGTACATTTATAAGGAAATGAGATGCCAGGCCTGGCCAGAGGGTTCGGAGCTGTGGGGCAGCCACTCCAACCTGGAAAAGACTACAAACTTCATCATGGCAACTGACCTGCATATATAAGATGACCAAAGATCCTGAATGCAAAGAAGAAGAATATCTGCACAGAAGTATACAAATAATCTAGACAAATAACCACACAAAAGCTGATTGGAAGTCTTGAAGAACTCCTCACCACAGTATCTTTTATCCAGAGAACTGGACTTCACATGTAGACAAAATATTTTAAAATGCTAGACTTTCAGTTTTGTGAATTTTTATTAACTCATTCACTCCTGCGAGCTGGTACATCGGCTTCACAAAATCACATATTTTTCCATACCTAGTTCTCCTAAATGTTTTATTTTGGTTATTGGCGGAAGTCCAGATTTTGTACTTTTCAATTAACGGAAAAGTTAGCGTGTGTTTCATTGAAAAAATATTTATTTTCGTACTTGGAAAGCAATTTATTTTTTTGGGGGGTAGCCTTGAATCTAGGCCATGCCCCTTCAGTCAGACCAAATAGAGTTTTTACAGTACAAGCTCGATAATGGTTAGATTATATTATTGCTAACGGTAGGGATGATGAAGATATCGATTGTTCTGATAGCGATATTTCAATTTCTTTATCTAGTTTTGGTTCTAAGTCGAGCGATGAAAGTGAAACTAAATCTACTAATGAGGGGGGCAGTGCCCTCTTTTGTCTCAAGCAATGGTAGTAACAGTTCAAAAATTTAGTAAAGGTTTAAAATGCTGCACGGCCATGCTAGTGTGTATAATATAAATGTGTATACATATATTGAATACAGAAGGAACATTCTTTCTGGGTGTGTGTAAATTGGTTTAGAGTTGAATAATGTGTTGATGAGGGGCACAATTTTTTTCATAATTTAAAAAAATTAAAAAACATTTTGCAACTATAATCTCTCATACACAAATGTTCACCTCCATTTGTAAAATATATGTGTATTCCATTGAATTCTGGCCGCAATTGTGAACAGTTTGGTATATAATATGTGTTATTTCAGGAAACTTTTATTGAAGATAGTCACAACTAAGGGATGCTGTGTTCAAGTTTTACATAAGAAAAAAATTGCGTCCAGATGTCCCAACACATTTGGGAGTGAATGAGTTAAGAAATGTTGTTGCTGTGCTAGCAAGTTTAACAGATTTGTAAATATGCTTTATTCACAGAAGACGAGTGCAGCCTCGGATGGGGAAGAAAGTGGCAGCAGCAGCCGGGATGACAATGATTATGATAGTGAAAACAATGACAATGCTGAGAATGAGGACAAAGAAAATGAAATCGGGCAAGTAGAGGGATTGGAGATGGCGTCACCTGTCAAATTGGAGAAGAAAATTAAAGGAGCAACAAAACGGAAATTGAAGAATTCTTCTCCGGATAGACTGAAGAAAGCGGGCAAGAAGAGTAAGGATGTGGATGGAGAAAGGAATGATGACAGGACTAACATTGAAGGAGAGGAGAAAGGAGTGAGCCCAGTCGGGAATAAGATGCCAGGAAAGGTAAGATGGTGGTCATATGTTGTGTTATCATTGATATAATCAACATCACAGCACGTCAGCGGGACTCATAGAGGCTTGGTCTCATTTAGAAAATAATGAAAGGTATGGATCATCATCAAATCAATTCCCGTCGCTCCTGTTGTGGCATAGGCCATTGACAACCGTCCTCCAGCAAGTTCGGTATTGAGCTGCCCTTTCTGTCTCTCTCCAGTTGAGGTCCAGGGAGCGAAGTTTATTTTTAATTTTTAATCTCTTCTCCAGGTGTTTCTTGGTCTACCCCTCTTCCTCTTCCCCTGCAGATTCCATTTAAGGGCCTGTCTGGTCATGTTTGATGGTGATTTCCATAGCGTGTGTCATACCCAACCCCATGTCCTACATTTGATCTGTCGCCGCGCAGGTTGTTGTTGAATCCTTTCCCATAGATCTTCATTTCTCATCATGCCTTGCCAGCATACACCCATTATCCAACATACATTTATTGATGAACGACTTGAGTTTCCTCTGTGTTGCCTGAAAAGTTGATACTGTTGTTATTGTTGTTTGTGTACACCCCTGCTTTGTGTTCTCAGGCATCCATCCCTGTTTGACCCAAACTTCTTCAATATAGGAGTTGCAAATTCTATTTTATTTGTTTATATTTACATGCCATTTTTTGTTTGTTTTTGCGTTCACCTTATTTCTCTGTTCCCCAGGGTGGTGTGCGTTGCACTGCGGTTTTTATTTTGTGCCTGTCAGCCCAGTGCATCCGACTTCAGCATGCATTTTATGTAAGGAACTGCTTCTTCCTGCATTTTCTAAGGGTTTGCTTCCCTGCAGTAATGGCCGGTGCTGTGATGGGAATCGAACCCAGCACCTTCGGCTTGTGAGCCATGTCATACATATAATTGTATTGTTTGAGGAACATGACATTAGGGGTTTTCCATGTAGTAAAGGTTAACTGCCATGAGGCTGAATAAAACAAAAAATTCCACCTCCACAGTCGTTCTTCTATAATTGTAGCTTATTCCAGTAAAACTGGAATCTCCGTATAAAAGACCAGCTCCAACGGCTCCTCAACATCCACTGTCTCTTGCCTAAGGGTAAAATTTGCCAGTCTTTTCCCTGCCAATCTCTTGATATTATCCTCCCATTTATTGCATCACCTCTGGCACATTTACCCTTCACCTTTCCTTCTAGTATTGCTTTCAGTAAGGTGTTGTATCTTTTCATGTGACGAAAATATCTTAACGGTTGAACTTTTATTTCATTCATCATTTCTTTTTGAACCCCTAATTCCTCAAGACTTCATATCATAACAGTTGAACTTTTATTTCATTCATCAATTATCTTTGAACTCCTAATTTCTTCAAGACTTAATTTTTTTATTGTTATAGGAGATGTGTCCCATTTTTCTATTAATATCCACATTTCAAAGGCATCAATTCTTTTCTACAATCATTTGTTCATTCTTTATGTTTCCACGCTGTATAGTAAAGAAAAGTGTACATAATAACATCTGGCTATTCTCATTTTTAATTTGTGTGTGACTTGTTTGGCTTGGCTTGGCTTCGTTCATTCTCAATCTCTCAAACCCTAAAAGGGCTCAAGTAGCAGAGTGTAGTCCAGAGAACGGAATGTGTTGTGTCGTAGTTTACAGCTTGATTGCGATATTTGCACCTTTCGGTCCAATACATCTGACTTCAGCAAGCATTTTTTGAGTACCTGGTTAGCATTCCCTCTTCGATCCCTTCTCCTTAGCCAGTCTGCCCTGCTGCAGTCTATTATCTAGGATCAACGCGTGGATATGTAGAAGGGTCTTGGCAGCTCTGGTTCACTGGCCCTGATGCTAGCAGTCAGCTATGGGTCGCTGACCACTGCAGCTCATGTGCTGCTCAGCATCTTGATCCCAGTGACTTGTTTGAGTGTCAATATATGACTCTTGCTGGTGAATGCAGATTTATTTTCCAATTCATACTGACTCACATTTAAAGGTTTAATTTTTAACTTTATAATTTTGTCACTATTTTATTTCACATAAAACTTTAAGCAGCAATATCTTCTTAATTTTAAAATTGTAAGTTCACCTTGTTATAAGGTGTTATAAGACAAGAAAAAGAAAGTAGTTCTATAGGTCAGTTCAAGTGCCATCTCCGCATCGAAGGTCGTGCGCAATGGATTTCAAGTGTACTCTATCTCTTGCCGTAATTGTGCAATCTGAGAGGTTTTTTCCAATCTATCTCCTGATGTTATCCACCCACTTAAAATGTTTTCTGCCTCTTGGATGACTCCGATTCATTCTACCCTCTCGTATGGTCTTCAACAAGTCTTGTTATATGACCAAAATAATGTAACTGTCTAGCCTTGATTTCAGTTATTAATTCTATTTTTACGCACAGCTTTTTCAATACCTCCAAATTTGTTTTCTTCCCTTTCCAAGAAATGCCACCCAATCTTCTATATACCCACATTTCGAAGGCTTCAATACTCTTTTTCAACTTGTTATTCAGTGTCCATGTTTCTGCACCATAAAGTAGTGATGAGTATACATAACACCTGACAATTCTCATTTTCAAATTCTGATTTATCTGTTTGGATGTCAGTATGTGTCGCATGTTGTTGAATATCATCTTGGCCATACCTATTCTCTTTCTGATTTCTTTTTCACAGCTGCCTTCTTCCTTTATAATATGACCTGGATAGGAGAAACTCTGTACCTGTTCAAGTAGTTGATCTTTTATTTTAATCTGCACACATGGTTTCTTGTCACTTTTCCTAATTATTATAGTCTTTGTTTTCTTTATGTTTATGTCTAATCCAAACTCTTGACTTATTGTGTATATTGTTGTCACAAGCTCCTGTAATTCTTGCTCACGTTTGCCATCAAAACAGTATCATCCGCATATCTACGATTATTCATTGCCACTCCTCCAATGACAAGTCCTGGCATCCTTTCTATCTGTTTGAATATTTGTTCTGTGTAAATATTAAAAAGACAAGGGGATAATATACATCCATTTTTCACTCCTCTTTTTACATCTATACTTGGAAAGCATAACTTTCCTGATTTTACTGTAGCAGTCTGTTCCTAGTACAGATTACGGAGCAGTTCTATAAGTGTACCTAAACATACCAGTTGTCCTTTTTCTTCAATCAGAAAGTTGCAATAAATGAACTTGTATATTTTTCTATTATAAGATTCATGGGCTTGAGAAATGTCGAATTTGCAAGAAGCGATCAACAAAAGAGGAGAGAAAGACTGACAAGCTAGTGAAATGTGCTGAGTGTGGAAAGATAGGTATGTGAGATAATTTTTCTTCTTATTCTGTTCTTCTGCATTCATCGTCAAAAGAATGTTGAACGTTGTTACATTATGTTGTAGTTTAAAGCAAGACTGCAATATCTGCGCCTTTTTGGGTCGTAACATCTGGTTTCAGCTGGCTATTTTGGGTGCCAGATTTGCCTTCTCACTGTGATTCGTATTCTCTTAGCCAGACTACACTAGTGCATGTCTAATTCCAGGGAGGCGGAAAAGGGTCTCTGTCATCTGGAGTTTACTGACCCTCATACAAGCAGCCAGCTATTAGTTGCTAACTGATGTCAGCTTTTTTTCTGTACTGTATCTTTGGCAACATTAGTTGTTCAAATGTGTATTGGCTATTGTCTCTGATGAAGGTCTATTTGTTCATAGCATATGTTTTGTTCCTGTTTTTGTTTCTACGTGGTATCTGAAATATACCTATTAATGTTTTTATGCTCTTTTTTTAGTCCACAGTTCCACCTCAGCTTCTCCTTATTATCTGAATTTTTTTTAGTAGACTTTGTCATAATGTTTTGCATTTTCACGTCTGGATACTGGAGTCTCTTATTATAAGTGGAGGAAACAATAGATTCATTGGCATCAGAGGAAACAATAGATTCATTGGCATCAAAGGAAACAATAGATTCATTGGCATCAAAGGCAACACTAGATTCAGTGGCATCAGAGGAAACCCTAGATTCAGTGGCATCAGAGAAAACAATAGATTTAGTGGCTTCAGAGGAAACACTAGATTCAGTGGCATCAGAGGAAACCCTAGATTCAGTGGCATCAGAGAAAACAATAGATCCAGTTGCATTAGAGGAAACACTAGATTCAGTGGCATCAGAGGAAACACTAGATTCAGTTGCATCAGAGAAAACAATAGATTCAGTGGCATCAGAGAATACAATAGATTCAGTTGCATCAGAGGGGGGGGGGGGGGGGGGGGGGTTGTCATGAATCTAACCCATGCACTTTCAGCCAGATCAAATAGAGTTTCTAGTGTGAGTCTATTAAGATGGACTTGCACATCGTATATCATCCTCCGTAAGTACTTGTTCCAACTCGGCGGAGAATTAAGCTGCGCAAGTCTAACCTGCTAAGCAGGAAACCCTTCTCCCGGCTCCCTCCAACTCATACCAGAGCTGGGACCTGCACAGGAGCATCTGCCACTGTAGAAGTACAGGTCGACTAAGAACAGCACATGCCAAAATATTCCTGTGTGAATGCGTTAAATCTTGACTAAATCAGAACTTTGTTTTTCTCTGATTTGCTGCATCAATTTTGGCGATGGCATCCTCTGATGCAACAATATGCGCCTGACCTGGTCTCGGAAGATATTTTGTTAACTCGTGTACTTCTTTAAACATTGTTTGTCACCATACACTGACTGCATTCTGCAATGAATGTCAAGTGGTCGACATCCTTCAGCTGTTAGAAACCAAAATCACCACTCGCTGATCCAACTCTGAACGGATCACACCCGCCATATTTTCAACGGTCTGCTGAGAAAACTATGAGTTGGAGGATAATTAAATTTTGCAAACTTGATGGTCGGTATGTGCTGTTTACACCAGAAGTGATGTCATCATGCGCATCGTATGTATGTTGACTTGTTGCAGTTTGGTCTGGTTTCATTTGAACACGCCTCGTACATGACACCAAAAGTAAAGGTAGCACAGAAATGTGAAATTGCAGCACAGCAGACACAAGACTTTGTGTTGTGCCGCTTGTGTTAAAGTTTTCATGTGGATTACATAGAGCCTCAGTCGCTCTCGCACATTCATCAAACTTTTCTTTCACTGGCTTAACTGCACTGCAGCACGATGTGCACTTCAGTGTGTTGTTGATAGCCTTTCACTGACACTGTAGTGTGATCAATTGTTGTTGTTGTTTCAAATGCCCACAATGTGTAGGTTTACTCTTTTGTGGGCCCTGAAAAGGATGCAGTAGCTTTCTTCACATTCCGAGCATGCTGATGAAAGTGGACCCCAGTCGGTTGTGCTATGCCTGGCTTCATCTGCGTGTCACTCACTACTACGGGGATCACACTGATCTTCACCTCATTAGCCAGGCTGCCATGTAAACAGCTTGTTTCCAGGGAAGGCTACGAGGAATCTGAGGTGAGGGTCTTGGCCAGTATATTTTGCCTGACGCTGACTAACATGTCTGATCAGACGTTAGTCCTCCTCCCCTAGGCTTAGGGTGTAAAGGGTTATGTAGCAAGTTGAAAAGAAGCTAATGGAAGAAGTCGTTTCAGCTATTGTGCACTGTTGCACTGAACTCTGTACAGTTTGTACTAGGTATATTGTTTGATATATAGGAATATTATATATATAGATATATTGATACAGCACATGTTAGCTAGGCTTATTAAAATCGTTCTTGGGGTTATAACTATCAACAGGGATATTTTTTAAAATAATAAATTTATGTCGCTCGGCTGAAACACTGCACAATATCATATAGTAACATAGAAAGTCAGTTTTTGCATTTTGGTGTCACCTGCTATGATGGTGTCACCCAGTGTGGTCCACACCCCTCTAGTGATGCCACTGAATAGATTCACTGCACCTCACTGTTTTTTATACACTGGCTTCGGAAGATAGTGCATGGGCCTTTCATCCTCATCATGTTAAACGAAGGGGCGCATCACTGCAAAAGAAAAAGGATGCTTTGATGCAGACTTCCTTTAAGGTGGCCAAATGCTGTGATGACTTCCTTTGAGGAGAAAAGTAAAGGAAGAATGAAGATATGTCTTAGATAAGTTGGCACAACCTTTGTATTAAAAGAATTGTGAGTATAAACACTTGATTCCTTATAGGTCACGTTAGCTGCCTTGATCTGACTGAGGAGCTTGTGGCTGTGATCAAGACCTATCCCTGGCAGTGCATGGAATGCAAGACTTGTGTGGAATGCCTGGATCCTTATGATGAGGTAGTTGCCTTAAAAAATACTTGTTAGTAATAATAAAAGTTGTCCATTGCCAACGAAGATGATGAGAGCATCATACTTTGGCTACAAAATGTGTTCTCTTTTGACTGTAAAGACCAATCCTGGTTCGGGACACACATGTGGGGAGCCAGCTGTGGAGTTGTTGTGATCTTAATTTTTTTCTGGGCAGCACACTTTCACTGAGTCTCCATGATGGCTTTACTCTCTGCGATCTGAGCACCTTCAGTGATACGAGTGCGCCAGGTGGTACGGTTTTATGCAAGCAACCCCCAGGAGGTGGATCAATGTTGAAATTTGTTCAGAGACACTTTCAATGAGTCTCTGTAGCGTTTCTTTTGTCCTCTTGGTGAGTGTCTGCCTGTTGTGAGCTCACCAAATAGCAGCTTGGGGATGCGCTCATCTGGCATGCAAACATGTCTCGTCCATCTTAACTGAGCTATTTGCAGACGTGTACAGATGCTCAACATGTTAGTTTTGCTAAGAATTTCAGAATTAGGCACTTTGTCTTGCTACCCTATCCTGAGCAGACTATGCAGACAGCTCAAGTGAAAATGGTTGAGCTGTCCGGCATGTCTGCTATACACTGTCCGTGTTTCACAGGCATGCAGCAGAGTAGATAATACTACAGCATGATACACTTTTTCGTTGGTGGCGACACTGAGGCTTGTTGATTCCAGACGTTTGCGTGGTGCCTCCCAAACTCAGAGCTGGCCCTAGCAATCCTGTTGTTGACCTCACAGTTGATATTCGCATCTCTAGTGAGGGTACTGCCTAGGTAAGTGAAGCTGGAGATGCTGATTCTGTACAGTAATGTTTGGTTCGATGTAGGGTTCCCCTGGGGCAGGCTGGAAGAGAACCTTCTTTTTCCTGGTATTGATCGTGAGATCAAAGTTACTGCATGCTGCCATAAACTCTTTCATGGCGGACTGTATATCTTGTTCTGAGCAAGTGTTTAGGGCACAATCATGAGCCATCATGTCATTATGAAATTGGCGGACAACTGCTTAATACTTAGTAGTAAAGGTGACCCCATAGGTTACTTACTTGATGACCCTTTCCTAAGTGGCAGTTGTACCGCTGCAGGTCCCAACTTTGTCTCCAACAATGTCTGACCTGGGCTGTGAAAGTCCAGTGGGTAATAAGATTTTGTTTAAACGTATTGTTGATGTTGAGTGAAGTGCATGGAAGTCTAACCAGTGCATTAGAGGTCTATCCCAAGGTCTTTTTCCACCTAGAGGGTGACATGGCCCAACGTTCATTATTTTTCTATGGACTCTGTCCACCTATGTTTTGCTTTGTTTGCATGATCACTTGCATCACTCGCTAATTATAATTGCCATACATCTGAATTGTGGAGATTTTGCATGCGCTGGTTGCAAAGGGAGAGAGGCCTGGGTTACTCACAGATTGCGCTTCATTGCTTTAGTAAGTGTCTATTATGTTTCAGCTGCATAGCACATTGCAGGAAGCACAGTGGAGTTGAAGAGAGAAGTATGCAGGGTCCGATCATGGCAACCTACCAGGACTGTCTGGATGAATGAGAAGACTTCCCAGTGGGTGTAGTGATGTTCTGTTAGTTTTGGTTCTAAATTATTCTGCATGTTGAGGGGACCTCCAAGATAGCAGCATGCCTCGATGTCTTCCAAGTCTTTCCAATCGAGGGTGACCGGGTCACAATGGGGGAAAACAGTTTCGCATAACTTTGGTCCTGGAGATATTCTTTTCTGGCCCTGCTCTTTCCTTCTATGTTGAGCATCTCTAACATGCTGTTGGCTTCTGTGACTATGTCGTCTGCAAATAGAAGATGATTGAGGTGTCTTCCATCAACATTGATTAAAAGATCCTCCCCGCTGCAACAACTGATGACCGATTCCAAGCAAGTGGAGAAGAGGATTGGTGAGAGAGGGTTTTTCTGGCAGATACATTTATATATTGGAACCACAATGTAGAGCTCGAATGGAGGGACGGTGGTAGTGCAATTTGTGTTGCAGTTGGCAAGAGTTTTCATGTACCGTAGCTAGGGTCAACACCTTATTCCATTAGCGAATGCCAGACAAATTGCTGCCCCATAGGGATCCCATAAATAAATATATAAAAGACTATATCAACAGAGGTGCAGACTTTCCTAAATGGGTGCCTGTGCAGTATGATAAGATCACTAATGTGGATCTTTGGGAGAGAACTGGACAGATACTGGGGAAACATGGCATGAAGTAGAAGTGATGGCATTGGATAGGACATACATTAAGAAAACCAGTTGAAAGCATTACAAGACAGTCACTGTTCTGCAACCCCAGAGGTAAAAGAATAAAAGGCAGGTCTTTTCATTCACGGTAGAGAGTGCTTAAGGCAAAAATCAAAGACGCTGGTAAGACGTGGATTGAACTGGTATAGATGGTCCATGATGGGAGCATTTGGCATGCATTTGTTGAAGATCTGTACTCTTCAAGGAGGGGTGAAGGTTTTGATTGATTGAAGTTGGGTTATTCTACAACCGGATTATAAACCCTATCCCATTGCCATTAAGACAACTATTTTGCCATTCATTTACCTATTGTCATTGTGCTGATAAATATTTTGATCTTCTTGATCTTGATAACCCATTCCTCAGCATAGCTGTGGACCACAACTTCGTCTCCAGTGGACCCTGTCTTGGGCCACGGAAGTCCAGTGCGTGGTAAGCACTCCTCCAGAGGCATTTTGAATGTTGTGTACCGTAAGGAAGTCTGACCAACGCATTGGAGGTTTTCCCCGCATTCTCTTTTTACCTCGGGGGTACCAGATTCCTGTCGCAGTGCTCCATCGATCATCGTTTCATCACAACATGTGACCTGCCCATCTATATTTTGTCTTGTCTGCATAGGTTATCTCATCATTCACCAATGACAGTCGTCGTATGTCAGAATTGTGGAGATTTTGCATACGTTGTATCCAGAGAGTGATTCCGACTAAGCGTCTCTTAAAGAGGCCTGGGTCACTCTAAATTTGTCATCCAAAGATTTTGTAAATGACCATGTCTCAGCGCCGTAGCACATCGCCGTGGAATTAAAGAGAGAGGCTCATAGGTTCTGGTCTTGGCAACTGTCCAGGACTATGTTGATGGGCGAGAAGGCTGCCAAACCCGCACAGAGACATTTTGTCAGTTTAGGTGTCAGGTTATTCTCCATATTGAGGAGGCGCCCAAGATAAATGTACTCATAAGCATCCTCTAATCGCACCCCACCAAGGAAGACTGGATCACAATTGGTGAAATGATTATGCAAAATTTTGGTCTTAGAGACATTCATCTATAGTCTCGCTTTCCTATTCTCACCATAGAGTAGTTGCATCATTTGGTTGGCTGACTCTGTGATGAGCACTATGTCATTGGCAAATCAAAGGTGATTGGGGTGTCTGCCGTCAATATGGATGCCAAAGGTGTCTCAGTTGCATTAGCTGATGGTTGATTCCAAACATGCGGAGAAGAGGTTCGGAAACAAAGGATATAAATATTAAACATTTAAAATCATGTAACATGAAATGTTTAACTGTTCTGGAAAACTCTTTCATCCACAGCTATTCTAAGCTTCTATTGTGTATAGCAACCAAACAGAAAATAGCTATTAGTAGCTTGTACAGCATTGATAACTTTCTAAAAGGACACCATGGATATTTTGTTTTATTGTGTCATAGTTTACAGTAAGACTGCTATTTCTGCATCTTTCGGCCAAACCCATCAAGACAAATTTTTATGGCCAGGTTTGCCTTTTCTCATTGATCCCTGTTCCATGGATATTGTTACAGCATCTAATGCATATCATCAGCACACAACATCAGACAGTGCGATGGGAGATTGGAAGAAAAAGTAGAGATGGATAAGGCACACCCTTAGAAAGTAGTCCTGAAGTATAGCCAGACATGCGCTGGATTGAAACTAACATGGAAAAGGACGTGTCAAGGAACTCTTTGTGAAAAATGGTCAAAGAAATGGCAAGTACAGCTGGAGCCTCATTGGTGGAACTCAAAAAGATGGCTCAGAATAGAAACAGATGGAGATTATCCATTGCAATGAAAACCATATGGATAGATGATGGGTTGTTGCAGAGATAAGATTCTGGGACTGTTTGGAAGTAGTCAGACTTACATTCTAGTATTGAAGCAGACTGCATGGATAGGACACCAGAAGAATGTGGGTTTAACTCCCAAGTCCATTAGGAAAATAACAGATAAGATGGTAACACTTGATAGTTATGATTCAAGTGGACCTGCCCCTTTAGGATGTCAAGAAAGTAAAGGGTTAAAACACTTACTGAGAGGGAGAACTCATTCTGCCTATCAGGTTGCCTACTGTTGCTTTGCTCTGTATTGTGTTTTTGTATAAATCTCATTTACCACACCTGTGGGGCATATTGGGAATATAGTGTTAGGCCCATATTATCTTGTTCAATGGTACACTAGGATTGGGGGGGGGGGGGGGGGGGGGGGGGTGGTCAGCATCTCACCAGTCGCCATTTGTTCCCAGATTGTACTGGTACCCAATGTTTTAGGCTGGGTCGACCACAGAAGCCGTTTATTCGCGATTAGAACAAAAATCCTACACCAACTGGGGTCTGAAACTAGATCGCTCAACAGAAAGGCCAGTGCACTGGCCACTACACCAACTGGGGTCTGAAACTAGATCGCTCAACAGAAAGGCAAGTGCACTGGCCACTGCACCAACTGGGGTCTGAAACTAGATCGCTCAACAGAAAGGCCAGTGCACTGGCCACTACACCAACTGGGGTCTGAAACTAGATCGCTCAACAGAAAGGCCAGTACACTGGCCACTGCACTACCTCGGCTCTTGCACTGAGTTGCCTGTCATTAATGAATATGAAAGCTATTGGAAATAAAAGAGAATGGTATGTGTATTTCAGGACAAGATGATGTTCTGTGACCGCTGCGATAGAGGCTATCACACTTTCTGCATCGGCCTGGATGCTCTACCCACTGGTCACTGGGAATGCAAAAGCTGCGAGGGACGTGTTAAGACACCGGAGAAGCCAAAGTAAGCCAGATGTGTGTGTCTTAACTTAACGTAACTTATTTATACTGGTTTAGAAAACTCTGCAGAGTCTGTATACAACCAGTTTCTTGGAGGGTGGTTTAACCGATGTGCCATTTCATCTTATTAGACTCGAAACACTAGAGCAAAGTAGACCTGCAGCCAGTTAGGTGCCATCTATAGCTGCTCATAACAAACCACCTTCTTCTTCTTTGTGAATTTTGGGCCAATGACTCAGAACTGCCGGCTGTACACATCGCACATGATGTTGTCGTTCAGGATAGCAACAAACTCCCTCTGCTGTATCTTTCCCTGTCTCTGGTTCATGATTTTGATTTGAACTTTTATAGTTCTTCCTTTTCTTTTTTTTTAATTTTGCGTTCAGGATCTTTTGGTCATGCTATATCTGCAGGCCAGTTGTCATGATGAAGTCTGTAGTCTTCACCAGGTCGGAGCGGCTGCCCCACAGTTTTTTGTCTCAACTCTGCACCCTCTGACCAGGTCTGGTATCTCATTTCCCTATAAAGTGGGCGTTCCTGTAGAATGTGTTAGGATTCTGTCCCCCTGTTCCACATGGGCATTTATCGGTGTGTGAGATCTTTAGTCGGTATAGATGTTCTAATAGTCTGTAGTGACCAGTTCTCAGGCAAAATAAGGTAGTTTGTTGGTTTCTTTTGAGTTGGTGAATTGGGTCTGGTCTACTGCTTATGCTCATGTCTTCTCTCCATTGTGCATATACTATAGTTGTTCTATAAGTTGTTCTAGACCAGTTTCTCTGCTGCCTTCTTGAATGACAGTCCTAATAATGGGGGAAAGGGGGGTGGGGGTGGGAGCGGCGTCTAAGAATAATGCTGATGTAACTGGTTGTATACAGACTCTGCAGGGTCTTCTAAACCAGTATAAAGATGTTAAGTTAAGTTAAGTTGTTAAGTTAAGTTAAGCATGCATACACATGAGGTTTATTTAATGTTGATACATCATTAGTTGATGATGCTCAGCTTGTTTGATGTTTTAGAGGAGAATTGTCCAACTTCATACCCACAAACCAAACATGACCAGTACAGAACATTTTTGTGGGTGTTTTCATACAATATAGTAAGGTGGATGTTCGCTTTGTTTGTTCTGGTGAAGTCATCAAGCTATTACTTATATATATTTTTATCCTGGTGTGTGGTCACTGAGCCATTGTCTATATGTTTTTATCCTGGTGTGCGGCCACTGAGCCATGGCCTATATATGTTTTTATCCTGGTGTGCGGCCACTGAGCCATGGCCTATATATGTTTTTATCCTGGTGTGCGGCCACTGAGCCATTGTCTATATGTTATTATCCTGGTGTGCGGCCACTGAGCCATTGTCTATATGTTATTATCCTGGTGTGCGGCCACTGAGCCGTTGTCTATATATGTTTTTATCCTGGTGTGCGGCCACTGAGCCATTGTCTATATATGTTTTTATCCTGGTGTCATCATCTAGCAGGCCGTCATTGATAGACATCAAAATGTCACTCCTATCCATCCATATCTGGTGTACTCGCAAATAGTGCCTGTGAAGTCACGATTCCGGCTCATTTGTTGCATTGAACCCCAAAATTATCAGGACAGTAGAACAACACTAGCCCCTGCATGTTTGAAGCCTACACAGCTGCTATCCACTAACTCCTTAGCCAGCTCTTCATATTTTGTTTCCAATGTTCTCTGCCTTGGGGTATGGTTAACCAGTGGGTGATAAGTTTCCTATCTGAAGCATCAAGGAAGTTGTTTCTGAGTCCTGGGGAGTTGGCCCAGTGTGTTGGGGGCTTCATCAGTTAATGGAAGTCCAGTCACCAAATTTCTCTCATCTCTGACCCATGATTAAAGCCAGTCACACATCTTTTACAACTCTGACCCACGTTTAAAGCCAGTCATTATCAAATCTCTGACCCATGATTAAAGCCAGTCATCACCAAATCTCTGACCCATGATTAAAGCCAGTCATCACCAAATCTCTGACCCATGATTAAAGCCAGTCATCACCAAATCTCTGACCCATGATTAAAGCCAGTCGTCACCAAATCTCTCACAACTCTGACCTATGATTAAAGCCAGTTATCAAATCTCTCACATCTCTGACCCATGATTAAAGCCAGTCACCAAATCTCTCACAACTCTAACCTATGATTAAAGCCAGTCACCAAATCTCTCACATCTCTGACCCATGATTATAGCCAGTCATCAAATCTCTCACAACTCTGACCTATGATTAAAGAGTGGGAGGACAGGTCGTTGCTGAACAGAGCAGGACATACAGAGCAGCAACCTTCAGTACAAGAAAGGAGAAGGAAGCATTGACTGCAGCTAAGAGATGGCTTTCTGGAACTTCTTTAACAGGGGCAGTCATCGTTTCAGACAATGCTTGCCTTGTAATGTACAGAAGGGCTGGCTAAGACATTAGTTTGTAGCAGCTGCAGAGACATGAAACCTACTGGGGCTGGTGTGGATCTACTTTCCTGGTCATTCTACGGGTTAGGACAATGAAAGAGCTGACATTCTGACCTTGCAGACACCAATTATGGGTACACTAGATAGAAAATCACTCCATATCATTAGGAGAGACCTGTACCAATTTCATAGCTGAAGCAAAAGCTGTTCATGCAGCAACTCAGATTCTTATCAGCCAAAACATAACTACAAGAAAAACGGTCATTCTAACAGACTCCAGGAGTGTACTCCAAGCCATCTCAAGCCCCAAACAAGATAAACTCTCACAGGAAATAAAACACAACATAGGATTGCTGTCTCAAAAAACTGATTTAGTCCTACAGTGGATTCCGGCCTACTGTGGGATCCCTGGAAACGAGAAAGCAGATGAGCTTGCAAAAGCCGGAAGTGGTAGCACGCACTCCCCATCCACAGAGCTATAAAGAAACAAAAACGCTCATCAAACGATCCATGAGGATAGAATGGAGACACCAACTCAAAGAATACAAGCCAGAAAAGGGCAGCATAGACAACTTGGCAGAGAAGACAAAGATCTTCAGACTCAGAATGGGACATTGTAGCCTCTTTAGCTTTATTTTTAGGCAGTTTGTAATTCCATAGCCCTGGTAAATGCACGAATTTACATTTTCAATGGGATAATTTCCTGTATAATTATGTTAAATAAATTGCCACAGAAGCTACCACTGTAAAAACACACAAAAGGGCTTTGTCACTGGCTTCAGTACAAGGCCAGCTGCAGTAATGGACTGATATTTCATAAGGAACAATATTGAGACAATAACTAGGGATCAAAGATGCAGTGAATGAGATAACAACAATCAGGGACTCGTAGCTGACTGCTTGCAGTGAACCAGAGCTGTCCAAGACCTTAGTCTGGAGTACTTAGTCTGCCTCGAAGTGGCATCCCTGGAAACAGAATGCATCCATGCAGCCTTGCTAAGAGAATCAGGATTGAAGAGGGCAGGCACACAATCAATCAATCAATAGTACGCTTAGGTGACCAGGGCCCATCATGTGAATGACCATGTCTGATGGCCCCTTTCCAGGGGACCTGCAGCTCCGTTGGGGAGGTGGCGATCTGTTTTAGCGAGGTGTTATGAGGGCGTCTCCAGGATGAGCACAGCTTCTTCCTCTAACTCGTCCTCACAGCTTGCGGGAGCATCTCATGGGCTGGGACTTCTGGGAAATACGAGCAACGTAACCGAAGAGGGAGAGACGACGGCGATCAATTGTTGAGACAATGCCTGCAAGTTGAGTATGTTGAACTATTACATTGAGATATTATATATCACTGTTGGAAATCACGTCATACCAGACGATCCCGAGGATACACCTCTGGTTGTGGAAGGCCTCAAGACACTGCTGGTCCTGCTGTAGTAGTGTTCAGGACTTGGAGCCGTACAGAAGAATGGAGACAAAGCAGGAGAAGTAAATACGAAGCCTGGTCTCCAGGGAAAGCCTTTGCTAGGACCAGACTCTGCAGAGTGAATGCATGGATGAAGCTGCTAAGCCCATCTTAGGCGTGATGTCCTGACTGCTGCGTGCGTCATAGGACTGCCGAGGTAGACGAAGTTGGATGAACGTCGAATAATAAGATAATAATGAAAAGTTGGAATAATAATTGTTCTTGACTTGGTTTGTGTGTTCTTGACTTGATTTGTGTGTTCTTGACTTGATTTGTGTGTTTTTGACTTGATTTATGTGTTCTTAACTTGATTTGTGTGTTACTTGATTTATGTTTTCTATATTTGAAGGTCCAACATAACTGAAGGAAGCTATACTGGCAGAACAAAGAAACTTCTCCAAGTTATTGCAGCTGAGCCTTCTACCTCAGTAAAGAATGAGCCAGAGTTACTTTGCAAAGATGAGCCAGAGGTACCTGGAAAAGATGAGGCAGAATTACTTGGGAAAGATGTGACAGAGTTACCTGGGAAAGATGACGCAGAGTTACCTGGAAAAGATGACGCTGATTTAAAGAGTGGAGATGCTGAGACACCCACTGATAATATACAGGAGCTACAGCAGGTCAGCTCAGTGGCTGGTGAGAAAGAGACACCTAGCAGTGAAAAGGATGGGGCAGCAAGCAGTGATGCCAGGACGCCAGTGAAAGCGGAACATAAAAGCCGGAAACGGAGTGCCACCAAAGTCACACCAAAAGCTAAAGCTAAACTTACCCCGAAGCCCACTCCACCTACGCAAGAGAGAATCCAAGGAGCACGGCAGAGTAGACGGTTAAAAATAAAGGAAGAAGTGCAGGAGGAGAGGAGAAAGAAGGGTGATGATGGTAAGTCCCACAAGAAGAAGAAAAAAAGCAAGAAGACTGGAGGAGAACCAAAAATAGATGATGGTGTCAAAGAAGAGGCTATGGATGAAGATAAGAAAATTGAGGCTGAAGCTGTTAAGAATGAAAGTCCTCCAGATGGCTTAAGGGAAACAGTAAGTGAGGTAGTGGATGATAGTTTTGTAAACATATTTGATAAGAATGAGGATAAGGACAGGAAGGTCACAGATTCAGCCATTAAGGAAGCGAATGTTAAAGCTCAACCAAGCAATACTGCAAATATAGAAGAAAAAGGTAACACAGACGCCTTAGAGCAGAAAATTGAGACGATGTCAGCCCAAGGGATCATTGACAAGACTGAGACGGGAGAGTTGAATTTAAGAGCAGATAATGTTAAGAAATGTGAGACCAAATCTACAAGAGGTAAGATTAAGACTGGACCAGTACTTAGTGAGACACTTGATAATGCAGATGCTTTAAAAAGTGGAACCATTAGCCAAAATGTTTCTGAAGGAGAAACACTGACATCTTCTGTTGCCCTCCTAGAAATAGGACTCACTTCAGCCTCATCGTCACAGCTCGTGGTTTCAGATTCAGCGTGCTCAGACCCTGCTCAGGGCTTGCAGTCACCAACTCAGCTTCTCACACTACCTGAGCCTGCTACATCATCTCTGCCCGTGGGAGATTTATCTCATCTACAGGTGTCTATGCTTCCAACGGATGTACCACCAGTTCATGGACATTCACAATCAGGAACACCACCTATTTCAGAATCAAAGCCCTCTAAAGAGCTGCATACTGAGTCACAGAGCATACTCTTAGAAATGCCAGGACAAGAACCAATCCCCCAAGAAGATTTGCTACACGAGACTCCACTTAACTCATCCACTTCGGTAATAAACACAGACATTGATCTTTCTGTCCAGAGCACAGATAATCTGACACAAAAAGAGGGACAGACTGTGCTGGATCCCACACAGAACACAAGTGTGGATGTCCTCAATACATCGCATTCAGTGACCGGACAATCAAGCTTAGAGAATGAGACATGCATGGATGTGGATGAGCAGTAAAGAAGACAAAAACTGATGGTGTTTATTGATTATTTACTTGATGATGAAATGGCTTAGTTAATTAGTGAGTTGCCCATCTCAACGAAGATGGTGATAGCGTCATACATGTTTAGTCAGATGTGACAAACTCTACTGAACGTAGGGCACACATGAACAGCATTTGTAGTTGGTGAGTCTGGCTATCTTTCCTTTCATGCAGCTCACTTTTCCTGTTCCTCCGTGATGGTCTTCTGCTCAGCAGTGCAAGCACCACGTGTGACGGTGATTCGCCAGACTGAGCGGATCAGAGCAAGCAGCTCTCAGTCAGCAACATTAATGGAGAAACTTTTCAAAGAAACTTTTAGAGTGTCTTTGTATTGTTTCTATTGTCCACCCTGCAAGCACTGTCCTATTATGAGCTCACCGTACAACAGTTGTTTAGGGAGGCGCTCATCTGATATGCGAACAACATGCCCTATCCATCTGATCTGGGCTCTCTGTAGCAATGTATGGATACCAGATAGTTTAACCCTGCTGAGGACTTCAGAGTTTGGCACTCTGTCCTGCCAACCAATCCTGCGCAGTCTGCAGAGACAGTTTACATGGAAATGATTGTTTCCTGACTTGCCTGCTATAGACTGTCCATGTTTCGCATACTAATCTTGGTGGCAATACTGATTCCCTGTCGGTCCTAAACATTTTCTCGTAGTCTTCCGAAAGCAGTACTCGCCTTGGAAATCCTATTGTGGACTTCAGAGTCAATATTTTCTTCTCTGGTGAGGGTACTGCCAAGGTAGGTAAAGCTGTGAACTGATTTTAGGCGATGTCCCTGTACAGTGACATTTAATTTGTGGTAGGGCTTCCTGGGCGCAGGTAGAAACATTACTTCTGTATATTATCGAAAGCAGCCCATAGGTCAATGTAGGCACATCAGTTAAGAATGCTCTTTTTATCATTTAACCCTTTTCACCATGATGTGGGTAATGGCATCAATAAATTCTTTGTAACTTTGCCCTTAGGTATATGAGGGCGATTTGAACTATTTTACCTTCAGCGCCATAACTATGACAACAGTGCTCAGAGCCACGTGACACCTATGTGAAAATAATCTCTAATCAACTGACTATAGGGGCATGCACACAGCAGACTAAAATAGTGGCTTTTACAAAAATACTGTTGAAGCAACGTGCTGTGATTGAATTCCTGACGGCGGAAGACTGTTTGCCCACCAACATTCAACGAAGAATGACTGGTATATGGTGACGGACTGTAAAAGGCGTTAATCCAACCACGATGAACCTGCGTGACCAGACTCACAGCAGACAACTGATTTCAGCTGTGGCTGCACACCACCAAACTCGCTTGGACTGATTCGTATCAATCGCGGTGTCAAGCAGAAAGATATTGCCGCAACGCTGTGAGCTTAAATATAGAAAATGTGTGCATTACGCTTCTGGTGAGGAGGTGCAAGCTGCTGAGCATACCTGGTTTCAGGAAAAGACGTCTGTTTTATTTTTGTTGGGGGGGGGGGGGGGGGGGGGGATGCAACAACTTGTCCGACATTAGCGTTTGTGTGTGGACAGGGATGGCAACTACATTGAAAAATAAATTACATTCCAAGCTTTAAGAAAATGTATATCTCATGTGTAAATCTTACACATTAATGGAATGATCTCCTCAAAGGCAACATTTCAAATCGCCCTTGTAGTTTGCAGAGTTTTGATTTAAAGCAGAAGATGTCTCATCTCTTTGAGTGTCCATCGCTCATCGATGTTAGAAAAATGCTTCTTCCTCCGAAGCCAGATAAATGGAACACTATGTATAACACTAAACAACAACTGTCAACCATGAGTATATGGCATTAGGCTGAAGGGCAAGAGACCAGATGCTGCTGAATCTGTAACAACAGAAGTTTACATGTGTGATTTTCTAACTCAATATAAGGCTAAAAGATGGCTGCTGTCATGCCTAGAAGAGGAACTTGAATTTTGTATTTTGCAGCACAGCTGACAAACCAAACTTGCATGCGTTCAGATTCACAAACTAGCTAAGCAGTACCCCTATGAGATGTGTAAAAAACAAAAAGATATGGTCAGAGACCACACTAAGACAAAAAACAAAAAGAAAACCTGTTACAATCAATAGACCTTCATCAAGCCTGTTAGCATCTTAGTGCTATATCTGGCAATACCTATTTATGTATCTTTACACTTAATTTTAAAAAATAGTGCTGTCACACCCACGCCTTATTTTAACCACATAGAATGTGAGCCCATTACAAAATGTGTGCTTAAGTCAGATGCACTGGGCTGTAAGACGTAAGTTACAGTAGAGCGCACTTCAACTTCAGAGAAAAAAAATAATATATATATTAATATAAAAAGGAACGACAGTACTGATGATGTATGTGAATCTTCTTCTTCTTCTTCTGCGTACACAGTCAGACAGTAACCATTATTTTTTTGAAAAAAGCGGCGGTCATCCTGAGACTCTCGCCACTACCATAGAGCTTGTTTTGCAGTTCCACTGGCAATGGCCACATCTGCTCTCTCTGATCCTCGTATGTCGGGCAGTTCTGCAGCAGATGTTCAGTGGTCATTTTACCAGTACCGCACGGGCATTCGTCGGTACACCCTATCTTCAATTTGTTGAATAGGTGGTACCTCAGTCTGTTGTGGCCAGTGCGAAGTCTGAAGACAACGACCTGCTCTCTTCGGTTCAACTGGTAATAGGCATCGTTTTTGGTGTAACCAGTATGTTCGGTTTCCCATTTGGTCATGTATCTGGCTTTGATAAGCCGTTTTGACTCTTCATACGTCATACTGGTATCTGTTTGTGGTGTATGTGAATCTGAATCAGGTAAATGTGGTTTATGGATCAAAAATACTTCTACTGATGTTTTACTTGAATCTGGCATAGCTGCCAACACAAACTGATTCATCGATAATGGCAAATCGTCTGCTTTGATCAACTGATACTCTGCTTCTAGTTCAGTGAGGTTCATGAAGGAGACGTTTTAGGTCTGCACGGTTAACCACAGCTTTTCGAGCATGCTTGCTTTCCCAGACCAGACAGCCTCTTTTTTGGTCTGCATAAGTAGAACAGCCCTGCGGTATATGTTATGATGTCTGCTTGGGTGCTCCACAATCGCACGGGGCAGTGTCTCTAAGAGCTATTCTTTGGGTGTGGGCCTTGAGACTGCAATGTCCCATTCTGAGTGTGAAGATCTTTATCTGCTCATCTCTGTCAAGTTTGTCCATGCTGTCATTTTCTGACTTGTATCCTTTGTGCTGGTCTCTCCATTCCAGCCTCATGGATTGTTTGATAAGTGTCTTTGCTTCTTTATAGCTCTGCTGATGGCAAATCTGTGTGTCGCCACTTCTGGCTTTTTCAGGCTCATCTGACTTCTCGTTTTCAAGGATCCCACAGTGGGCCAGAATCCACTGTAGGACTAGATATTTTTGTGGGGACAGCAATCCGATGTTATATTTGATATCATGTATGAGTCTATCTTGTTTGATAATCGCAATGAAAAACTATGTTGACATTTGCAAACTTTTTTTGTAGAGACATACTGTTCTGTCCATTTGTGTAATGAGAAAATAACACTTGACTATTGAGGTATTGTAGTTTTATGTTTTTTGTGTGGAGTAGAAACCTAGACCCTGACAAAGACATTGGAGAAGAATATTGAAAGTGAACTTAATGATTTAAGAGCAGTACTCTGTCAACTATGCCAGCAGTTCGCACCAAAAAGGGTAGTGGTACAGTGGGTTCCATCCCACTGCAACATCCAAGGCAATGAGGAGGCAGACAGACTGGCAAAAGAAGGTGCAAGACTACCACAACCAGATACTAGTATGACATACGAAGAGTCAAAACGGCTTATTAGAGCTAGATACATGACCAAATGGGAAACCGAACATACTGGCTACACAAAAAACGATGCATATTACCAGTTGAACAGAAGAGAGCAGGTCGTGGTCTTCAGACTTCGCACTGGCCACAATAGACTGAGGTACCACTTATTCAACAAATTGAAGATAGGTGGCACTGACGAATGCCCGTGTGGTACCGGGAAAATGACCGCTGAACATTTGCTGCAAAACTGCCCGACATACGAGGATCAGAGAGAGCAAATGTGGCCATCAAGAGTGGCAACACTAGACAAGCTCTATGGCAGTGTCGACAGCCTCAGGATGACCGCTGCTTTTTTCGAAAAAATAAAGGTTGATGTCTGACTGCGTACGATGAAGAAGAAGAAGAAGAAGAAGAATATTGAAAGCCTTTGAAATGGGGGTCTTCAGAAGACTTGGGCGAGTTTCTTGGAAAGATAGGAAAACAGATAATGATGCCCTGGAACAACTCAGGTAGAGAAGATAATTCTGAAGGAAATACAAAGGAGAAAAAAAAGTATTTTAGGTCATGTCAAGAAAACATGACAATCTGCTGAAGGTTATATTGGAAGGGAAGATTGGAGATCAAGACAGCCAGAGGGCGACAGAGTTACAGATGGACAGACAATATTAAGATGTGGTCGGGACACAGTTTGACTGAGTGTACTGACCTGTCACAGGACAGAGACAGCTGGAGACCCATTACCCTCAAGATGGGAAGAAGGCACTTGACAATGATGATGTTGATTGATGTATAGAAAAATATATTAAAATTGAAATAAAATTGTGAACAAATTTAATCAAATCTGTTTATAAACCCTACATAATACAAATTTTGTGTTTTTTATGTTCAAATTATTTATTGCAAATGAATGGAAATTTACAATCTTAAGAAACTTTAATGATTTTTTTTTATTCTTCATTCTTTGTCCTGTCCTGAAAAGGATGTTGTCATAGCTTACAACGAGACTGTGATATCTATGCCTTTCGGACCGACAATCCTGTTTCAGCTGGCTATTTTTGGGTGCCTGGTTTGCCTTTCCAATGTGATTCCTATTTTCTTAGCCAGACTGCACTAGTGTGACCTGTTTTTAGGGCCGCTGAATGGTGACGGGATAGGTTCTTGCTCAGCTGTAGTTCGCTTACTCTGATGCCGTCAGCTTATTCAAATATGCTGCATCTTCAGCTCTCTTTATCAATTTGATTATCCAACATAGTTTTCCATTTTTATTACAATTTTTAAACAATATTTTTACAATACCTTCCAAGAAAATCAGGCCCTAACACCATATTTTCATTATGTCACACGACAAGCTGATTGGCTATGTGGGCCTTTGGCCCAATGCCATATAGCGGTATCTGCAAATGTTTGTGAGCCATTGTTTAGTTCCATAAACAAGGTGTTCCATGTTTCTGGCCTCGAAGGAAGAAGCTCTTTCCTAACACTGGCAAACACCTGATATTAAATAATATGGTACTGAACAGTTTCATAGAGATTTGTGAGAAGTTGGAAAATGGTGCTTTGATCTCTCCTTTTCACCATAAAACTATGGGTAATTCTAAAACTATCAAATGTCAAAGTTGGCGATTCTCTCTAGTTTGCTTCTTCACGTTCCTCTTCGTTCGTTCTCAAACTTCTGCTGCAAAGCTCTGAAAAGGGCTTTGCAAGTAGCTGGATGTTGTCCAATGAACAGAATACATTGTGTCATAGTTTACAGCCTGACTGATATTTACTTCTTTTGATCCGGCTTCAGCAGGCACATTTTAGTTCTGGGTTAGCCTTCCCTCTTCAATCCCTTTTCCTTATCCAGTCTGCTCTGTTGCAGCCTGTTATCCAGGATCACTACGTGGAGGTGTAGAAGGGCTTTGGCAGCTCTGGTTCACTGGGCCTGACGCTAGCAGTCAGCTATGGGTCGCTGACTGCTGCTGTTCATGCGCTGCTCAGCATCTAGATCTCAAATTTGCTTCTTACTATCATTCTCTCACTTTTGTCAATTACTTTGCTCTAATTTCTCATAACTTCTTCATGACTAGTCTGTAAGTCAGCTTGTTAGCCATTATTATAGTAGGCCTCGTTTGTAGTTTATTAATCATATTTTGAGGGGACGGCATGGCCTAGTGGTTAAGTGACACGGCTCACAACCAGAAGGTGATGGGTTCGATCCCCACCACAGCACCGGCCGTTACCCCAGGGAAGCAAACCCTTATTAAATGCAGGAGGAAGCAGGCCCTGACATAAAATGCATGCTGAAGTCGGATGCATTGGGCCGACAGGCACAAAATAAAAACCGCAGTGCAACGCACACTGCCTTGGAAATTAGAGAAATAAGGCGAACGCAAAAAAAAAAAATAATATTTTGCAGTACAGTTCATTGGTCTCTCTTTCATCTTGTCTGTCCTGTTAGCAGTGAAAACGGCAAATGGTATGATTACAAGAAATATTAAATATAGCAACAAAGCAACAGCTGATAAACAGTATATTTATGTCGACTCTGCTACCAGTGCCAATGCAGAATTTAGACTTGTGAAATGAAGTACTTGAGGAAGGTCATCAGTGTTACCAGAATGCGGAACGACGACATTCGAAGTATGGTTGGCACTATGTCTTGTGTCGAATTCGTTTCCAGGCAGAAAATAAGTTGGTTTGATCATCTCATGAGAATGCAGCCTCATCAACTTCCAGTGATGGCTTACAATGCTGGTAGATCTAGCTACAGGGCAAGGGGGCTGCCGCGAGGTAGGTGGATAGATGACATTAGAGTGATTGTGCAGCGACAAGGGCTCATATTGACCTGTGCAATACACTTGGCGCAGAATAGACGACTTAAGCTCCCTGTGACGGTTACCGGCACATGTGGAAAGAAAACTAACTATTAAATATAGGAGCAAGGAAGTGATAGTCAAACTATATAAAGCCTTAGTTAGACCTAGATTGGAGTAATGTATACAGGTGTAGTCCTTATTGTAGAGAGGATATAAACATGCTGGAAAGAATACAAAGAAGAGCTCAAAAACTGATAGTGGGATTTCTGAATTATAGTTATGAAGAAAGACTCAGATAAACCAGCCTACAGTGGGTGGTGAAAAAACAGTGGTTGGAGTATGCTACACATGTCCATCAAGTCAAATATAGGAAGATAGGAGCTGATTAGTAGCATAGAAAAGGTAAATGCAGGGAAATTATTATAAATGGGGGATTTCAACTTTCCAGAAATAAAATTGGATATTGCAGAAGTAGTTGTAGAGTTAAAAGTGTTTCTAAAGTGCATAACTGACAATTTTTTGATTCAACATGTAGAAAAAGTTACCAGAGGCAAAAACACACTCGATCTAGTAATTGCTACAGAAGAAAATGTGATTGAATATGTTACTGTTGGTGAACTGTTTGGCTCAAGTGACCATCAAATCATCCGTTGGGATTTTATAGCATGTAAAGAAGTAAACATAAACAAATGACTACTCTAAAACAGATTTTAAGAAGATGAAAGAGGCAATGAGCTACATAATCTGGAAAGATATTGTCAGAGGAACATAAGTTGAACAAGAGTGGGAGAGTTTAAAAACAGTTCTAGAAAACTAGAAAAGCTAAAAGAGGAATGTGTTTCATGTAGGGAGGTAAGCCCCAAGCGTAAAAAGTGGATAACCAGATTTGTAGTTAAATGTAGAAGAGCTAAACATAAAGCATGGAAAAAAAAATATAAAGAGGCAGGTAAATAAAAAAAAAACATTAAAAATATTTGGACAAGCAAAACATACCCAAGAAAGTGAATAAAGCAGCAAAGATAGACTTGGGAACAAAACTTGCTCAAGGATCAAGACTGAAAGTAAAAGCTTCTTTTCTATGTTAGAAATAAACAAAGAACAAAAGACAAAGTAGTCCCTCTCATAGACAGTACAGGAAAAATAATAAGATAGAATAGGGAAGTAGTTAAACACTTTAAAGCACTTTGGCAGTCTATACAAAAGAGGACTGCTCTAAGATCCCAGAGCTAATAGATATTTTTCAAAGACAAATTGATATAGTAGGATTAAAAGCAATCTGTATTATGGAGGAAATGGTTTTTAAAAAAATTGGAGGAGTTGTATATGGGTAAATGTCCAGGTCAAAATGGTATTCATCAAAAATTGCTGTTCGAAATTATAGACTAACTAGCAAAACCATTAGCTATATTAAATTCTCAATCACTTGCAAAATGGATTTTTCAGGGCATTGGAAAGCTGCAGGAGTGATCCCCTAATTCAAAAAGGGCAAACAATCATATCCAGCAAATTATAGACCTGTGAGTTTAACTAGCATAGTCTTTAAATTGTTAGTCAATAATCAAAGAAAACGTTATAATGCATTTAGACAAGTTTAATCGAATCAGAAATAGCCAGCATGGGTTTACTAGAGGGAGATCGTGCTTAACAAATCTATTAGAATTCATGGAGGAGGTTATTAAAATCATAGATAAAGGGGAGCTAGTGGAAGTTATTTATCTAAATTTTGCAAATGCTTGATAGAGTATCTCATAAAAGGTTATTTAGAAAGATACAATCACATGGAATAGGTGAGAAAGTTGCCAAATGCATTGACAATTGGTTAGCGGGGAAAAGGCAGAAAGTGGGCAAAAATAAGTAGTACTCTGAGTGGTGTGAAGTAAAAAGTGAAGTGCCGCAGGCCTCGGTTTTGGGACCAATTTTGTTCTTGATATAATATAAACGATTTGGACATTGATATCGGTTCCACGATTGCAAATCTCGCAAATGACTAAAAACTATGCAGTAGTGTCTCATCTAAAGCACAAGTGTATATATTGAGGTCGGATTTAGACACAAATCGAGGATGATCTGTAATCTGGCAAATGGAGTTTAATGTAGATAAATGTACAGTCATCCACATGGATAGATCCAATATAGAACATAATTAGAATGATAGAAAAGAAAAGAGACCAAGGGGTTTTAACAGATCATACAGGCAAGGTGAGTGAGCAAGTCCAGTTAGCAGTGAAAAAGGCAAATGTAATGTTAGGTATGATAAAAAGAAAAAATAAACACTGCAGCAAGGAAGTGATAGTCAGACTGTATAAAGCATTAGTTAGACCTAGATTGGAGTACTGTGTACAAGTGTGGAGTCCTTATCATAGAAGGGAGATAAGCATGCTGAAAAGGATACAAAGAAGAGCGACAAAGCTGATAGTGGGATTCCAGAATTACAGTTATGAGGAAAGACTCAGAATAACCGACCTATAGTGTCTAGAAAAGAGAACTGGAGGTGACGATACATGTATATAAGTGAATCATAGGAAAAGATAAATTAGACTAACAAGTTTTAAAAAAAAAATACAACCACATACAAGAACAAGAGGGCATAGCTGTACAAACTAACTAAAGAAAGGTCTAGGATAGATATTATGAAATATCTTTTTAAGTCAGGGAGTGGTAAATGCTTGTTATGCATTGCCAAAGGAAGTAATAGAGGCAAGTACAATTAATGTGCATAGCTTTTAGAGCAAGGAAAAGTAAATGAAACTGGTTGTATACTGACTTTGCAGAGTCTTCTAAACCAGTATAAAGACGTTAAGTTAAGTTAAGAATAAGCGAGCACAGTCACAAATTAATTAAAGAAAGGTCCAGATTAGATACTAGGAAATATTGTTTTAGCCAGAGAATGGTGAATGCTTGGAATGCATTGTCATACGAAATAGTGGAGGCAGGATCAATGAATACATTCAAGAATAAATTGAGTGCGCATATTTATCTTTATACCGTGAAATAAAATACAGTGGTTGTATACAGACTCTGCATGGTCTTCTAAGCCAGTATAAAAACATTAAGTTAAGTTACTTAGGTGGTCGAATGAGCATCATATCCTTGTACACCATGAACAGTCCGTCGCCATCATACTCTATTGATAGTACGTTGGAGTTTTAATTAATGTCTTGTCTTCTGATCTGCTCTTTCAGAGAAGCAAAAAGGGGAAAATCACCCGAAGCCAAGTCGTGGTTGTAAGGCGAGTGTGGCAATGCCTCTCAAATCCAATTGGCCAATACCTGCCACAGTTTTGGCGGCCGTATGAGGTTTCGCACCTCTACACCTCACGGTTGAAGAGGAGCGACTAAGTAAGTAATGAGGTTTCGCATTGTGTTGGAGAACAAAACCTTTTTTTGGTCAAAATTCAGTTGCTTCTACAGTCACCAACAGGGAACGATGAAAATTGAGGTGATCACTGATGATAATATCCACAGAACTTTTTCTTATACCAGTAGCTTTCTGGCCGTTCAACATAACCTTTTCGACATTGTGCAATGCTTCACTCGTAATGACACTCTTCAGGAAGACCTTCACGTGGCTCATCCTTGATGGATTCATGACCTTCCCGTGTCTCATCCTTGATGGATTCATGACCTTCACGTGGCTCATCCTTGATGGATTCATGACCTTCACGAAAGCATTCGCACCATTAAAAAACTAATGGACGTGCTACAGTCTATTCTCCAAAAACACATGACACTATACGATGGATGTGGTAGGACAGTCCAGCCAAGACTGACAAGGCGCTCAACGGTCATCAAAGTGGTATGGGGCCTGGTGTAATCTTGTTGCAAAAGACAGGTTGTCTTCTTTGCCATGACTTTGGAAAATCGAGCCTTCAGATTAGTCGGCGTCGCAATGTAACATTCAGATTTGATGGTTTGTCCAGGTTCCAAGAAATCAAGAAGGATTCCATCTTTCCTATCCCAAAAGACAGTGTACATCACTTTACCCGATGAGGACTGCGTCTTGAACTTTTTCTTCGATGAGGAATTCACATGTCGAAACTCCACACATGTTCGTACTAATGGTACCATATCTCATCACCAATACAGATGCAATCCAAGCAACTGTCACCTTCATCCTCGTAATGGTTCAAGAGGCCATGACAAATTTGAATGCAATGTTCTTTTTATTCCTGTGTAAGCATTCATGGGATCTACCTGGTGCAAACTTTGTGATATTCCAACGTTGCTACCATTGTGGTGTGTGCGTGCGTGCGTGCGTGTGTGTGTGTGTGTGTGTGTGTGTGAAAGGTTATACACCTGAGAGTTGTATGAATTTCTTTGTTTTATAGTTGGCAGATTTTCTGACAGGTGTAATGTATCTAACGTATATTTCCCGTAGCTCGAGGGGAAGTAATCCGTATTTGTCAACTTGTTCACACGTGGTTATCTTTCATAAGGTGACATATCTTTTAGTGCAAAAATTGTTAACAATCCCTGGTGTAGATGGAATACACGCCGTAGCGAAAATGGACCGCAACTCGGTCTGTTGGTTAAGATCAAAGTGAACTACACGTTTGGCACAGATCAAAACTATACTAAACAAATTCTTCCGTAAAACAAAACACACTCAAAACGATCGCTTCTTGGCCGTACGGCTAAGATGGAAGAGCAGATTTATAAGTCATACATGGGCCTATTGGGGTGCCAATCTCTGGAATTCAAAGTAAGCATGACCTCCAGAGCCGGACAGAGTACCAACCAAAAAAAAATAAAATATTGCAGACTACCTATCAATGACAGGACATATCAACAAAAGATCAACAAATGGCAGGACACATTTTTGCATCACTGAAACACTAGATTAGGTACATACAGTTACATACATGCCTCCAAGCACTGGTCTATGCGTCCTGATATCGCCCAAATGACTACGGTCTGGGGTGGAAAAGGGCGCGCCTCCGCCAGTAGAAACTGGTGAGGATAACATCTAAGAACCAAAAAAACAAAAAAATTCTTTAAAAAAATTAATATATATAATAAATGACAATTGCAATTTTGGCTCACGTCACAACATAATAAAATTAAACAATCATAATAAAGTGTTTTTACACTTCCGGGTAAAATAACATAAGCCATACAAAGTAAATTATGCTGTTTATATATATATATATATATATATATATATATATATATATATATATATATATATATATATATATATATATATATCAGATGGTCTAAAAACATGTAAATATGGTGTCATATATTTGAACTAGCTGAAGGATTCCCATATGCATTGGTATTGTACCTACTTGTTACTTATCAAGCAACTTATCAAGCAACTTATCAAGATTTTGTCTTCTAATATCTTCCTTTCTGATTCTATCTATTCATTTTACTCCAAGCATCCTGCACAGGCATTTCATCTCTGTTGTTTCAAGGGGTTCGATCCCCATCACAGCACCGACCGTTACCCAGGGGAAGCAAACCCTTACATAAAATGCATGCTGAAGTCGGATGTACTGGGCCGACAGGCGCAAAATAAAAACCACAGTGCAACGCACACCGCCTTGGGGATTAGAGAAAAAAGGCGAACGCAAAAAAAAATTTAAAAAATCTTTGTTGTTTCGATGCTTCTGTTATCTTTATTTGGTAATGTCCAATTGTTTCACTGATAGCACAATGTGGGTAGGAATATCATATTATATAGCGTTCTTTTTTGTATATATTGTCAAGTTTTTGCAAAGTAATATCGAGGACATTAGCCCAATGATTTGACATGCTTTATTACATCAGTTTTGGATTTCGGTGTCGCCTTTGCCATCCTCTGAGATTATGTTACCCAGGTAAGTGCAGTTTTTCACCTTGTTAGTTTTGTATGAAAATTGTTGTTTTCTATTTCTTTTCTTGCAATCGTTACAACTTCCGTTTTCCCTATGTCGTTTTTAAACTGTAAACCGTAAAGACCTCATTTAGGTTGTTGATATATTCCTGCAGTTTTTTTCTGAGTCTGCTATTATTAATTGGTCATCAGCAAAGAGAAATTCATTTAAGTGATCACTGGTGCAGTGTCCTTCAATAATGTTGGCTTTTTGTTTACATATTGCATCCATGTATTTGATAAACAAAGGGGGTTAGCGTGGTCTGTGCTGGACGTCCCGCTCGTTAAAGGAAAGTGAAGCGTCTGCTAAAGCCTCTTCTTTCCAGGTGTAGAGATCGCCGTTCAGGAGTTTCCATGCCAATGGCCTCTCCTATATCATTGTGTCCACGGCAGCACCGTCATGAGAGGCCCCCGGAATCTTACAGAGCCTGCTGTGGGGCGCGACTGAGTACCTGGCGGTATAACTGGGCTGGCAGATTGGGCGCATTAGGGTTGGCTGGCAGCCAATCTAAGAGAAGGTAAACTAGAGACTCTAAACCCGGGTAGACGAAGCTCGTTAGCTGTTCAGGCAGTTCGCCTAGTAGAGGAGGAACTCTGATTTTAAACCAACAAGTCCCAGAAAGTGCTAGCTAGTCTTGGGACGATGAGAGTATCATCGGATGTCTCGAGTAATTAGCATCTGCGGGCAACAACTCCACTGCCTTGTGGTAGCCTCGGGAGTAAACCCAAGCAGAAAATCCGGAGTGGTAGCACCTAAGTCTGATGGTTTCAAAACTGCGAACTCATTCCGCCAGCTCCTGCAGCTGAGCTGGTGCCAAATTGTCATACTTTGCATTCCTTTGGATTACACCAGCGAGGCTGAGAGGTGGTCCTGCAGTTTGGGCAGCCCATGGTCTCCATATTCAGCGCCCAGGCTTGTGCTCTGAGAGGTTACTTACAAGATGCCATGCGCATGGTCTGCACAGCCTGAGACGCTTATGAATTTGATAAACAGTAAAGGAGATAGGATACAACCTTGCCGTACACCGGATCTTCGACGTAATATGTAATTTTTCGGAATACCCTTAGTTTGCTTCAACTGTACATTGGCTATTGACGATAAAACTTTAACATATGCTGGTCGTGTTTATTTACTCCATAACGTTCTAATGTTGTTCACTGTTGATATCTTTCCGCTCGATCTAATGCCTTCTCTTGGTCCACGAAAGAAACGTTTAGTGTCTGATTGTACTCGATTGTTTTCTCCGCTAGTTGCTGAGTGCTCCAGTTTTTCATAAATCCCATCTGTGCTTCGGTTCTCTGATTAGGCGCAATCTTTTTTCCAGTGTTTTACAAAATATCTTTCAAGTGTGGCTAATAAACGAAATTCATCTTTATTTCGTAGTCTTTTTTGCTGCCTTTTTTTTTTTTATATAGGGAGTATTTATTGCACTTCTCCAGTCTTCTGGTGTTTCCTGTTTATTCCACATTAGGTTATACACTCTGCATAGCCAGGTAATCCCTACATCTGTTCTTGCCTTGACTAGTTCGGCAGGGATATCATTCTGCCCTGGTGAATTGTTTGATGGTGCCGCTTGTGTTACGTTTTGTATCTCTGATTTATTTCCTCGTATGCTCGGTTATATCTCTGTAGTCATCTCTATGGTGATATAGTGTGCTCACTTTATTCTTCCAGTATTTAGTAGTTCCTCGAAATACTGTTGCCATCTTTCCATGATCTTTCTTTTGTCGTGTATATCATTTCCCTTTTCATCACTAATGATTTCTGTTGGGTCATAACACTCTCTGTCTCATTTAAAAAATGTTTGTGTGTAGAAGTTTCTTATTGTATTTTTATTGTCTCCGTTTATATCTTCTCCGTATTCTTTCCACGATTGTGTTTTCGCCTCTTGAATTATTCTATTTGAAACTTTTCTTGTCAGTTTAATGTCCCTAAAGTCTGCCGGTGTTTTGCTCTGAACTCATTTATTGTATTTGTTCTGTTTCTCTTTAATTGCTGTTTTTATTTCGTAATTCACTGGTTTAGGGCCTCTTGTCTTTACAGTTCCACACGTTGCTCTCGTAGCTTCAGTGATAGTACTCTTGAACATCGCCCATTCTACTTCAAGTGTCTGTGTTTCTTTTATGAGTTTTTGCAAAACACTGTTTCTTATATAGCCCTCTTGTGTCTTGATATCCTTTAAATCAGTTAAATTCGATTGTTTCTCTTACTGTTTGTTGACTTGGTTTTGCCTTTGCTTTTCAATTTGTTCGTACAGTCATAATTGCAGCTTTATAGTCAGTATCAACACACATGTTCGTAATAGGTCCTGAATCGGTCACTTGTCTGGCTTTACTTTTCTTGGCTAGTATAAAGACAAAACATGACATGACAAAATGAGACAAGGCGCAAATCTACCAAAGATTCACTAAAATGAAAGACGTGGCTGCAACCTGCACACTTCTCCTGTACGTTAGGGTCATGTGCCGTGAACTGACTGCTGCTTGTGTTGGAGTCATCTGTGTGGAATTCTGATGACGAACGATGACGAAACTACGTTTTGTATTTTGAGTTTACCAGTCGCCCATCCCATACACCTGTTACAACTGCTTGTACAGCCTCTATTTTAACAGTTGCTGCTAACGACCAGATGACGAGATGTGACGCGCACTCTACAGTGCAAGATGCATAGCTTCGAGACTATGTTTTTTTTGGTGATATAACTACTTGTCCAAAAACAAACAGGCACGGGTCGTTAAATGTGTTTCCTGTATTGTGACATTGAGTCAGAACATGACTGAAGGATATCCATTCGATGAATTACGGCGACGTCATAACGCGTAATCAAGCTTCGCATATGCGACTTAAGACCTGTTGGCCAAGTGGAGAATTGTTGAAACAGGCAAGGGAAATAAATGCAAAACTTCGATCGTAAGCGGCGCCAGAGTCGACCCAGCCTCAAGGACTAGGAATCGGAACAAGTCTCGGAAGTAAAGGTGGCACGCGTGATGCCGACCACACCACCTCTTGTGTGCCGTTGTTCTAGAAAATATGAGTGTCACTAACAATGCCCATCGCTCGTGTCGGGGCATAGGCCATTGACAACAGTTCTCTGACAAGTTAGGTCTTGAACTGCCCTTTAAGCCTCTCCCAAATTGAGGTCTGGTGATCGAAGTTCATTTTCACATACTATTCTCCTGGTGCTTATTGGTCTATCTCTCCCCCTTTTTCTTTGATTTTCTTTGTTTTATTGTTTTTAACAAATTCTTTTTCTTCTTCTTCTTTGTTCTCAATCTCCCCGTACTAAGCCCCGAACAGGGATTTGTAAGTAGCAGGATCTTATCCAGAGAACGGAATGCGTTGTGTCGTAGTTTACAACTTGACTTCGATATTTGCCCCATTCGGTCCGACACATATGACTTCACCATGCATTTTTGAGTACCCGGTTAATCTTCCCTCTTCGATCCCTTCTCCTTAGCCAGTCTACCCTGTTGCAGCCTGTTATCCAGGATCACCACAAGGAAGCAGAGAAGTGTCTTGGCAGATGTGGTGCGCTGTCCCTGATGCTAGCATAACAGTCAGCATTGGGCCACTGACCGCTACAGCTCATGCACTGCTCAGCATCTTCATCCTTTCCCAAAGTCTGATCTAGGGGATCTCCGACAGTTCATTTCATTGTTTAATGCTGTGTTTTCCGAAATTAGTCTGTAGAGGCTGTGAAGTCTGTAAGAAACTTCGTCTAGATTCTAGTATTCTATTTTACACCTTTTGTCCAAACTTGTGCGTGTCTTGGATCGTTTGCCTGTACCTCTCTTTCAAAAGATGTACAAAATAGCATCCTTGTAGCAGGTATGTCGTAAGAGGCTACATAAGAGGGTTGCTCATGTGATTATCTAGGACCAGTGGAAAAACATAATTCGAGACAACTTGATGTAACTCAGGATGCAGTCTTATCCCACGTCCCTTGAGACCAGCAGTAGCTTGAAACTTGCGGGATTCGATCGTTCACCGTTTTGAGAGGCGACCGCAGCTCGGAACTAAAAGTAGTGTTCCAGTATGCAGCTGGGTAGACACGACTGTGTTGAGACCGGTGAACGATACCGCCCACTAGTATTTGCCCCAAATGGCAATCCCTTTAACTGTTCTGCACAGTCTGGAAGGTGTATATAACGTGCTCATCTATGTTAGATAAACTGTTCAAAAGAGGAACTGTTGGTCGAACGGTTTGAGAATCGGTCTTTGACCACGAGGACATGGGTTGAAATCATCGGTAAGTATATATATTTTGTTTCTATCAGATGTACGAGGCACAGCCATTAAGTAACAGCAATTTTATTAATGACATTTTTGCATTCTGTTTTTGAATATTTTTATACATAGTCCCCCGTGTGTCCACTTTGTTCACCTGTCCACTAGCTTGTGGATGTCCTCTGGGAAAAAGTTGTTTGGTGTGACGTTTAACCAATTTTGCACTGCCCTCGTTCCCTCTTTGTCAGCTTCCTCGGGACCCACCTACCACACACTTTCCAATAATCGAGGTCATCATGGACAATTGTGTGCGCAGCGACGTGACTCGTGATGAAATATGAGACTATTTCATGAATAGTTACTGGCTTGTTGGCACGGACTGGCACATTTCGATACGACACATCCCGTTTCAGTTCTCCTTTTTGAGTACCAAGATTACCTTCACTAATGGATCCATTAGCCAGACTAAACTAGATCAGTCTCTTTCTATAGCTGCCGGAGATGGAATAAGCTCTTTGTCAAGGCCGCTTCGCTGACCACGGTTCAAACAGCCACCCACGAGTCGCTGGCCGCTGTAAGCCCATTTACTGTGCTGCATCTTCACCCCCTCCCCCACCCACATCTAAGATACTAGTTTACACTGAGGAAAGAGTAATTATGGTCAAGTGAAATATACCGTTCAAGCTCCCACCCTACGTCCTCGTTCGTGTTCCAAGAGACATGTTTGGGTCACAGCAGTCTCGACAACAAGGTCATGGATTCACACTGTGATCTCCATAATAAGGAACTTACTGAGAGGGCCGCACAATGGACTACAACCAGCATATATACCTTTTGAAGTACGTCTCGGAATGAAAGCGCAGCCACTGTAGTCAGATATCAAAGACAGCTGCTCAATAGCATGATCAGCTTTAAACAACAATATCCAAAACAAAGGTAACCAACTCTGCTAACCATACACATGCGCCTCAGGTGGAAGAAATATTTATTAACTGTTGAAGGGCGTTATAACTTTTAAAAATAAAAGATGACGCACTCGTATTTTTTTGACTAACCTGTGGGCGTCGCTATTTTTTCAGTAGGCACACATAACAATGATGGCAATAGGTCATTGTTGTCTCTAAAAATTACACACATGCAGAGGCGTAGAAGGGAGAAATCGAAATGGACGGCTGCCACGGGCACTGTTATAAGAAGTGCCAACAAGATATTGCTGTGTCCCTTTGAGGTTTAGATGTCCGTCTGTTTAAACCCCTACTGTATTGGAGAAAAGATACCCGTATAATCTGGAGCTTTTTACCGCTATAGCGTTTTGAGTACCTAGGATCAACTATAAGCAGCAATGAAGATTGATTAAAGGAAGTCAGACAGAAAATGGCAATGACAATGAAGAGGTTGAATACAAGGAGAAACTTATAACAGAACTTTAATAAAATGGCGAACTTGCATCTTCACTTACGGATGGGAAACGTGAACCACCACATACACACTTAAGAAATGTATTGAATCTTTTGAACTAAATGCTACAGAAGGGTGCTCAAAAATACCATGGATAGCAAAAAGGAAAAACCAAGATAGCCTAAATGAACTGGATATCAAGGAAAATTGGTTAGTGAACAATATCTTGTTCAGAAAGTTTAAATATTTTGATCACATCAAACGTCATAATGGTCTAGAGAGAACGATATTGGAGGGTATGGCGCATAGGAAGCAGGGCAGAGGCAGGCCGAGGAGAAGATGGGCACAAAACATCAAGGAGTACCTGAAGATGACATCAACAGAGGCAGGAGTTCTGGACAGTGATCGAGAGTCTTACAGATCGTCTGTTGTGAGAGCGACGTTCTGGCCAGAGATCGAGAGTCTTACAGATCGTCTGTTGTGAGAGCGACGTTCTGGCCAGAGATCGAGAGTCTTACAGATCGTCTGTTGTGAGTGCGACGTTCTGGCCAGCGATTGAAAGTCTTACAGATCGTCTGTTGTGAGAGCGACGTTCTGGCTAGAGATCGAGAGTCTTACATATCGTCTGTTGTGAGAGCGACGTTCTGGCTAGAGATCGATAGTCTTACAGATCGTCTGTTATGAGAGTAAGGTTCTGGCCAGAGATCGAGAGTCTTACAGATCGTCTGTTATGAGAGTGAGGTTCTGGCTAGAGATTGAGAGTCTTACAGATCGTCTGTTATGAGAGCGAGGTTCTGCAAAGGACATGCTACATGCTGATGAGATGCGAGGCAAGGCACTCGATTCTCTGGAAACGAAAACGCGAAATTGTTGGTGTTCAAGTCCTACAAGTTTCCATTGTCCTCTGGTCTCAGTGGCGTCTAGTTCAATCGAAGACGTACGATAATCGCGTAGGTCCTAAATACACTCTGTGCTCGTAAAAAAACCATTGTCAGTTTAAAATCGAAAATTTGCAGACTGTCGTCCAGACTAACATTCTAAACGTAACAAAATGTCTACGCAATAGTGGTTGTAAAGAAGGAAACATAAAGACACGTTTTCAATTATATAGAAGACATTGACTGCAAGTCTCGTGTGTACAATAGAACCTCTACACTCGAGGGGGTAGATGAAAAACGACCATGGGGAAGGAGGTTAGGCAGAGAGTTTATAGCGCATGCAAGTGCTTGCATCGCGAGGGAAGATACAGTATGTATGTAACTGTTATGGTGGCAGTGAACTGTCGCTTCAGCTCATAAAAATGTGAGTACTAATCTGGTTAGGTCTCAATGAAGTGAGATTGTACATCTAGTCCTGTCGAAGACAGATGATCATCGCGGAGGTCCCGAGCATAATCTATGCTTGTAAAAGAACCCTTGGCAGTTGAAAATAGAAAAAAAAATATTGAATGTATGCCACCGTCCGGACTAAAATTCTAAACGTAATTAAATTTCTACTCAATAGTGATTGGAATAAAGGAAAAAGATAGGTGACCCTTCAATTATATAAAAGACATTTGATTGCAAGTAGGTACATATGGACCTCTACACTTGAGGGCGCAGAAGAATAGTAACTAAGAGTAAAGAGCTTTGGCAGAGAATTTATAGCGCTTGCCTCGCCAGGAAAGATACAGAGTTCTTCAACACGTTGGCGGCTGTGTAAATGGGTACCTGACTAACTGTTAGGTGAAGTATGGCGGCAGTGAAATGCCGCTCCATCTCAGGAAAAGCTGAGACCTAATCTAATGAGGTGTCTAACACTTTATTATTGACTGCAGTGTTATGTGACTGCAAGTTCCATCTCTATTACTGCTCATGTTGGTGTTTGAAGTTACCCGTTCTGAGTTGAGTTAACACTTGACTCTTTGGTAGCGGTTAGAGTAGCTCTTCTTACATTCCGAGGCGTACTGTAAAAAGTAGACGGATTCTCATGGCTACAACCCTCAGCTCACCACTATAGAGATCAGTGTCGATCACTGCCTCGTTGGCCCGACTGCTATGACAGTCTGTTTCCAGGGAGACCGGCTGAAACACAAGGTGGGGATGATGGCTAAACTGTTTCACCTCCGTTGATCTTCTCTTCCCTTAACTGCTAATTGAACACTTATTCAAATGACCAGTTCATTTACTGTTTTTGTATTGAATGAACTTTGTTGTTGTTGGCGTTGAATGTGCACGATGAGTAATTTTAATCTTGTGTGCACCATGAAAAGGTCGTAAGGTGGTGGGTTGCAGCTGTTTTCTTCACTTAACTTATTTAGAAGACTCTGCATAGAGTCTGTATACAAACATCATCTTCTACTCCACTTGATCTAAATATAAATATGTGCGTCCAATTTATTCTTGAATGCTATAACTGACCCCGCCCACTATTTCCTGTGGCAATGCATTCCAAGCATTCTTCACTCTCCGACTAAAACATATTTCCTAACATCTAATCTAGACCTTTCTGTAATTAATTTGTAGCTGTGCCCTCTTGTTCTTGTAGCTGGTTGTAGCTGTGCCCTCTTGTTTGGCTGTATTAAAAACAAACATTGTTATAGTCTATATTCTTCTTTCACCTGATTATCTTATAAAGCTGTATTACGTCACATCGAAATCATCTCTTTTCTAGACACATCTCGAACTTGACGATAAAGGCGGACCGATGGCCTCCAGGCCGATGTGCTGTCCTTGAGTTTCATTTCCGTGTCGCTCATTACTACGGGTATCACCTTGATCACCCACCTCGTTAGCCCTGGCAGTCATGTTCCATATTTCCCAAATAACTCGTAATAATCGATCTGATAATAATTTTGTTACCAAAAAGAAGAAAGAAGAAGATGGCAATAACAATTCATAAGAATATAAATTAGTGGCAGAACACTGCTAAAATGAGAAAAGTGAAAACCCTGATAGCTTGCATCTTCCGAGTTGTTTTTTGTTGTTGTTGTTGTTGTTTCGGATACCCACAATGAGTAGGTTACTCTTATGTGCGCCCTGAAAATGGCGTTAAGTGACGGGTTACAGTAGCTTTCCTCACATCTCGAGCATGCTGATGAAGGTGGACCGGGGTCCTCCAGACGGTTATGCAATGCTTGGCCTCATCTGCGTGTCGCTCACTACTACGGAGATCACGTCGAACCTCACTTTGTTAGCCAGACTGTTGTCCTCGACAACATCCCGTTTCCAGGACGACGAACGAGGAGGTCAGGTGAGGGTCTTGGCCAATATATTTATCCTGACCCTGGCTAACATTCTCTGATCAGTGTGATTTGCCTGACCAGACGTTATCTTCATCGTCCCATCTTCCCAGTGGTAATATACAGATGCTTGGCAAAGACAACCACACAATAACGGGGAAAGAGGATTGAATCTATCGAGTTAAAACGCTTCAGGATAGTGATCATGATATCTTCTTCTTCTTGTTCTTCTTCTCCTTCTTCTTCTTTTTCTTCTCCTCCTCCTCCTATTTTCTCTTCTTTCTCCTCTTCTTCTTGTACACCACGTTTTTTAACCTCCAGTTGCTGAAGGTTGATGATTTCTGTCGAGGCTCAGAACCAGGCACTGCTCCTGCCTGGATGGACTTCACAGTGCGAGCATCATTTCGTTTATTTTTGAACTCTTGTGCTGACATACGATAAAAAAGGCTGGGTAAATTGCAAAGTGCCGGGGTTGATAGCCTGGCGTCTCTGTCTGCAGCTCAAGCTCTGTGGTGGTGTGTGTTCCATCTCCCTCCCTTTGGATGGGGGGTCTTGACTTCATCTTTACGTCCTTTGCTGTTTCATCTTACCTCTCGCTGGGGTTAAACCTTGCTTTTTGGCAATATTACTGGTTATAATAGGATCCAATACGTGTAGGTGATGCAGACTTGTGCAGGAGAGGCTATGACACGTATGAGTCTTGTTATCCACAATCACTGCCCCATTTGGATCCCTCTCAAGATATCATGGATTGGCGAGACTAAAAAAAAATAATTAAAAAATACGCAAATCATAAAAGATCTGAATTTAAAAGAGAATTGGGTAGCAAAGAATTTTACACTTAGGGAATTAAAATACTTAGGTCATGTCAAACACCACAATTGTCTTTACATAACGAACCTGACGAGCGTCATACTCCTGGAAATCGATGCAGAGGCAAACCGAGGAAAAGACGGGCACATGACATTACAGATGTTCTGAGGATGACAGCGGCGGAGGTGGAAGGCCTGGTCAAAGATGGAAAGTCTTACATATCAGCTGTGATGATAACGAGGCTCTGCAAATGAGATAAATTAGTTGCCTTTCGCAGCGATGATGGCGGCAGTATTAGACCGTTTTGTCTTGATGATGTATCTTGTGCTGCATTTGGATTATAGCGTGGAAAAAAACTGGGCTGGTCACTCGCTCGCTGGTCTTAAGCCAGTCGCAAAATATATGTCAAAACGACTAGAGGTAACTCAGGATGCAGGCACTCTGGTCCCACCCTCCCACGAGATCCCGGATTGCTTGAAACTTGCGGGATTCGATGCAAACCACATACTATAAGAAGATGAATATCGTTACACATTATTGACATGACTTGGGCATTCCGTGGCGAAGTGGTTAAGCAGTCGGCCTCGTGATTAGATGGTGTGGGTTCGACTCCGGACTCCGCTGTCTTTTTCATGGGTACTTAACGCGGAGTCCCCTGTATCTCGTAGTCTTCCCCTAGTCGTCTTGTCCTTGACCTTCCACTGGGGTCGGGCGGCTCGAGACGAGAGAGTGAGGATAAAAAGTTTCGCAGTTAATTCTTGCTAAAAATAGCGCTAGCAAAATTAATTATGCCATCAACGTCTATGATGGACGGCGACCTTTGCCTTGCTATTGACATGACTTCATACTGTCCTGTAACTTCATTTTGATTTATTTGCTACATAAATATCTATTTATCTTGACTGTGGATATGTGCATTTTCTTTGGCAGGTACCCGAACCCTAAACAATCTCGCAACTCCTCTGCAAGCAGGAAACATACGTTTCGACAAACAACGTTAATGACATGCACAATACTACACACCTACGTCTGCATGTTAGCCCAGCTAAAAACAACACCATTTATCAAATGAACAGGATATGGTATATAAATAATGTAAGGCAGTGACACAAGCTGGAAGCCATATAAGTAAAGTTGTCCCCGTCAAGGATATAAAGGTGGACAGGTTGTCAGATAAAGACATTTCAGGTGCATACTAAGAACGGGACTAGAACTCAGTAACAGTATCAACGTCAAATTATATTATGGCAAACGTCAAACTGTTTCTTCTTCTGATGGCCATTTCATATAGTTTAGGTAAGTCAAGTAACATCTGAATCAATGTTTCAAGTGTAATCTTTACCTTTATTACTCTTAGTAATACTTTTATGACTGTTATTTCAATTATTATTACTGCTAACACTTCTATTATTGCTGCTACTACCACTAGTAGAACTGTTAATACCATTATTATTACTACTACACGTTATTTTACATCTACAATTATTACTGCTACTATTACTGTTAATTCTGTTACTACTACTATTATGACTGCTACTACTACTATTATGACTGTTATTTCTACTATTATGACTGTTATTACCACTATTATGACTGTTATTACTACAATTATGACTGTTAGTACTACTATTATGACTGTTACTACTACTATTATGACTGTTATTAATACTATTATGACTATTATTGCTACTATTATGACTGTTATTACTACTATTATGACTGTTATTACTACTATTATGACTGTTATTACTACTATCATGACTGCTACTACTACTATTATGACTGTTATTTATTACTACTATTAGGACTGTTACTACTACCATTGTGACTGTTCATACTATTATTATGACTACTATACTACTACTACTACTACTATTACTACTACTACTACTACTACTATTCATACTTCTACTACTACTACCGCTACTACTATTACTACCGCCTCAACCACCACTACAACTACTGCTACTCATACTACTACTACTACTACTACTACTACTACTACTACTACTACTACTACTACTACCGCCTCAACCGCCACTACTACTACTACTACTACCACCTCAACCGCCACTACTACTACTACTAATACTTCTACTACTACTCATATTACTACTACTACTACTACTACTACTATTACTACTACTACTACTATTACTATTCATACTACTACTTCCTAGAACTGAATACTATGTGCCCTTGATCAGCGACAGTTGCTTCGTGCACTTTGTAAAGACATTTAGATTGTGTCACCCCAGATGGAAAGAAAAAAAACATAGACCCCTCTGAGTTTCAAACAGGTGACTGTTTTTACTAGAAACCCTGCTATATGTCTTAAAAATTAACATTGTTCATCTATTTTCAGGTCTAAAGAGCGCCGACACTACATCATGTGCAGAACAGTTCTACCAGCACCTGGCATGGTACGACAACAAGATAGATACCATATCAAAGAAATCGGCAGCCAATAACGAAGACAAATTTACAGAGAAGTGCCGGGTTCTGGCACTGTTGGTCGCTCGCGTGATGGACAGTGGATGTCAGTTATCCACTTTTGAATACAACGTGTTAGGACAACGACACCGCAGTATGCTAGCATCTGGGGCCACATCGTGTTGGGCTGCAGGACCGCTTCGCCCCACTATCCAATCCACTAATCCATCTTTTACACTTCCATTCTTCACATCATCAGCTAAGCAAGTAACTACATCATCTCCGTCAAATGAAGTGGTTGGTAACAGAAATACTGACGACAATCCGAACCCTTGTGATATAAAAGTAAGAAATTGTTACCTACAGTTCCAGATAAACTTAACAATAAGATCAGGTTTTCAGAATCTAACATGCGGAATCATAGACTCCTTCGCCAAGTGCTTGATAGCTCTGCCTGATTGTGGATTTCCCGAGCATCTTAAACCTCAGATAATAAAGGAAGCAATTTTTCACACTCCGTTCAGAATTTGGGAAACAAAACAATGTCGCTTAGATATTCAGATACCAACCATAATCAGTACACTTACTGCACCAACGATATTTAGATGGACTACTACAGCCCCATTACCAACAGCCCAGTCGAGAAACACTTCGACCACAGTGGTCCCTTCCGTTACGCATTCTCCAAACGATTGTGGGAGAGCCACTTTTAGATGTCATAATGGAAACTGCGTAACTGTAGGTCAAATTTGTAATGCAGTTGACGACTGCGGTGATACCTCAGATGAAATAGCGTGTGACAATGCTGAGAATCTAATTGCATTGCAAATCGAACAAACTTTTGCCAAATACAGTTGCTACGACGTGATGTCAAACTGTACCTCCCTTCACGTGATGCCTTTGCTGCTATTAATCCGAGTAGGCGAACAACCAGATCCTGAAACGTTGTGCAGGTCCAGTAATAACGTGTTTCAGTGCGCTGTTTACCAAAGTTGTCCTTTGTCAGTAGAAGACCAGTACAAAGTCGCTGCCCTTCTGATAAAGTCTTTTGAGAGAATAATGTCCCGAAAATCCTGTCAGATAAATATTGATAATTCCAAGACGACCGTCATGACGTACTCAACCAGGGTCACGAAAACTTTCAACACGACAAATACTCCAAACGTCTTCGAAAAACTGATAACTGCTACAACCACAACACCGAATGCTACTAGAATCATTAATAATCCGACTCTTCCAAATATATTCACAAAAATACACACCACCGACTCAACCAGTATCAACAAAGAAAACGCGATAAGTGGATCGTCTACCACCACCCTGAACACTGCCGTTCCCAACAATATGAACAAGTCGTGTGTGAGGTCATGCAAGGGGATACCATCAGGGAACTATCATTCATGCACTGGTTGCAATGTATTCGCAACGTGTTCTCAAGGAATTTTATTCGACAACAGACCATGCGAAGCTCACCTTGTGTGGAATGATCGCTTTAAAAGATGTGATGTGCACACCACTACGTGTCAGGTGCCATCAAAAGACTGCGTGACTTCATGTGTTGGACTTGAATCAGGTGACTACCAATCCTGCAAAGGTTGTAACGTGTATATCACGTGTAGCAATGGATTCAAATACGACAACAGGCCCTGTCCAGCAAAACTTCTATGGAATGACATTACCAAGACATGCGAGTATGAGTCTCCAACGTGCAAGTCTGAAGAAGTCATTTAAAGGGCGTACCAGTCCCGTCAAGAATGTAGCATATATAATGTGTGTGTGTGTGAAATTAGTTTACTAACATGCAATATACCACGTACATATATTGTGGTCTTGAATGATGCGTTTAAAATATGTTAAACTGTCTACTTCGCGGGGACTCGGTGGTCTCGAGGTCAGGTTTCAGCTGCCGGAGGTAGCGGGTTCGAATCACGGTGAAGATCAGGATTTGTTTCACGTGGATCTTCTGGTAAAAATTCTCCTGATCTCAGAGTAGCGAGATCGGACTCCCGTGTTGATTCAGTTTGACTAGGCAAGCCGGAGATTTTTCTTGGCATGACCACTTCTCCACAAACAGAAAGGATTGGTAAAATGGCTTTATTGTCATAGTGGAACACACACAACACATTACACACAGGTACAAACGCGCATTAATCCACTGGTCAATGCATCCTGATATAACCTACAAGACTAGGGTCTGGTGTTGAAAGGATCGTGCCTTCGCGATGAGAATCTGGAGGGGCAAACCTTCAACAAACAACAACATACTATGTGTCGATTTCTGCAGCATCAAATATTTGAAATACTATTTTGTAACCAGAAGGAAAACTCCAGAAGTCGATCCAGGAGCTCCGTGCTGTGGGGAGGAAAGAATAGAACTACTACACGTTGTATAAGGCGACTAAAGAGTGATGCATTGGGCTAGCAACTTCATAATGTAAAAAAATTGCTGTAACTTAACTTAGCTTAACTTAACGCTTTTATACTGGTTTAGAAGACTCTGCAGAGTGTGTATACAACCAGTTTATTGGAGGGTGACTAACCTACCCAATGTGCGAGTCCATCTTAATAGACTATAAAACTATAGCAAGGCAGCCCTGCAACCTGTTAGGCGCCATCTATGCAGCTCTTAACAAACCACCTGACCATGGCCGGCGTTATACCATGTCACACAGTTAGTCGCCTCTTACAACATGCTATCTGTAGAGCAGTGGTGCTATTCTTGTCTTTGTCATACACAAAAACCCAACGGACCACTCGTGACTGTAGATACCACCACTAAAAGCGCAGATAATAAACTTCTGCCCAGGTTTCCTAATCGAGACCAACTGTAGCGGTAACCTTATGCTCCATCTAGCGCTAAAAAGGAAATGACGAGAAAGGTAAAGAAAACAGTATAAATACGAGACCTTCAGAATGTACAGCAAAGAATCATACTTTCTTCTTCTTCTTGTCACCTTCTTACTTCATATAAAGTATAGGGTCTCTATTGCAGCTGGTACACACCCAATCAATACTAATGGTTTATAACCTTTCATACACACATGCTGATAAGCTAAAGACTCAACGTTTGAGACGACACGCACATACTGTGGAAGACTCTTCTCTGATTGGATTGGTCTTACGAGTCACAGTCGAAATCGTCATGACCTGTAATTACATCCCTTTTTAGAGCACAGCTGTTATCATCTGACAAGAAGGAAAGAGCCAACGATATTCACATTGTTGTTGTTCATCCATCACGAGTGAAGAGGACCTTTTCATTCTTCACCTAGCCAGTCCTTCCAGTCGAGTATACTGTAATTCCGGGTCGTGGATGGGTGCGGAGATGGCTGACGATTTGGGATCTGCATACTAGCAAGAAGTGAAAGCATGGATAGTTCGCTTCATGACTGTCATCAAATCCATGTATCTCATCCGCTTTATTGCTCAGGCAGGAGTCCCGCAACTGACGCTGCTTTTTGACTGTAGTTTAGCTTATCAGCGGACTTAAGCTCTGCCCTTCGCCGCTCGCCTGTCCTCACTGGACTCGACTGTGTTAGTACTGGATAAATGAAAAGAGGATGGCCCGCGATGAGTGAGGTCGATGAACTTGGCAACCCTTCCTCACTTAAATCAAATTCATCGCCCAAGTCATTCGATACACACATACACTCACTAGCACGGACGAGGCCCTTCCATTGCAGTTTGGTTAGGTTTGACCTCTGAGATCGCACTAACTATCATAGGTACATACAGACGCATCCACGCATCCATGCACTGGTTATTACGTCATGATATCGCCTGAAAGACTACGGTCTGGAGAGGGAAAAGGCGTGTCTCCGCTAGTAGAATAAAGAGAAGCAAACTTTTTACAACAACAAACAAACAAACAAAAACAGGTACACTTACATGAAGTCTGTAACAAAGTACCTACTCCCGCTCTTATAATGGTCGTTTCTTTATTATCAATATCATTTATCCGTCTAGTTCCTTTTGGAAGACAGGGTCGCTGCGGATGTTCTCCTACTGTTTTTAGTATGTGCCATCTTCTTGAGTTTCTCCCATGAAACCGCCACTGAACTGACTTACTTTTCGTTCTATGGTCGCCACGTCGTTCTTGGCCTTCCCGCTTGTCTCTTTCCCGGTAGGTTCCAATCCAGCATGTCTGGTTATCCTGTCCTGCTTTTTTCTGAGGGTGTGCCCAATCCATCTCCACTTCCCAGTTTTATTTTAGCCTGTAAAAAATTCGACTTGGCGTCTAATTAATGTAGCGGTAGAGCACCCGCTATTCGAGACAGAGGTTCGGTGTTCAGCTCCTGCGACCCCTTCAGTCGACCCACCCGTAAAGGGGCTCATTTGTAAAGGGGCACCTGATCTACGGTTTAGGAAAGAAAGACAGCGAGGAAGAGAACTGGCCTCCTCACCTCACCCAAGCTGTGGTTTAGCACAATGAAGTCTCTAACACTCAATCCTCAAGGACAGTTTCTGCTACGGAACTATTATTATTGGAAAACTGCATTCATTGTTGGGGTTGTTAATCTCATACCTCAACTAGTCTTGATTTCCTTGACCTTGATGAACCGTACCTAAGCTTAATTGCGGGTCTCAACTTCGTCTCCAACGAACCCTGTCTAGGGTCAAGGTAGTCCAGTGCGTGGTTAGTGTTCCTCTAGAGGCTTCTCATATGTTGCAGCTTACAGCAAGGGAGTCTGACCAACGCATTGTTGCAGTGTGTTTACAAGACCGCCACTTGGAGACCAAAATGGGTCTTGCTCAGTAATGGGTCACTGACATTGAAGCATTCAGCCAGCTATGAGTCACAAACTGGTGTCAGCTCATTCATTGTTAAATCACAGCCCCCCTACCCCCAAATAAAAAGAAACATAAAAATAAATAAATAAATAACCCCCTCCCCTAAAAAAACACCAAAAAATAAACAGCAACAAATAAATAATAAAGAAGCCTGCAAAGAAAGAGGCGTCGCTGAACGAAGGGCATTACATGGAGAGAGATGTACAGACATATGGCTATCCCAAAGACAACATCAACTTCTTGAAAAGGAGAGATGACAGCACTATTTTTCAACTTCCCACTCAACATATTTCTCTGAACAGTTACTTCTCTGAACAGTTACTTCTCTGAACAGTTACTTCTCTGAACAGTTACTTCTCTGAACAGTTACTTCTCTGAACAGTTACTTCTCTGAACAGAATCCAACCAGAACATACTCCAGAGTATCGACTGTGAACATTTGCCTACGAAACTGTTGAACACCGTCTTTTTGAATGTCCGGCACTTAACGGTGTCAGGAAAGAGCTTCTTCCTCCGAGACCAGACAAATAAAACACTCTGGACGAACCAAAACAACAGCCCACAAACACTGGCAAATACAAATTATGACATTGAAACAACCAACAAACCAAACTAGAAAAAATGCGCTTTGCTTTGTTATCAAAACTTACCACAAGTTTGTTTCATTTCGAACCTAGTTCTATCTCCTTTCTTCTCATTTCGAAGAAGTAGAAGAAGAAGAAGAAGAAGAAGAAGAAGAAGAAGAAGAAGAAGAAGAAGAAGAAGAAGAAGAAGAAGAAGAAGAAGAACCGAGCCCTATGGTATTTTTCACTTTGGACGGATTTTCTCTGGAAACGATTTTGTGATTGCTCTTCTTGCTCCCTGAGGGGTACTAAAGAAGATGGCTCTTGAATCTCCTTTCTGTAGTGTAGTGTATGGTTTTTTTCGCTGGGCAGACGAAGCATGGTGTTAGTGATGGATAGGTAATGAAATGCACAGAGGCACAGCAATAGTTGGCCATTACTGTTGCAACCTCCAGTGCCGTGTGCCCTAAGTACCGCCTCTACTTCGTCGGCACCACTCTCTCGTCCCTACTATCTTAATCCAGAGTAAAGACGTAGTAAAGACGACCAGAGGTAGCACGGGGCGCAGATTTTTCTTCAGGATTTACTATCGAAGTCTTTCCAGTAAACCAGTGGTTTCTAATGACATCTATTGCAGCAATTTTCAAGGAGCAGTCAATTTACAAGTAAACAGGAGTTGGAGGCAGAGGAAGTGGGGCTGCAACTACAACTGAAGTAGTGAAACCAGTAACCCTGAACAGCATTAGCCTTCTGATCAGGAAGGAGATCGCCAATGACAATCCTAGATCCATCAGCCCAGACCCCACCTGAACCAACATGACTTCGCGAAGGATACTTCGGGTGGCATGCGCATTCCAATTGTCCGCTGGCATCTTTTATGACCAAACTGCAAGACTGGAAGGAGAAACTGGTTGTCTAGATACTCTGAAGATTCATTTATGGGTCACTGTGGTCGAGAGCTCAGGCACTCGCCTCCTAAAGCGATGAAAAAAGACGGTGGTCGATCGAATTTCGTAATCTTCAGTCGACCCTGGTGAGACCAGAGTGCCATAATTCTGAATTACCTCCAGTTTTCTTGACTTATGTCCTGCCACTGGTACAAGGTAGCTATGGACCATAGAGATGACCAACACAGTTTGTTCTTCTCTTTAGTCAAAATACAGAGCAAGTTAAATCATCAAGACACTGATGATGTCGCCATGGCAACTAACTAACAAACAAACTAAATTTTGCGTGGATGTTATCCAACAGGCGATCTGTAATAGCTTTCAAAACGTCACACCTTTCTATCTTTAACGCGTTGGTGAATTAGTGATTGTGTAGCCAAGATGGCATCTTTCCAATTGGCCCAGCATGACCAGGACAGCAGATCCACACCAGATGTTGGAAGTATGAGGCCTGCACAGTGGCTATCCACTCGTGTCTTAGTCAGCCCATCTGCATCTTTCGAAGTAAGGATTAGGTTGGATGATTGCTTTTGTTAAAGATGTCTCAGCTAGAAATACCCGACCTGAGGTGACTGCATCCCCTGTATTATAATCCCGGCATGTGACTGTACTGTGTGCCCCGCTCCGCTCAACAATACTCTCTATCCTGTTTCCCATTATCACTGCATTCTCTGCGTCAATCCGGCAGATGTGCCGAATGCGAGGAAGTGCTGTACCAATGCGGACCTCTTTGGTCAGTCCATCTCGCTATCGGATAGGTGGACGACCCCGTGGACATGTACAGGCATATGGCCTCCAAAGCGTTGTTCTACGTGTCCATCAGTTATCAGGCATGCGTACCCCATGTTTTAAATATCTGGGTTCGATTCTCAGTGATGAAGGATCAAAATGTGAGGTGTTGGCCAGAATAGCACAGACAAGAGCGACACTTGCACGGCTTAACAAAATCTGGCAAGATAAGCGGTTAGCATTATGCACGAAAATCAGATTAATGCGTACATTCAGTTCAGTTCAGTTCAGTTCATCCCGTAACCCATCAGGTCGTTGGGGCACACATGAAGACATGAAAATCCCACGCCAACCCTCTCTGTCTGTCGCCGCCTGACGTATCTCACCGGGACGAAGGCCTGACCACTCAGTGATGTTGTCCACCCATCTCTTCCTTGGACGTCCTCGCCCTCTCTGTCCCGGTACGGACCCAAAGAGTATCGAGTTTGTAAATCCGTTGGACCTCGCGACGTGCCCGCACCAGGCCATCTTTCGTCTTTTGATAGCTGTGAACAGATCTTCAAAAGGACCAATAGCGTCTTCAACTCTCTGACGGATTTCTACGTTCGTGACACGATCTTTATATGTAACATTTAGGAGTTTTCTATATCACCTCATTTCCATTGCATGTATCCTGCCCTGGATATCTGCTGTAATGGTCCAGGTCTCGCAGGCATACATAAATATTGATGCGTACATTGGTCCTGTTAATATTCCTCTATGCTCGTGAGACATGGACAGTTATTGCTGACCTACAGCGAAATATACAGGCCTTGGAGATGAGATGTTTTCGACGACTTTTAAACGTCACTTACAAAGATCGAGTTACAAATGAGGAAATACTAGATAAAATGATAAAACAATAAGGCCTTATGAAGACCTCTTGGCAACTGCCAAAAGAAAGAAACTCGCTTGGTACGGTCATATATTGAGATAAAATGGTCTTGCAAATACGACCCTGCACGGAAAGGTACAGGGCAGACGACAAAGAGGCCGTCCCAAAAAGAGGTGGGAGGACAACATAAAAGAATGGACCAATCTCCGACCAGAAGAGGCACAGGCAGCGGCCGCTGACAGAGAAGAGTGATGTGGGGTTGTGAGGATGTCTTCATGTGTGCCCCAACGACCTCACCGGTTACCGGGTGACCTGACCTGTACCCCATGTCCAAATCAACAATGTTTGCGTGATATTGCTGCTTCCACAACGTCATAAACCAAAGTGTGATGTCGAATTACTTCGTTCCGGATCTTACCTCGAATCGAAATTTTTAGTAAACCCCATTCCATTGTTCTCTGAGTGACTTTCAGTTTCTCGGCATGTTTTGCGCGTTTCACAATTCACATCCGTATATCTATGCTGGAGTTACCATGGAATTGAAAGTGTGTGCTCTTGGCGTGCGTGTCTTTCATCTGAATGAAAAGGAAAGGGACCTAGGGGTTATAATATTTCATACAGGTAACAGTGAAAGAGGCCGATGCAACAAAAAATATTAAACATAGGAGCAAGGGAGTGATAGTCAAACTGTATAAAGCATTAGTTAGACCTAGATTGGAGTACTGTGGAGTACCGACCTAGTGTGTCTAGAACAGAGAAGAATTCAAGGTGACCTTCTTCTTCTTCTTCTGTGTTCGTTCTCAATCTCTTGCTACGAAGTCCTGAACAGCGCTTTGCAAGTAGCATGATGTAGTCCGGAGAACGGATTGCGTTGTGTCGCTAGTTTACAGTTTGACTGCGATATTTGCACCTTTCGGTCCGACACATCCATCTTCGTCAGGAACCAAGGTGACCTAATACAGGTTTAGAAGATAATCAAAGGAACGGACAAATTGGACTATAACATTTTTTTTCTTCAAAATACAACTACATACAAGAACAAAAGGGCATTGCTACAAATTAACCAAAGAAAGGTCCAGATTAGATATTAGGACGCACAGGAAGTAGTGGAGGCAGTGCCAATTAATGCATTAAAGAATAGACTGGAGGTAAAAAGCTGTTAGAGCAAGGCAATGTAAATGAAACTGGTTGAATACAGACTCTGCATAGTCTTCTAAACCAGTATAAATGCGTTACGTTTAAGTTATCTCCTGGCTTGTTAGTTTAACGAAGTAAACGATTCCCTTAACTCCAGCTAAAGGATGCCTTTAACTCCGTTTAAATTCTTTGAAATTAAAATTAACAACTAATTGATTTGCCCAATACACCAAATCGCAGCGGTGCGCGAACTATCAAGATGACCGGAAACCATCTTCGCCGAGCAAAAGAAACCATAACTACATCGGCAAAAACGGCTGTCCTTTATCGGAGCCTTCTTCTTTCCGTTCAGCATATCTTACTGCTAAAGTTCTCAGAGAGACAAACGCTTCTTGCGAACTTTAGAGAGTAACTTAGCTGGGACACAAATATAGCTGGCTTAATAATAGCGTGCGGAATTTATAACATTTCTAATCTGAACTGTTTCACCATCAGCTCGAACTCATCCACACTGCAAGACGTACCACTCCATCAGTGCTCAAAACTGAACTTATATAAAATATTCCTTCCTTTCAGTGTTAGACTGTTGCAACTTGGCGACATATTATTTTTTTATCAAATTTTTTAAAGAGAGGATCTGTTTCCGTTTTTACCTGCACATTAATCATGGAATATGTGGAGGACTGTCCGGATGATGATATTTACGATAGTGGTTCTGAAGTCCCCAAAGAAAGAAAGAAGAAATGTCGGACCAGTAGTTCAGGTCGACGGTAAGCGAGCTATTTCTTTACATGTATTAATTTAACTTAACGTCCCTTATACTGGTTTAGAAGACTCTGCAGAGACTGTATACAACCAATGTATTGGAAGGTGGTTAACCGATGTGCGAGTCCATCTTAATAGACTCGAACACTAGAGAAAAGTATACCCGCAGCCTGTTAGACGCCATCAATACTGCTTTTAACAAACCACTTAACTTTCGCCGTTGTTATGCCATGCCACACAGTTAGTTGCCTCTTACGACATGCTCTCTGTTGGACAGCGGTCCTATTCTTGTCTTTTGTCATACATACGGACCCCGGCGGACCACTCGGTATTATCTTGACTACTGTTTAACGGCCTGTGACAACCTTGGTTATTGACAACCGTTTGGCTATATTTGGGGGTATCTATCATCAGACTGCCATCATTAACATTGTTACTAATATAACAATCGATACGCTACTAATTTTAGTACTCCATCCATTTTCCCTCCACTGTGAATCCAAGGTCCCTTACTATCTATCTATCAATCAATCAATCAATCAATCAATCAATCAATCAATCAACCAATCAATCAATCAAAGCCCGTCGCTCCTCTCGGTGCATAGGCTTTTGACAACACCCCGCAAGCGTGCTCTTATTGGGAGAGGGAAACATAGGACCACTGCACCGCCTTACATTTTGTTATTTGCGATTTAAGAGGGTTGCGTATGAAGCTAGAAAATTTATCATGTTAGGCAAGATGCTACATAAACCACCACTGCTGTAGAAGTCACTAGTGCTGGAATTCATTTCTTCTTCTTTTCTTGTTGTTGTTGTTCCTCTACTTCTTCTTCTTCTTCTTCTTCTTCTTCTTCTTCTTCTTCTTCTTCTTCTTATTCGACGATTTCTCATTTAGATTGAGACCGGTTTCTGCTATCTTGTTTAGGGCCTTAATACCGCTGTACAGTTTCTCTTCTAGGGTAGTCGGCGGGGGTAAAATCATTCTCCTGAGATCTGTATGCTAGGTGCAGTCCTGAAGTGCATGTACTGCTGTCATGTTGGGCAGGCTGCTGTAACTTAGACTGGTGGTGCATACGTTGAAATAGTGAAACAGTGGTGTCTCATTCTTTTTAGGGCCAGTTCGGAGACGTAGAATGAAAACCTGGCCTTTTCTAGCCAGTTGACAGTATCCGCCTTCTACATTGTATTTGGGTTTGTTCTTTTTATGGCCAGTTCCGAGACGTGGTATGATCTTTATTGTCTTGTCTTTTCTAGCCAGTTGACAGTATCCGCCTTCTACATTGTATTTGGGTTCGTTCTTTTTAAGGCCAGTTCCGAGACGTGGTATGATCTTTATTGTCTTGTCTTTTTTAGCCAGTTGACAGTATCCGTCTTCTACATTGTATTTGGGTTTGTTCTTTTTAAGGCCAGTTCCGAGACGTGGTATGATCTTTATTGTCTTGTCTTTTCTAGCCAGTTGACAGTATCCGCCTTCTACATTGTATTTGGGTTTGTTCTTTTTAAGGCCAGTTCCGAGACGTGGTATGATCTTTATTGTCTTGTCTTTTCTAGCCAGTTGACAGTATCCGCCTTCTACATTGTATTTGGGTTTGTTCTTTTTAAGGCCAGTTCCGAGACGTGGTATGATCTTTATTGTCTTGTCTTTTCTAGACAGTATCCGCCTTCTATATTGTATTTGTGGTGTTGTTTGTAGGGCAAGTTCAGAGACGTAATATGATCTTTATTGCATGTTCTTTTATATACAGTTCACAATATTCGCCTTTTACGTTGCATTTGGGGGTGGTCTCCCTGACACGTTGCATATTTTTTCCAATTGTTTTGTTTGTTTGGTAAATTGTTTGACTTTCTGTATTCTACTTGCAGATGCACACCCTTTCCACCCCATGGCCGCAGCCTTTTAGGTGCGATCAGGACGTATTAACCAGTGGTTGGGTGTATGTATGTGTTTGAATGTACTTATACTAGTAAAGGCGCTTTCAGAGGTCAACCTAACCGAAATGCAATGGAAGGTCTTCACCCTGAGGGCGGGTATGAACGTTGTGTAAGTGTGTGATTGTTGGACAAATTAAAATGGAGCAGAGTATGAGGTAAGAAAAGATCGGAAGAGAGATGAAATTGTTGTAAGATTGCAAGCAATAATTTTGCCAGTATATTATGACGTTTGCTTCGTCATAGTTGACCAGGTATTGTTTTGTATCAGTTTTACTCGCACTTTGGCTTAGACCGTCGGTGAGATTATATCACTGCTTTCTCGAACAGGTTAGACATTCTCGCCAAGGCTGCCCTTACTTCGTTCAGTTCAGTGTTCTTGTAGGAATTTTTGAGTGTCGTTATACCTGACTGTGCACCAGTCAGTGTCACAATTTATGAGTGTCGTTATACCTGACTGTGCATCAGTCAGTGTCACAATTTATGAGTGTCGTTATACCTGACTGTGCATCAGTCAGTATCACAATTTATGAGTGTCGTTATACCTGACTGTGAATCAGTCAGTGTCACAATTTATGATTGTCATTATACCTGACTGTGCATCAGTCAGTGTCACAATTTTCCCATGTGCGTTGTTTTTGTGCCCTAGAGCCGTTTCTGCTGTGGCCTTAAGAGCTTCAATTTCGTCTTTGAAGCTGCTTGCGAACTTGTTCGTGGTTAGAGACATGATCACATTCTCCGTCATTTATTTGTCTTATCACCGCTTCTCCTCCTCCATCCCGGGTGACACGTGACTAATTCATCTGTATAGGTATGTGTCCATCTGACTACTGGATACTTAACGATAAACAAAGCGTAAGATACACGCAAGAAATTATATCATCCGAAAACCGACAGGCACAACTTGAAGGGAAAAGGAAGTGGGTAGGGAGCAGCCATCAGTCCTCAGACATCGACATTTGCCCTGTGTTTTTCCGTAGCTGAATATACTGCACCAGTCTGGGAAAAAAACAAAACAAAACTAGTTGACACAGCAATAAATGAGACGGGTCAGATAGTATCTGGGTGCCTAAATCCCAAACGTATCGATAAAATATACCAAAATGATTGTTATAGCACCACCCGAAATCCGAAGTATATTCGCAGTAGAAATCGAGCGAGAAAAACAGGAGCATGACTCAAAGACACCAAATGTTTGGGTATCAAGTACAGTTCACACGCCTCAAATCCACACATAGGTTCATAAAATCAACACAGCCCATACAGATAAACTCTGAAAGTACCTAATCGAAAGATGAAAGAATTGATGCATTCCCCCATTATGGACCTTTGTGATGAACCTGCCCCCGGACATAATCTACCATACACAGCATGGCAGTCGCTGGACAGACTCCGAACTGGTGTATCACGGTGCAAGAGGAATATGGGGCAAGATGGATACATAGATGATGAAACATGTGACTGTGTCGCAATACAGGACCCAGACCACCTGAGGACCCACCCCAATTTCCAGGAAACATGCAATAGGCGGAACATGCTGGAGACAAATGAAAAGATAATTCATGTCGCTGAATACTGGATACATAAAGTATGACGTCATGCTTGGACACAGAAAGTAATTCATCTGTAATCTTCTTTGACGCGACTTCTCTTCAGGTCTTTCTTAATTCATGTTTCTATGACCCCTTCCATTTTTTTCTAATTGCTGGGAATGTGTATGCCCAGGGGGAGAGTAGTGTTAACTGGCTATATAACAAACACAGTCATTCACAGCATTACCATCTTCACTTCGCCACCAACAGCAGCGTACACATACCTTAACGATACTAAAGTAATGGTATCAGCTACATTATCTGTTCAGCCGCTATCTTCAAGGCCACGCGCAACCACCTCACGTGGACGTCGTGCACTTTAGCTACAGCATGCTGGCCATCCAGGTGGAGGATCTACACTGTGATCCTTTTAGTAATGATCCTACTGAGAATACTAGCATTGCAATACAGCGAGGAGGACCAAGGCTTGCCTTCTACAGCACGCCTAGGGATATAACAATCTAATATAACCCACTAAGGCCTGAGTGTTACCTGAACCCGAAATATTAGAAAAAGAATAATAACACTGTAACCTATCATGTACGTCGTAAGAAGCGATTAAGTAGAGTTGGACATTGAGCGGGCGATACCATCCTGCATAAACTTTGAGCCACCCAAATTTGAAAAGATATAGACAGGTTAATGCTTAATGTGAGCGGCTAATTTGCACAATGGTAGAGCACCCGCTTTTCGTGACAAAGGTACGGGGTTCAACTCCCGCTACCAGCAGCTACAGTCTACCCACCTGTATATGGGTACCTCGCTGAGGGCTAGCGAAGGACAAAGGTATCGAGTAAGAGAACTAACCCCCCTCCCTCCCCTCCTCCCACCTCATAAAGCTGTGGTTTAGTACAATGAAGGCTCTAATACTTCTCCCTCGACGACAGTGTCTGCTATAGGACGACCTTGACCTCTAAGGCTTAATGACTGCGCCTGTATTTCTTGAAGATCTATGCTCCACAGGGCGCTGAGAAGATTTTTATTCATTTGTGCCAGTGTCTCTAACTGATCAAAACAAACATCTTGTAGCGTTTTCTTCTACCCCATAAAAAGATAAAAACAAAACAAACAAAAACAAAACAAAACAAACATCTGGTATCGCTTTATTCTACCCCCTAAAAAGATAAAAAACAAAACAAACAAAAACAAAACAAAACAAACATCTGGTATCGCTTTATTCTACCCCCTAAAAAGATAAAAAACTTCATGAGACTCCATAAATTTGCAATATTATAAAATAAAATGTAATTAAAAAGTCGTTTCTAAATTTAAATGGTTTCTTCTTCTTCTTCTTCTTCTTCTTCTTCTTCTTCTTCTTCTTCTTCTTCTTCTTCTTCTTCTTCTTCTTCGTCTTCTTCTTCTTCTTTTGCGTTCGTTCTCATTGTCCCGCTACCAAACCCTAAAAGGGCTTAAGTAGCAGAATATAGTCCAGAGAGCGGAATGCGTTGTGTCGAAGTTTACAGCTTGACTGCAATATTTGCACCTTTCGGTCCAACACATCCGACTTCAGAAAGCATTTTTTGAGTACCGGGTTAGCATTCCCTCTTCGATCCCTTCTCCTTAGCCAGTCTGCCCTGCTGCAGCCTGTTATCCAGGATCACCGCGTGGAGGTGTAGAAGGGTCTTGGCGGCTCTGGTTCGCTGGCCCTGACGCTAGCAGTCAGCTATGGGTCTCTAACCACTGCAGCTCATGCGCTGCTCAGCGTCTTGATCCTTAAATGGTTTAAATGTTGCATTTTATCTTTCAATGACAGTCTCCACAGGCTATATAGATGATAGCAATACGACACAACACATTCATGTTATTTACAAAATCGCGAATTATTAATTTAACTCAGCTAATTGAACAATATCTAACGTTATATTTGTTAAAATAACGTTAAAGTTTCCTCTGTCACCTATTTGTAACTGATTGGATTGTTTTTGCATCGTCATCATTAACGAACTAAACTGTTTTTTTACAGTAAAGATGACAACTTAACAAGCCGCAGGTCTAACTTTTCTTTCGTGTTTTAGTCTATTATGGATGCCGACAATCCACTGATCTAACTGGAATTCACACTAGTCGACGACTTACACTTGTGTTCATAGAAACACGTTGCTATTTTACATTTGATTAGTTATTTCGTTCATTTTGTGGTGTTTTTTCCCCTCAGATTATTCTGACATGGTCATCGGCTATATGTAATAGTATTTCGGTTACCATGTATCGTATTTCAAGTGTCCAGGGACTGAGATTGACGCCCTTCGCCCTATTTGCGGAAGTGTCGGTTTATGGTTCTTAGTTCTTAGTCGACTTACACTTCTAAAGGGGCAGATGCCACTGTGACGGTCACAGCGTTGGTATGAGCTGGATGTAGCCAGGAAAAGTGTTTCCAGCTTAGCGGTCTAGGCTCGAGCAGCTTAATACTCTACTCCGTTGGGACAATTGCTTACGGAGGGCGGTTAACCGATGTGCGAGTCCATTTCAACAGACTCAAACACTAGAGCAAAGTACACCCCCAGCCTGTTAGGCGCCATCTATGCTGCTTCAAATAAACCATCTAACCATTGCCGGTGTTATGCCACGTCACACAGTTAGTCGCCTCTTACGACATACTGTCTGTGAGGCAGTGGTGCTATTCTTGTTCTTATCATGCACAAAACCCCTGCTGACCAGTTGGGCATGCTTGGCTGTGAAATGTAGACAGGGGACAATAATGAACTAAAACACATAGCCCGAGAGAGATATGGCTCTGCCTGGCTCTCAAGGTGTACACGACACATCATTCAAAGGCTGAGTGATGCCCCTACGACCTCTTGCCGTTACAGGAAAGACTTAAGAAGACAAAAACTAGCTGTAAACAGACTGCAGACCTCTCTAAACCAGTATAATGACATTAAGTTAAATGTTATGTTAGAAATGCTGTAAGAAGCAGTTTAGTTTCTTGTCAAGTGGATAAGACAGCCTAATCTGGATTCTACATATTTCGTAATGAACGTCACTCAACCGTGCTTTTGTCTCGAAAATCATTTTGTAACCAAATCAGCTATTCTTGTAGTTGTTAGCAGATACCTCTCAAATCACGTCTGTTTCAAACGTACCAACCACCAATTCTGGTATTATGAGTTCCAGCAAAATATTGAAATTTAATATTTATTTAATTTTGAATAATCTCAATACATAGATACATTGGCGAAATGTGCATGTTTCAGACTGTCCTTGTCCAAATGCTGCAAACATAGAAACTAAGACAGTTCAAGTCAGACTGTCCTCGTCTAAATGCTGCAAGCATAGAAACTTAGACAGTTGAAGTGGGCTCAGGTTGTTTTTAAACGATGTCAATTTAGCATTGATTTCCGTGATAACTTCTTTCAGTTTGATACGAGTAATGTTGATTGTCTATCGCTTAAAGAGAACATCATTTAACTTGTCAATGATATCGGAAGGATAAGTTCCATCATTTGACAGTTCCTCAGATTAAATGCTAAGATGTTCTTTAATTGAATAAGTCGTTACCCTGACTATGAAGAAGTAGGAGAAGAAAGTTGACATTTGGCACATATGTAGCACATTCAATTTGTACTGGACTTGAGAAGTATGAATTTCCCTCCTCTACGGGTTTGCCCCGAATGGTACATGGCACAACACACCTAATTAACTGGATTTAACGGTTTGTTAGAACAATGGAGATATCAGAGGCCGGAAGTATGATAAAATTCTTGATGTTGCAGAGAAAAACACCTACAGAAATACACAGGGAGATTGAACCATTGTTTGAGGAATTCTGTCCTTCGTATGCTTCTGTAAAAATTCTAGTGTAGGCAGTTTAATTGTGGCCGTTCCCATGTTGCTGATCTTCCAAGTTCAGGAAGACCATCCTAGCAGTACAGCAATAAAAATGCTGCAAGAGTGAAGAAAATCATTGACCAGAATAGGAAAATGACAGGAATATCATTTTGACAGTGACGAAGATGTTATACTGGCTTGTGATAACTGGTTTAGTTCGAAAAATAGGTTACTTTATTCTGAAGATCTTTTCAAGATTATGCAGAGATGGCAGAAATGTATACATTCAGGTGGTGTCTACATTGAGAAAGAATAAGCACTGTGCCAAATTTCAACTTTCACTTCCATTTCCTTCATGGTCAGGGTAAAGACTTATGACACGCTCCTTGTACTTCACAAATGTATCAAATAGAATCCACAATTTTCCCTGTGTAGTTAGTTACATTTGAACAGCCATCTAACTTTCATGTGTAATTACCTTTGGACAGCCATCTAACTTTCATGTGTAATTACCTTTGGATACCCATCTTAAATCCCTGTATAGTTAGTTACCTTTGGACAGCCATCTAACTTTCATGTGTAATTACCTTTGGACACCCATCTTACATCCCTGTGTAGTAGTTACCTTTGGACACCCATCTAACTTTCATGTGTAATTACCTTTTAACAGCCATCTAACTTTCATGTGTAATTACATTTGGACAGCCATCTAACTTTCATGTGTAATTACGTTTGGACAGCCATCTAACTTTCATGTGTAATTACCTTTGGATAGCCATCTAACTTTCATGTGTAGTTACCTTTGGACAGCCATCTAACTTTCATGTGTAATTACCTTTGGATAGCCATCTAACTTTCATGTGTAGTTACCTTTGGACCGCCACCTAACAACCCTGTGCACTTGCATTGGGACAGCCATCTTAATTACCAGTTTGCAAGGAGGAAATAAATCTTTACCAGAAAAAGAACATGGGAAAAACCAAAAATGTTAACTCAAATGGCAGATACAATGAAAGGCTAGAAACACTCCTGCATATACATCGCTGGACAAAGAGATACGTACAATGTGCAGGCCGGTCAAAGAACAGGGGCTGGAAGTAGAAAGAAAGCAAGGTAATAGAAGACATGGTACTAAAACACAATACAAGATGAGGAGCATTACAATTAAGAAACAGCTCAAGATCATACAAGAGAGAGTAAGACGAAAAGTAGCGAAGGCAGTTTCAGAAAAACAATTTGGGTTTTGAAATTATAATGGAACAAGGCAAGTAATTTTTTCTTTGAGAACTCTGACAGAGAAATATATCGAAATACATAATTACTTCTATATTTGCTTAATAGACTATCAGAAGGCTTTTGACAGAGCTCAATATGGGAAATTAATTAGATGTATCCAATAAATAAGTCTAGATGGTAAAGACATAAGACTGCTCAGTAATTTGTACTGGGAACAAACTGCCACAATAAAATCAGGAAAGTTATGCTCTCCAAGTATAGATGTAAACAGAGGAGAGAAACAAGAATGTGTATTATCCCTTAAAATCTACACAGAACACATGTTCAAACAGCGGAGATGCCAGGGCCTGTCATTGGAGGCGTGGCAATGAATAACCTTAGATATGCAGATGATACAGTTTTGATAGAAAAAAGGAAGCAAGAATTTCAGGAGCTTGTAACAGCAATATACACAATAAGTCAAGAGTTTGGATTAGACATAAACATCAAGAAAACAAAAGACTATGATCCTTGGGAAAAGTGACAAGAAACCATGTATGCAGATTAAAATAGAAGATCAACAGAGTGAACAGGTACAGAGTTTCTCCTATCTAGGTCATATAATAACAGAAGATGGCAGCTGTGAAACAGAAATCAGAAAGAGAATAGGTATCGCCAAGATCGCATTCAGCAAGATGAGACAGAGACTGACATCCAAACAGATACATCATAATTTGAAAAAGAAAATTGTCAATTGTTATCTAAACTCGTCACTACTTTATGGAGTATAAACATGGACACTGAAAAGCAAGTTGGATAAGAGTATTGAAGCTTTCGAAATGTTGATATATAGAAGATTGGCTCCCATTTCTTGGAAATAGGAGAAAACAAATGTGGAGAAATTGAAAAAGTTGTGCGTGAAAAGAAAATTAATGACCGAAATCAAGGCTAGACAGTTACATATATTTTGATCACACAACAAGACATGCCTCCTTGTTGAAGACCATACTGGAGGGTAGAGTGAATCGGAGTTGTCCAAGAGACAAGCAACATTATAAGTGTGGGAGGATAACATGAGGAGATGGACTGGAAAAAGCATATCAGATTGCACCATTACAGCAAGAGTGCAATAGAAATCCGTTACAGCCGACTTTCGATGCGGAGATGGCACTGAACTGAACTAAACAAGGAAGTTGCATGTATATTTTAAGAGGGTGTGTTTCCGATTTAAGATTAGACATTTCAGTTATTTTTGCCCTTAAACAAGACATACCTTGTTGCTGAAAACCATACAAGACTATATATTAGTAGGAAGACTAAGATCCTCGGCTTTGGGACCGAAGAGGAATCAAGCTTATAACCACATTTAAGGTTTATCCGGCAGTCGTCCTACCAACTCTTTTAAACACCTGTGAAACATGAACTGCGTACAGACGACATGCGAAGAAATTTGTCCACTTCCATCTAGCCTGCCTAAGGAAAATGCTGAACATAAAATGGCAAGATAGGATAACAGATGCAGAAGTTCTTTCGCAGCCTGACATGACAGGTATCTATCTACACAGCTCTGTGTAAATCGCAGCTTAGATGGATTGGTCATGTTGTCCGCAGGTCAGATCAGTGGAAGTGATAGTCAAACTGTATAAAGAACTGGTTAGACCTAGATTGGAGCATTGTGTTCAGGCAGGGCATATACACATGGTGGAAAGCAAATGAAGAAGAGCAACAAACCTGATAGTGAGATTCATGAATTATAGTTATGAGAAAATTCTGAGAAAAAACTGTAGTGTCTAAAAAAAAGTAATACAAGTTTATAAGAAAATCAACGGAATAGATAAATTAGACTAACAATTTTTTTCTTCAAAATAGTGCTGCCTATAAGAATAAGAGGGCACAGCTACAAATTAATTAAAGAAAGATCCAGATTATTTACTGGAAAATATTCTTTTTTAGTCAGAGAGTGTAAATACTTAGAATGTATTGCCACAGGAAATAGTGGTGGCAAGGTAAATTAATGCATTCAAGAATAAATTGGATGTGCACAGTTATTTCTAGATCAAGTAAAATCAAATAAAACTGGCTGTGACACACTCTGCAGAGTCTAGTAAGTCAGTATAAAGACGTTAAGTTACAGCAACTAAAACAAACCACTGATAATGAATTATTATGCTGCTTTATTTCAGGACTGTCCGATCTTGTTTCCCATTGATCAGCGACACAAGAGCGGATGTGTATGTGGCTATTGCCATGTTTACAGCCGTCCTAACCTTGATCAAACTTATGCCAAAATATTAATAGCATCCTGTGGGCGTTATGGTGGGAACAAACATTATCGTGACCGAAATCTGCAGACACTGCCAGTAAAAAATCAGTATCTTTACAAATGTACACTAATAGAAAAATAAATGACAAATATAGATCAGTTGTGGCAATATAAGGTTTGTTGTATTTTTTCCATAACATCATATCGCATTTTTACATCACATTATCATATAATCACATATCGCATCACATTATCACATCACATTATCACATCAAATTATCAACTCACATTATCATATTAGTACATCACATATCATAATACCACGTCACATAGTACATAATATCACATCACCTTATCACATCACATTGTCACATCATATACCACTTCACACATCACATCAAATTATTACATTATCACATCATCATATTATCACATTATATTATTACATCACATTATCACATCCCATTATCACATCACATTATCACATCACATTATCACATCCCCGTACCAAATCACATTATCACATTACACTATCACATCACATTATCCTTTTATCACATCACATAATCACATCACATTATGACATCACATTATCATATCACATTATCACTTCACATTACCATATCCCATCCCATTATCACATCACAAATCACATCATATTATCACATCACATTACCACATCACATTATCACATCACATTACCACATCACATTATCACATCACATTATCACTTCACATTACCACATGACATAATCACAACCCATTATCACATCACAAATCACATCATATTACCACATCACATCACAAATCACATCATATTATCACATCACATTATAACATCACATTATCACATTATCCTGACGCCAATCCAGCAAGGGGAGGAGACTAACGCCTTGTGAGGCAAAACATACTGATCGGGCAATGCTAGTCACAGTCAGGCAAAATACTCGGCCAAGACCCCCATCTCACTTTCCCGCAGTTCTTCCTGGAAACAGGCCGTTTCATGGCAGTCTGGCTAACGTAATCCTCAAAGTGGGGACCGACACGCAGATGGAGCCAATCAAAGCACAACCGCCTGGAGAACACTGGCCAACCTTCATCAGCGCGCTTAAGATTTGAGGAAAGCTACTGCAACCCGCCACTTAACGTTCTTTTCATGTGCACAAAAGAGTAAACCTACTCATTGTAGGCATTCAACAACATCAACAAAAGTTCTCTAAGGAGGTAATTATACTTCAAGATATGAGAGAGGCGCTGTCGAAGACGGATTTGTCGGACCGAAAGGTGCAACTATCGCAGTCAAGCTGTAAACTAGCGACACAACGCAATCCGTTCTCCGGACTACATCCTGCTACTTGCAAATCCTTGTTCAGGACTTGGTAGTGGGATATTTATATTTTGTAAATCTTTTTGCTTTCGCCTTATTTCGCTATTCCCCAAGACGGTGTGTGTTGCATTAAGTTTTTATTTTGCGCCTGTCGGCCCAATGCATCCGACTTCGGCAAGTATTTTATGTAAAGGTCTGCTTTCTCCTGCATTTTCTAAGGGTTTGCTTTCCCGGGGTAACGGCCGGTGTTGTGATGGGGAGCAAACCCAGCAACTTCGGGTTGGGAGCTGTGTCACTTAACCACTAGCCCACGCCGTCCACTCAGCGGGATACTGAGAACGAATGCAGAAGAAGAAGATGAGAGATGCGCAGACTGTAATATTGTTTTAAAAATTGTTAGAAGTGATTGAAATAACTATTGAGGCGTTTCTCTGCTTAGAGTTGTAGGCAGTCATCGCCAGGTTAATCTTACACTACAAAAATTGTCTGAGCGTGTGTATCCGGGGTCGCATTGTGGATTCAGGTCTGGAATTTTTCTATTGGGCAACTTCAGGAAAAGTCATGCACAGCCATTTTATATCGCCTTTATTGACTTCACAAAAGGCATTTGATTTGTTTAGCATGGTTGGACGTTTCAAAATCTTCTCTAAAATACTCTGTACATACAAACTGCTACAACTAATATCGTTCCGTGCCATGAAAGGGCAGTTCAATTTAATGTTAGCATATCACAACCATTTGGTATTCTCAGTGTTAAGCAGGACTACCTAGTGTCTTCAACACTGTTCGAAATCGGCTTTGCTTTGTTCGTCGGATTTTCATTTAATGCGAAATGACTGCACGACTTGATCAGTAGTAATGCATCCAATGTTACCAAAAGCTTGACGATGTTCAAGTGGAAACCATTCAGAAGATTCATCAACACGCTTTTGGCGACGGTGTCATAACCATTACGCGAATTCACGAGCAGTACAATCGCTTCAAAGATAGCGGCACAACGCTGGAGAGCGGACCTTGTTCCGGTAGGCCCTTAACAAGGCAAAATGATGATGGCATTGACCAAGTCCGGACTTTAATCATGCTGAACCGTCGTGTCACCATCCAAGAATTTGTGGACGAGGTGGTGATAAGATCATGGTTTTCTGGTGGTGACAAGCTCATGGTTTTCTAGTGGTGATAGGCTCATGGTTTTCTGGTGGTGACAAGCTCATGGTTTTCTGGTGGTGATAACCTCATGGTTTTCTGGTGGTGACAAGCTCATGGTTTTCTGGTGGTGATAACCTCATGGTTTTCTAGTGGTGATAGGCTCATGGTTTTCTGGTGGTGATAAGCTCATGGTTTTCTAGTGGTGATAGGCTCATGGTTTTCTGGTGGTGATACGCTCATGGTTTTCTGGTGGTGATAAGCTCATGGTTTTCTGGTGGTGATAAGCTCGTGCTTTTCTGGTGGTGATAACCTCATGGTTTTCTGGTGGTGATAAGCTCGTGCTTTTCTGGTGGTGAGAAGCTCATGGTTGTCTCAAGCAATGTTTACCAAGTACGTTTTGTATGACCTCTGTGTCTCTTACCTTTCTAATTCCAAAATATCGACCGTCTCGCAATGTAATTCGCCCCATTTACGTAAAATATGTTCTATCCACCTTCTACGCCTTCCCTGTATGTCATGGTCGACTACCAGCTGCCTAGTTTTGTACTACAGTTCTACGTTAACACACATATCATACAATTTTTACCTCAATATTCTGCGTAAGCATCTGTGTATGAACGCTTGCACCATGTATCAGTTTGTCAGTGCCTCTGCAGACCTCCAAAACTTGTAACACATCACATGCACTTGTAATACCTTAACACTAGTGTTGAACATCCTGATCTTTGTGTCAGACTTAGTTTCTCAGGAAGTCTATTAATTCACCAATGTAACGCCCCACCGACATCTGTATTCCTAGTCTGATATCATGTTCTGTACGTCCCACCGATTCTACGATGTTTCCCAGATTTGTAAATGAGTTCACCTCTTGTGGCATAGAGCGCCCCACCACCAACCCATGTGTAGATTACAAAAACAAAACATTTGTAGGTATGATCAGACACCGCGCTAGTACAAAAAACAGAATCCGAACTTTCGTTCCTATCTAAATGTTTTCTTCAGTGATAGCAAACAACAAAAACAGAATCCGAACTTTACTTTCGTTCCTACCAAAATGTTTTCTTCAGGGGTAGCAAACAACAAAAATAGAATCCGAACTTTACTTTCGTTCCTACCTAAATGTCTTCTTCATGGATAGCAATAGCAAACAACAAAAACAAAATCTGAACTTTAGTTTCTACCCAAATGTCTTCTTCAGTGATAGCAAACATCAAAAACAGAATCTGAACTTTCGTTTCTACCTAAATGTCTTTCTCAGTGATAGCAAACATCAAAATCAGAATCTGAACTTTCGTTTCTACCTAAATGTTTTCTTCAGTGAAAGCAAACAACAAAAACAGAATCTGAACTTTCGTTTCTACCTAAATGTCTTCTTCAGTGATAGCAAACAACAAAAAACAGAATCCGAACTATCGTTACCATCTAAATGTCTTCTTCAGTGATAGCAAACAACAAAAACAAAATCCGAACTTTCGTTTCTACCTAAATGTCTTCTTCAGGGGTAGCAAACAACAAAAACAGAATCCGAACTTTACTTTCGTTCCTACCTAAATGTCTTCTTCAGGGATAGCAATAGAAAACAACAAAAACAAAATCCGAACTTTCGTTTCTACCTAAATGTCTTCTTCAGTGATAGCAAACATCAAAAACAGAATCTGAACTTTCGTTTCTACCTATATGTCTTCTTCAGTGATAGCAAACATCAAAATCAGAATCTGAACTTTCGTTTTTACCTAAATGTCTTCTTCAGTGATAGCAAACAACAAAAACAAAATCCGAACTTTCGTTTCTACCTAAATGTCTTCTTCAGTGATAGCAAACATCAAAAACAGAATCTGAACTTTCGTTTCTACCTATATGTCTTCTTCAGTGATAGCAAACATCAAAATCAGAATCTGAACTTTCGTTTCTACCTAAATGTCTTCTTCAGTGATAGCAAATAACAAAAACAGAATCCGAACTTTCGTTTCTACCTAAATGTCTTCTTCAGGGATAGCAAACAACAAAAACAGAATCTGAACTTTCGTTTCTACCTAAATGTCTTCTTCAGTGATAGCAAACAACAAAAACAGAATCTGAACTTTCGTTTCTACCTAAATGTCTTCTTCAGGGATAGCAAACAACAAAAACAAAAACTGAACTTCCGTTTCTACCTAAATGTCTTCTTCAGGGATAGCAAACAACAAAAACAGAATCTGAACTATCGTTACCATCTAAATGTCTTCCTGAGACTGTAGACACTGCCATATAGTTTCATAAGGTTGGGACCTGTGATTGCCACTTTTGCTTTCTGTGGTGCTCGTTTGTCGGGCAATCTTGCAGCAGATGTTTAGGGGTTATTTTCCTAGTACCACAAGTGCATTCGACAGTATCACCTATCTTAAATTTATTGAATAGATGGTACCTCGGTCTGTTGTGACCTGTGCGGAGTCTGAAGGCCACCACCTGCTATCTTCTGTTCGACTGGTAATAAGCGTCATTTTTTTTTTGGTAGCCAGTATGCTTTGTTTCCCATTTGTCCAATGTATCTGGCTCGATTAAACCTTTTCAACTCCTCGTAAGTCACACTCGAATCTGGTTATGGTAACCTTCCACATTCTTTCGCCAGTCTGTCTGCCTCCTCGTTGCGTTGAATGGTACAGTGGGATGGGACCCACTGTAGTACGACTCTTCTGGGTTTGAACTGCTGGCATAGTTGACAGAGTACGGATCTTAGATCATTTAGGTCTTTATTTCACTTCCAATATTTGAAATCGTACCATGAAATGCTTCGTGTATGCCCTTATTCCTGTGGAAAAGAGCCGCTGTCTGTCGTTGTGTGTTGTGGACATTTTAAGTGTGCTCTTCTTCTTAGATATAATATGGTGGCCTGATGGCACATCGCTCCTTTACCTTCTTTTACATCGTGTAGTGATGATTGGAACTTTTTGTTTACACATAAATGTCAATCTGGTTGATTGTCTAGTGGTCTGTTGACACCCATGTTTCTTGTGTAGAAATATGTTGCCATCAATGGCCAGTTCTTTAAAAGTACATATGCCCAAAATCATCTCCATTTTCATTTTGAGCATCAACGATGATAGTTTTATGATTTCGTCCGAAGTTTAGTGACATCGATTCTTGACAGAACAGAACAGTTTAAATTATTTCTGTATCTTCCCCGTTCCTTAATTTAACATTTAAATATATTTGTCTTTCTTTTGTTCATCTTCTTTTTCTTGTTGTTGTTGTTGTTCTTTTTTCTTCTTCTTCTTCTTCTTCTTCTTCTTCTTCTTCTTCTTTCTTCTTCTTCTTCTTCTTCTTCTTCTTCTTCTCTGTAGAACCTACTCATTTTAACAGTTATTTGAGTATGTCTCGTTCTCCTAATTATTTCTTATTTTATTCTAGTTTGCTGTCTGGACATTCAGCAATCCATTTAAGCATGTATCCTCCTCTCTGTTATTCTAAACGTTCAGCAATCTTCCTTCTCTTTACCCTCCAGCAAACGAGCCCAGTCATTCTCTCTCTCTCTCTCTCTCTCTCTCTCTCTCTCTCTCTCTCTCTCTCTCTCTCCTTCCTGCTCTATCTCTACCGTATTATCCCTAATTCTGTGCACTTTTCAGCAGTTACACGTCCGCTAATCTCTTTCTCATCTTAAAGCCTTGCAGTGGCAGAGGGATATACTTCTAAATTGGTACCTCGCTTGCTATCAGCGAGAGAAATGCAGAGAATAAGGGAACTGAGGAGCTCCCGTAATAAAACGTTGACGCCTATTACAGCGCATTCCCTTCATCCTCGATGGCAGTGACTGCTCACATGATAACCTTTAGCTTTTGTCGAAATAATTATTTCTTTACATCTTCTTTCATCCCTGCATCAATTAACATTTATATCAGTGTACATCTCTCTCTCTCTCTCTCTCTCTCTCTCTTCTCCCCTACACCTTTCCCTCTCTACTTTAGTCTTCTTATTTTCATGTACTCTCAACAGTTAGTCTATATTACAACCTAATTCGTGAAAAACAAGAATTGATGTGGTCATTTAGAATACTCTAATGTTCGCTGTCCATTGCTAGTTAAGGGACAACATGAAAGCACAGATGAGCAAAGCCCACGAACAACAGCACGGCCTAACATACTACCAACCGAAACGACTATCGCTCTAACAAACAACTATTCGTTATATTTGAAATGTAAGCCAAAGTAAAGATTTCAGGACTATAAGATTGGGAAACGTACTGTTTCTGTCCATGGATTAATCAAAATAAAGAAACACTACAATCATGTATGAAGTGGTGGAAACTTCACTGTAAGACGTCTCAACTTTTTGTGAGGCCAGGTGAACAGTTTCCTTTGCCGATGTATTGTCTTACATATCAGAAAGAAGTAAATGTAGTCCCATGTCAGTCACTGAGGTCAAGGATGATGTAATAACAGTTTTAATTGTTCGAGACATCAACGTTAAGAAGAACTAGTTTGTGTCCCTTCTCTCATGCCACCTCTAACAGTAAATGATTGCTTTCTCGACCTCATCTGTACTGGGTGGGATAGCAAGCCTGTCATTGACTGCATCTTGAGGCAGCCCTCTTCATACAAGAGACCTCGTACGAGCTCTGGAGCGACTGTGTGCACTGGACCTTGGAAATACGACACAGGGCAGTCGGGTTTCTAATTGAAATAGCCGCTGACCATGCCAGGATAAACGGATGGAAATACACAACACAGCACTCCACTTTTTTTCCTCACACCACTCAGCAGAGTGCTCCTTATTTATGCCCACTCTCTGTCTTCTTCTCGTTAACACATTTTCAATTCATTTGACAACTTCGCTTCCATATTTCATGTGATTTTGACTTCCTAAACAATCTTTGATGAGCTAATCTATCAAAGGCTTTTGCAAAATCCAGAAAAAATAACGCCCACCGTCTCCCCTACACAAATCACTATGGTAAACTACTCCATGAATTCTAATACATTTGTTAAGCAGTATCTCCCTTCAGCAAACCCACGCTGACTATTTCTGATGTTTAAATGGGCCTATACACATTAACTGTTTTCTTTGATTATTGACTCTAACAATTTACAGACTATGTTCATTAAACTCATTTGTCTATAATTTGCTGGATCAGATGTTTTGCCCTTCTCGATCACGTAGATCCCTCCTGCATCTTTCTAGTTTCTTGGAATAGACGAGATGTGCGTGTGCTTAAGGTCTAGTGTCGCGATGAGTGCTGGACAGACCAAAGGCTTATTGTCTCCAAGCTCAACCTTTATTTGGAGCCTTTGTCTCGTCATTGGGGAAGGAAGCCTGTGAATAGGTTCAACATCTCCAAGCTACAAAACGAGACACACGCACGGACCTACGCCAGGGACTTAAGCAATCGTCTGACAAGAGAGCAGCCCTCGCCGAGCAGTGGGGAAGATAAAAGGGGCCTTTCTAAGGATGCAATACACCTCTCTGGAAACGAGTGCTTGGGTCATCTGGCTCTTAACAGAAATGACTAATTTGACGAAAACAACGCAGCTTACAAGAACCTGCTGGTTGAAAATCACCGCCTGTTTGGACTATTTCTAAGCGACACTCCTCCCCTTATCATCCTAAAAGAATACAATCAACAACATAAGTACGGTTATGCAGCGAAGTCTCAGGACCATGCACAATGCTTGGTTTCACAAGTCGGTGGAGAATCTAGAGTATGCTGATGTGAATTATTCGAGACGGTTTTATTGTACATTGAAGGCTGTCTACGGCCCATCACTCATCTCCTGTTCTTAGTGATGACGGCACAACGCTATTGATGGACAAGGATTTAAGATTTTGGAGTTCTGGACGGATCATTTTGGGCCAGCAAACAAGCCAAAGCTAGTATGCCACATGATACTATTAGCCAGGGCTTGACCTCGAACCCTCCGAGGCAGAAGTCAGAAACGCTATCAGCTCGATGATCAGAGGCATAATTTCCTGGTCTGATTCCATCCCGGCAGTTTTATCAAGCGAGTGGTCACGTGCTTCATCAGGAACTGACTATACTCGTCCGATGTATATGGGAAGCCAAGAAAGTTCCACAGAAGATGAAATGTACCACAATAATACACTTGCATTTGCAAAAGGGCATCTCGCTTCCTTCAGTCGCCGGCAAAATTGTGGCCTGAGTACTGCTCAACTGCCTAACTGGTCATCTTGAGCAAGGTCTACTCCCATACTGTCAGATGTTGATTTCGTGTGGGTCGTGGGACGGTTGACATAATGTACACAGCAAGCCAACTACAAAATAAATGCCAAGTACAGAATTGGGACTTCTATACAGTTTGTGTCGTTCTAACCAAATTCTTTGACACCGTCAATAGGAATGGACTCTTACAAATCAGGGCGAAGTTTGGCTGCTCAGACAGATTCATCGGGCTGTTCCCCGAATTTCATGATGGCACGAGTACCGCGTGAACGTGAATTGTTTGTAGTCTGTTCAGTCACCACCGGTGTCAGTTGCTTGCTGGCACGGAAACTCTTTATCACGGTCTTTGCAGCAATGCTCACTGTTGATGTACGGAGCGCTCCTACTGACATGCACATCAGGTACAGGGCCCAGGTTCAGCTGTTCATCTCGGAGCGCCTGAAGTCCTACACTAAGGTGAGTGAGGTCGCGATCTTGAAAGTTTGCGTCCTTAACACTTGCACAGAACAAGATATACAGTCCACCATGACAGAGTTTTCGGCGGCATGCAATAACTTTGGTCTCCCATTAAACACTTGGAAAATAGAGGTGCTCTTCCAGTCTGCCCATGAGAAGCCATACATCAAACAAAACATTAATGTACAGAACCAACGTCTCCAGGCAGTCGCTAGATCTATTGAGGTTGAATTTAGATACAATTCTAGAATGGTCTGTGAAAAGGTAAATTGAGTTTAATATAGATAAATGCACAGTCATCCACATGGGTAGATCCAGTATGGAACATATTTACAGAATGGGAGAGAAGAATATTAAAATGATAGATAAGGAAAGAGACCTATGAGTTATAACAGAGCATTCAGAAAAAATGAATGAGCAAGTCCAGGTAGCGGTGAATAAGGCAAATGCAATGTTAGGTGGGATAAAACGAAATATTAAACATTGGAGTAAGAAGGTGATTGCCAAACTGTATAAAGCATTAGTTAGACCTAGATTGGAGTACTGTGTGCAGGTGTGGAGTCCTTATCGTAGACAAGATATAAACATGTTGGAAAGGATACCGAGAAGAGCGACCAAACTGATAGTGGGATTCCAAAATTACAGTTTCCAGAAAAGAGTCAATAATAAACCGTGCAATGGTGTCTAGAAAAGAGAAGAATTTGAGATGACTTATTACAGGTTGATAGAATAATCACAGGACAGGTTAAACTAGATTATAACAATTGTTTTCTTCAAAATACAACCACCAACGAGAACATGAGGTCATAGGTACAAATTTAGTAAAGAAAGGTCCAGAATGACCGATTGGATATTAGGAAATATATTTTTTAGTCAGAGAGTGGTGAATGCTCGGAATGCATTATCCAAAGAGGTGGGGGAGGCAGGGACAGTTAATGCATTTAAGAATAGATTGTATATGCAAAGCTTTCAGAGCAGGGTAATGCAAATGTGACTGGTTGTCTACATACTCTGATGAGTCTTCTGAACCAGTATAAACGCGATAAGTTAAGTTAAGTTATTGACCAGATGCAGAATCAAATTCTCAGACTAATTTGCTGCGCATGAAGCGAAACGGTAGATCATCATCATGATATACTGGTAATTCTAGATTCTAGCTCTACATGGTTGATGTAAGGGACACAATGCATGCAATTCTGGTGGAGCTCGAGACTTGATAACCAGAAACGAGTTGTCTCCTCAAGGTCACATATCTTTCCACAATGTTACTCATGTTAGTCAGAGTTAGGAAACGTTGTTTGTGGTAATGAGTGGTAACACTGGAGACAGTGGGCCAACGGCAATTGTTTGTGATAATGAGTGGTAACACTGGAGACGACAGTGGGCCAACGGCAATTGGTTGCTTTGTTCACATTGAGCTGCATACTGTTTGAAAGTATGAGGACAGTGACTCGAAGACTGTTTACACGTAAGGAGACAGTGACTCACAGCCAATTTGTAACAGTGGAGACAGCGAGTCACAGACAATCTTTAACAGTGGAGACAACGAGTTACAGACAATCTGTAACAGTGGAGACAACGAGTCACAGATAATCCGTAACAGTGGAGACAGCGAGTCACAGATAATCCGTAACAGTGGAGACAGCGAGTCACAGACGATTGCTAATTTTTAAGTCAGCGAACCCTATTAAATTAGTAACACTGGAGTCACTGAGTATTATAATTTAGAAGAAAGAAATGGAGTCATGAATAATATAAATTTGGTAAAACTGCAGATAGTAAGTCAAAGACAATTTATAATACTCAACTACAGCAACGACATAAACAATGAAAATCAGCTGAATAGAGAAGACACTAAATATTCAAGTAAAAAGCACAGAACTTAAATACCTCAGATAATTTAATTTCGTGGATAGCACGTTCACACATGATGGAAGGATGGACATAGAGGTGGAATCAAGCATCCAGAAATAATTTCCGGTTTCCTATCAGTTCCCGTGATTACTAAGAGACAATGAACAGTGAATACATAAAGATAGTTTATAAATAGTATTTGTTTACCAACTCTCTGCTACCGGTGTCAAACATGGACACCCACCAAGACACATGGAATAAAATGCATGACATGTGGAATTGAGTGTTTGAGAAAAACAGGTCAGTATCACGGGGTTGAACAGAGTACGAAACTAAGAAATCAGACAGAATGTTGGTGCAACACGGTGCATGGATTACATGTAAAGGTAGAACATAAAGTGGTTCGGGCACCTGACAAGAATGCAACCAAATCTACCAGCCGTGCGGATCTACAACACCCGGCAAGAGGGTTACAAATCAACAGAGAGAGCAAGAAAAAGATGAATTGGCGGTTAATTTATATTCTGAAAAAATACTAGACGATAACAGCAGTTTTCATCGTTTTACAAGTCTGTTACGTTTTATTTCTACTTCTCCATTATCTTTGTTTTTGTTCTAGTTACATAGCGTTTACATACCGCTTTACTAAATATTACTTGTTTTGTAACGGTTACATATCTTATACATACCACTCCAGACTATATATTACGTTTTTGTCATAGTGACATAGGTTATACATACCACTACAGACTATATATTACTTTTTTGTCATAGTGACATAGGTTATACATACCACTACAGACTATATTTTACTTTTTTGTCATAGTTACATAGCTTAAATATAATACTATATTTCTTTGTTGTCATAGTTAGTAGCTTATACATACCACTACAGACAATACATTACTTTTTTGTCAAAGTTACATAGCTTATACATACCACTACATACTATATATTACCTGTTTTAAGCGTCGTATTGTTCTAAGGTCTGAATGTCGCATGTGACGAAAGTTCTACATTTTGAGATACGATTATCTAGTAGAAACAGTTTTCTGTCCCTGCCTACTGGAGACACAACAGAATCTCGTAACAACACGTAATTGTGTCAATAAGCAAACGTGGTAAATGATTCTGAAAAGTTAAACCAGGGTTATCATTTGGACAATTATAATCTGACTCTCATTATGCCTGTGATACAAGAGGACTCCACAAGGATTGTTCATGCCTTTCTATTTTGGACAACCTTTCGTGCAGTGTTTGGGCCCCTAAAATAATCATGGCGAGGTTAGCATGTCAGTACTGATGAGGAAGTGAACAAGGCTGTCCTAAATTGGTTCAGAAACATTGACAAATCTCTCTACGTTGAAGCTTTTAAAGCATTACTTAAACGCTGGGATCAGTGCATATACATTGCAATAGATTATATCGGAAATAAATGGCATTTTGACTATTTGCAAAAATAAAAGTATTTTTTTTCATTCCAAAACAATTCGCAGTTTGACTTGAACGACCCTTTCAGAAGGAAGGATGTTAGTCATTTAACGCTGTTCTTTAACTATATTCTATTGTTGATCTGGGTCCCTTGTAACCATGTTCTTGTTTAAATCCTGGGTCCTTTGTAACAATGTTCTAGTTTTAATCCTGGGTCTTTTGTAACCATGTTTAAGTGTGGATCTTAGTCCCTTGTAACTATGTTCTAGTTTAGATTTTTTCTGGGTCCCTTGTAACCATGTCCTAATGTGGATCTTGGGTCCATTATAACTATGTTCTAGTTTGGATTCTGGGTCCTTTCTAACCAAGTTCTAGCGTGGATCCTTGGTCCTTTATAACCATGCTCTAATGTGGATCAGTGATCACATATAATCAAATGATATTGTGGATCATGGGTCTCTTATAACCATGCCCTAGTGTGAACCTTAGGTCACGTTTAACCATGTCTTTGTGTGGATCCTGGGTACTATGTAACCATGTCCGAAAGTGAATCCTTAGTCCCATGTAACCAAGGCCCAGGGGCACATGTTGATGTGTCCCACGGTGGATCCTGGAATCCATGGAGCCAAATCACAGTCTGTGTCCTGGGACCTCTGCTTGTGGAAAGAAAGAATAAATCTAACCACAAAATATCGTGGTTCTCCTATAGCAGAGATTGCGTTCAGTGATGAATTGTTTAACATGTCACATTACTTGGTCACAGTTTTATATGAGATGCGGTAACCTGCTCACTTCTTCGCCGTCTTATCTAACATTAATCAAGTTTCCTTTTACCTCTAGGTATACTCAAAACCAGCCAGGTACTTTTGAATCGAGATTTATGCGATTTCAACATCCTTCTACTCAGAAAAAACTGCTATTCATGTCGTGAATGGTGATAGAAGAGGGTTGTGAATGAGACTGGTAATCTCATCTTGGAAAACAAAGTCCTAAAAAAGGTCCTATGCAAAAATGTGTTGACACCTGCTTCTTATAAGGATGACAGTTGTAGTGCTTGCCCTGTGCTCCAACTGGTGCAGAGATATGACTAAATTAAGAATGTTCCTGGTTTTTGACTGGCCCTGTTGATATAGACACGGAACATAAACTGGCCCTGTTGATATAGACACGGAACATAAACTGGCTCTGTTGATATAGACACGGTACATAAACTGGCTCTGTTGATATAGACAAGGAACATAAACTGGCTCTGTTGATATAGACACGGAACAAAAGCTGGCTCTATTGTTATAGACAAGGAAAATAAACCGGGATGGTCTTGGTGGGTGACGGACTCTGCTGTAGCAAAGGTACATAATCCATCAATTGTTCATTTTGATTTCGTTTTCTTGTTATTGTTCTTGTTCTCCCTCCCCTTTTTCTTACTTTTTTCCTCTTCTTCTTCTTCTTGTTCTTGTTCTTCTTCTTCTTCATCTCCGTCTTCAGTGTTCCTCCTGAAAAATACGTTGTTTTGATGGATCCCGCATGTTTCAAGGAATTCCTAGTCTCAAAGGAGGTGGAACCAGACTGAGTGCCTCCATCCGTTTTGAACTAAGTCTTGCCACTGGCCCAAATAAGTTCGGGACAAGAGAGTGAGGTTGATGACCAGCGCAGCTTCATCCTCACTATAATCCAAATACAGCGCAAGTTACATCACCAAGGCAAAACCGTTTGACGCTGTCGCCATCATCTCTTGCGATGGGCAACAAACTTTGTTGTGATAGTTTACAGCAATACCGCGATATCTGCAATTTTCGGCCCGATACATCCGTTCTCAGCTGGCTTTGTCTATCTATTGGACATACTACACTAGTTACTAGTGCAGCCTGTTTCCAGGGCCGCCACGTGGAGGCGAGGTAGTGTTTTGGTAGGCTCTGGTTTGCTGTCTTTAATGCAAACTGCCAGCTTTGAGTCGCCGTCTGCTCAGCTCATTCACTGCTGCTTCTTGCCCGCTCTATTCTAATGTGATCATCAAGAATCTTTGATTGACATTTCAGCGGAGAGTAGACAGGTCTTCTGTAACTATTACACGCCGGGATTTAAGAAGAGCCATCAGAAACGGTGTCCAAAGAAATATTTTAATAATGTGAACAATTTAATAACATAATTTTCGAAAACAACGCATTGTTTCTATGTTCCTGCTGCTATGTTTATGTTTATATGCTACTTTTTCAATATTATTATTTATGAACTTCTATTTCTATGTAGTTGTCTAAATGCTAATTTTACTTTGTTATTGTTATATATTATTGTTGCCTTTGTTACTGTTATATGTTATTGTTTCTTTGTTACTGTTTGTATATTATTGTTTATACACTACTGTTTCTAGGTTAATATTTATGTTATTGTTTTTATACCACTGTTTCTATGTTAATTTGTAAATGTTATTGTTGATATACTTATGTTTCTATGTTATGCTTTATATACTCCAGTGTCTATCACATCACATTATCACATTATCCTCTGCGTCAGACCATCAAATGTGCCGTGTGCCATGAAACAACAATATCCTGCATGCGTCCCGATCATTCGCAACGTTCTACCAATGCGGGCCAAGCTCGTTGGTCAGTCCATCTTGCCATTGCATGAGTGCGCGAACTCGTGGCCGTGTACAGACATATGGCCACCAAAACTTTGTTCTACGTGTCCATCTGTTGTCAGGCATGCCGACCCCATGTCCAGCCCAACGATATGTGCGTACTATCGCTGTTTCCACAATGTCCTGTAACAAAAGTTTGATGTGAATATCTTCGTTTCAGATCGTTTCCCGTATCGAAAGTTTGTTCTGAGAAAGTTCCACACCTAGCATCCGTAAATCATACCTGGAATGACAATGGAGTATAAAGTGTGTGCTCTTGCCGTGGATTTATCCATCTCTTGGAGAAGTGGCTTAAAGGAGTTCAAGGAACTGGTCATACCCTTTCTTTTGTCTTATTTTTTTCTATTACGAGAAAGTCGATGCCAGTTTCTAGACAGATGGTGGGGTAAATGCTGTCAGAAACCTATATCAGAGTTATTGATGAAACTAATAAAGATTGCAATACAGCCATCACGCTATCCCACCGGCCAGTACATGTGCCAATAGCAAGAGGATTCCGACAGGGCGACACCATCTCCCCCCTGCTATTTGCAGCATCTATCGAGGAAATTGTCCAACAATTACATTGGATCAACAGAGGTGTAAATATAGATGGTCAGTGGCTCACCCATTGACGACTTAGATGACGTCCTGTATATCTGGCATACAATTGAGGAATCTCAACAATCCTTGAACGACCTCAATGGGGTCAGCAGAGCTGTTTATCTCAAGATAAATACAAGTCAATCACAATGTCTTAGACACACATACTGCCCAAAACAGAACATCAAGCTAGGAGAGGAAACAATCGAGAATGTCAATTGGTATATCTACTAAGGCCAATTGTTAAATGCCAACAACAAAATCGACAGCAACATCTAGAGACGTGAAACGCTGCTTGGTATTCCATTTATGGTTTCTATGTTATTGTTTATATGCTACTGTTTCTATGTTGTTGTTTCTATGTTATTGTTTATATACAACTGGTTCTATGTTATGGTTAATCTGAAATTGCTTTTGTTATTGTTTATGTTATTGTTTATGTAATATTGTTCCCAGGATATTGTTTTGATTTTAATTTTAATTGCAAAAAAAAATCAAATATGTACACGGAGATTGAGCCAATTACTACAACTCAGATACAGACTGAATTGGGATGTTTAGTTTTCATTCCATCAAGTATTTCTACTGGATGTACAGAAGGGATGGTTATATGTTGAATGGATGTCGCACAAACCAGGACACGTGCCACATGCTGGTCAAATGGGTGGGAACAGAAGTCATATTAGTTACCCATCGCAAGCAATAATGGCGACATCGTCAGACAATTGTGTCTGGATGATGTAACTTGCACTGTATTTTGATTATAGTGAAGAAGAAACATCGCTAGTCATCAACTTCATTCTCTGGTCCTGAACTACTATGGCTTGTGGCATGACATAAGTCAAGACAAATGAAGGTAATTTAGGATGCAGGTATCTGCTCAAGGGGTCTCTTTAAAACTGAGAGGCTTGAACCCACGTCGTTTCAGTTCATCGCTTTGAGAGGCGAGTGTCTTACCTCTCTACCACAGCGATCCCAGACAAAATGAAAAGACGTACCTTGTGACCGGAAGCCATAAAAGCAGATGTTGAAATATCTACTAACATGCTCCACAACTTTATAGGCGCCATCTGGTAGCAAGAAAGCTTACCAAAAGGTTGGAGATAAGGCTACCTGGTGAAATTGCCTAATAAGGGAAATTACAGGAATGCAAAAACCATAGATGAATAATGTTAATATCAGTGCAAAGGTGTTAAATAGAGTAATACTAGAACGTTTGAAAAATGCAGTGGATAACACGATAAGGGATGAGCAGGCGGGCTTCAGACAGAATAGATCATGCATTGACCCGATAGCCACACTGTGGAAAATTGTGGAGTAAACATTGGAATGGAATTCGAGTTTGTACATCAATTTCGTTGATTGTGAAAAGGCTTTCGACAGTTTGGACAGAGATATACTCTGGAAACTACTGAGACACTATGGAATTCCTCAAAAACTCACAAACATAATTAGACAGACGTATTATAGTATGCGATGTAGAGTTATACACGAAGAACAACTCACAACAAGTCGGTTTGAAGATCCATCAGGAAAAGACACAAATAATTAGGGTCAATGTAGCAAACACAAAACCAATCAGGCTGAGAGGAACGCCATTGCAAAAGGTAGAGGTATTTACATACCTAGGAAGTAACATCAACAAAGAATGAAAGGCAGACGAGGATATAAAAACAAGGATACACTGAACAAAAGTTGCATTCGAAATGTTGAAATCCATGTGGAACTCCTGGGAAATAGGAAGGAAGTCAAAATTTAGGATTTTCAATTCAAATGTGCAGTCAGTCCTGCTTTGTGGATCGGAAACCTGGAAGATGGTCAAAGGCAATGACAGGAGACTACAAGGTTTGGTCAACAGAGGCCTGAAAATGATTCTTGGTATAAAATGGTTTGACAAAGTTACAAACGACAGACTGTAGGCGAGAACGGGACAAGGTAAATTAGAACGAGACATCTTAGGAAGAAAGTAGAGATAGATGAGTCATGCATTAAGAAAGCCCCAGGCTAGTATCACCAAGTAATTGATGTCATGGAACCCCCAAGGCAAGAAGAGGCAAATGCAGACCAAGGAAATTGGACGCGAGATCTGTAGGCGAGTGTAAAGAAAACAGGAAAAAGCTGGAAGCAAGTGGAAAAGATTTCACAGGACAGAGCTGCTTGTCGAGGGTTGGTTGATGGTCTATGCACCCCTGGGTGATAGAAGATGGAAGTGTATATATATATCGATAATTATGAGGGGTAGCTGTACATGATTATATCGTCGATGCAAAATCTGCGAGTTGAGTATTCCAAACTACCTAATTGTAGGAAATCAGGTCGCACAGGTCAATTAAGAGGATTCAGATGCAGTTGTGCAGATAGAAGGCCTCAAGTTGAAGCCGGCCTCGCTGAAGTAGTGATCAATCTTGAAACTGTACAAGTAGATGGGGACGACACGGGAGGAGTGTGTACGGAGTCTGGTCTCAAGTTAAAGCCTCCATTGGGACCAGACTCTGCGGAGGGAGTGAATGGATAAATTAACAAAGGCCAATCAACGTGAGATATCCTGATTGCCGCGTGCGTCGGAGAACTGCCTGTTGCCCAGGTAGACGGTCCTAGTTGACTACAACAGATTTGTCGTTCACCGTGATGCTCAACACTGGGACCCACTGCTAAGATTTTCCTTTTTCACCTTCGATGAAGAAGTGTGCTATAATAAGGTAGACAGTCGTACTTACAGTGCCTCCAGGGGGCCTATCATTGCTTGAGAATCGTAGCCTGGTATGTAGTCATAGTTGCAGGCAAGATCGGTAACCAGGGAGTCGTCGACAAAGTTATCTGGGTTGTGTGCAGAAGATGGTGCGAGGATCTATTACATGGAGCAGCAGAAACGCCTAGAGGCGAGGACGCAGTCCTGTCGAACACCGGGTGATGGCAGAGACCTCGTTTGTGGTTGGGGGGAGGGGTAGGGGGAGGAAATAGGGGATGGGTGGATGGACGCCACTGGGACGTTGAAAGAGATCGGAGCTAAGAGCTTTTAGCGGGGTATGTCGCTTTGTTATTGCGTTATAGGTCTTTCTCAGCGTTGTCGTCTATGGTGGTGTAGTGGTGATCAATGTCCTTCCTATGACCAAAGACTGCCTTTAGCAAATTCGTGACCATGGGTCAGGTAGATTTAGGGTCAACCGGAATCGTGTCCAGGAAGAAAAAAATGTTCTGAATGAATGCGTCACATTAGCCTGCCTGATTAGTGTTGGTTTATGGATATTCCATGTCGTATTTGGAAACTGATATATTCTTTTTGTGGTACATTGGAAAGATAGGCACGCTAACGACAAGGAGAAGGGGATCATTGCTGGCAGGTACATCGGGCTCACAATGCATCCTGTAAGATATGATAAGACCCGGGTTCTAATGACGATGCGATCCAGCTGCTTTAGGGTCCTGTGATCGTTTGAAATCCACGTGAACCAGTGGGATACTTTTCATCTCAGTCTAGGTCCTGTGCGCCTGATGCCAAAAAATGCACAGAGGAAGTCATCTTGAAATCTTTTTATGTGGTATCGGAACTGGGGAGGGGTAGAAGTGGTGGTCGTAAAGAGACATTATTAAGTGATTACCACAGGCGTAAATGAAGATGAAAAGAGATGGCTGCAACTGCGAGCCAGCGCGCGCGTTAAACTTCAGTTACGCTACGAACTCTCTGCTGACCTTTCTGAGTCAGCGTAGCATCCAGGTTTTTCCCAGGTACCGATAGCGATCTCGAATGACAACCCCGATCACCGTTGATTACAAGCCAGTGAAAACAGATAGAGCGGCCACCTGGAATGTGCTCACCCTGAGAAACACTGAATATCCAACATCTCTGACCCAAGTCATGTGTGTGCTCGACATAATCACAACGAGGTACCACCGAGGACATAATTCCAGGCTACCGACACTTCAAACCAACAGATACCTTTCCATCGTCCACCACTATATTTCTAAGAGGACATATGCTCTTGTCCTGTCCTTGCATTTGATCATTTACTCGTATTTGTAGTGTTATTTCTCGTCTAATTTGCTCATTAGAATAGCTTTAGTTTTTCTTGGTTTAGTACAGTTTAATTCATGAATCATCGTATTAAAGTTCATTCTGTAAGAAGATTATGAACCATTTATTTACAGAAAAGAAGGAGAGTTATGCTACAGGAGGAAAGAGACGAAAGGCGAAGGTAAAGGAAAATGTGAAGTCCTGGAACGTCTCCATACACTTCTTGGAAAACCCTTGAACAAGTATTTCGACACGTTCCATTGTTGAACCTAAAGCTGATACAAGTATGTCAGAATCCGATTATTTTATTTTATTTCTAAAACGTCTGCATTTTGTATCTGCTGTCTTCTCTATTCCCGTTCATGATATCAATCATCGAAGCAGGAACGTTGATTCCACCAAAGGAAAACAAAACCTGAAACCGTTAATGTTTTTAAGAGTGATAAGAAATATGCTGAAATGTGTTGCAAATGTCCACTTCTCACAATATCCGGAACAAAAAAAAATTAATTTGTTTTGATCCGTGTAATAAGTTGTATTTACTGTCTATGTTATTGTCAACATTTATCAATAAAACGACCACACATACACGTTACTGGCTTCCAGCGGTCCATTGTTTGACTGTTCATATTATCGATTTAACAATAGGCTGTGATTTAATACATTAAAACCCATATTATTTGTTTAACTATCACATATCTGTAGCAGCGAATGTCTTTCATTTACTGGAAAGCTGTTTCTCCCTTGGCTGTTCTGTTATTTGCGTCAAAGTATTTACATTTCCTAAACGATCGTTTACTTTAAATTAAAATTGTTTATTTCAATTAGTTGTGTTAATATTTTGTAACACTTGTAGGTGTAATCGTTTTCATTTGAAATCATTTGAAGGTCGGTTGAGTGCTGTTAAAAGAAGCTGGACTTCCATATATTACCAGACACCGAATGTGGAGCTTAGAATATAACATGGTTACCTGTGAGGTATGTCATGGTAAGAGTATTGGAGCGGACTTTCCATTCAATAGAAAGTATCAAACCACTAACAAGACTTAAATGCACCGCAGTAAAGACAGACCAATGATAAAATACCAGAAGAAACTAGTTGTTCTAACTGGCAAACATCTTCCCATTCCAGTAATGGGAGTAATGTAATTGTACGTACTTTAAGGTGCCAGTTGATACACATAAATGGTAGTGAAGACTTGTAGACGTAACGAGAACAAAGCTGAGAATGTGTAACTGTAAAACAGATTGTAAAATTGTTCCTGGAGGTTTGTAGTTGTTTAAGAATGCCCACAATGAGTAGGTTACTCTTTTGTGCGCTCTGAAATGGACGTTAAGTGGCGGTTTGCAGTAGCTTTCTTTACATCCCGATCCTGCTGATGAAGGTGCACGGGGTCCTACTAGTGGTTGTGCTATGTATGGCTTCATTTGGGTGTCATTCACTACTTCGGTGATCACGTCGATCTCTCACCTTGTTAGCCAGGCTGCAACGAAAACAACCCGTTTCCAGAAAGGGCTACTAGGAAGCCATGGCGAGGGTCTTGGTCAGTGTGTTCTGCCTGACCCTGACTAACATGTCTGATCAGTACATTTTGCAAGACGAGACGTTACTCTTCCTCCCCACGAATTTTTAGTCAATTATACAATTAAGAGCACAAGTACAAAAACACAAAATTAACAAAGGAAATAATATGCATATTTGTTTATTTATAAATAAGTACATAATAATTACAATGGAATGCTACAATATTGTGTTCTAGATTTATTGAAACAAGTAGACAAAACTATGAGAGTATTTATTAATCATATAAATCAGAGCACCAAGCAACATGACTACACTAAACACGATATATTAAAATAGTCAAAACAAAAATTATCTAAATTAATTAAAATCTATGTCACGTAGGAACGAAAACCAAAAACGAATAACACAAGATTTATTAAAGTATGTAAACATAATTACCAATATTTAAAACACACGTGTACCAAGCTTCACAGACAAGGATATGATGAAGTGAATGTCTTGAACATGATTCACACATACAAACGGTCGCCTCAACACATCAAGGTTTCAACAGTAGGGAGTGTAACATTTTGTTGATTTTGATGAAGCCTGTTATGTTTTCTCATAGCTTATTAGCTTAATTTTACATCCCTCGAGAGTGGCTATCATTATTTATATATACTAGTTAGCAACCGTCTATCAAACTAAAGCAGCCAGTGGTAACTATGGAGGTGAAACAATAGCAGAAATACAAGTAAACCCATTAAAAGTAATCTCATTAAGATGGATTAATACAATAAGCCTTCAATATAAGTCACTATTACCCGTAACGTATCCGTTGTTCAGGATTTATTTCGAAATCTGTTGTTTCCTAATCCGGTACTGTGTCATGTTGAAAGGGATGATTAAGGGGAAAAACGTTATCCTTGCAGATAACGTGGGTAAGTACGTTTGATGTAGTATATTGTGAGTTACACAGATGAGGGTAGAGGTGGAGAGACAGAAAGAGAGAGAGAGAGAATAACAGACAGAGAGTAAGAGAGTGTGTCTAAGTGTCACGTTTGACATAAATTGATCTTAGTTTTTGATAAAATGTTTTTATCTTTACATTTCTGCCTCAGCGTTGTAAGAGTTGCATTCGTTTGTTTGGCGCTTTCATTTTGTTGTGCTCTTGCGCCGTCCTCGTATGACAGATCCCAGAAACTAAAACGGTTTTCATTTTTCCAATTTATGTTGCCATTTACAGAATTCTCTTTTTCATTCTCTCTACTGTAATTCGACGTGTCTTTGTCGTGTTCTTTTCCATACCAAATTTTCTTCATGTAGTATCAAGCCCAGAACAATATTAGAAAGATAGAAAAGGAAAGGGACCTATGGGTTATAATAGATTATACAGGTAAGGTGAATAAGCAAGTCCATGCAGCAGTGCAAAAGGCAAAGCAATGTTACGTATGATAAAAAGAAATATCAAACAGAGGAGCAAGGAAGTGATAGTCAAACTATATAAAGTATTAGTTAGACCTAGATTGGCGTATTGTGTACAGGTGTGGAGTCCTTATCATAGATGGATTATAAACATGATGGAAAGGATAGGAAAAAGACCGACACAGCTGATAGTCGGGTTCTAGAATGACAGTTATGAGGAACGACTCAGAAAAACCGGCCTACAGTGTTTAGAAGAGAGACGAATTCGTGGTGACTATTAGGTATTAACAGGTTTATAAGATGATCAGAGGAACGGATAAATTAGATTATAACAAGTTTTCCAATACAACCACCTACAAGAACAAGAGGTAATAGCTACAAATGAACTAAAGAAAGGTCCATATTAGATATTAGAAACTACTTTTTTAGTCTAAGAGTGGTGAATGCTTAGAATGCATTGCCACATTAAGTAGTGGAGGCAGAGACAATTAATGCCTTTAAGAATAAATTGGATGCGCATAGCTTTTAGAGCAAGGTAATGCAAATGAAACTGGTTATATATAGACCTGCATAGTCTTCTAAACCAGTATAAAGACGTTAAGTTAAGTTAGTTGTTAGTGCCAACGTTTTTTTTAAATTTTCACCACGTGCATCTACGTCATCAGCGAAAGAAAGTTTGTGATCATCAATTGTCTTGTAGTTATAGTGTCCAATCAATGGGCTGTAGGGTAGATAAAGAGAGAGAGAGAGAGAGAGAGAGAGAGAGAGAGAGAGTGAGATAGGAGGAACTTTTTAGTATTCCTGGAGTGCAGTGAAGTCAAATCTTAGCAACAGAACAGAACAGTTTGAATGATATCAGACGTCATTGTCACATTCCTATTTTGAAATGCTCAGAAATCAAACTATTTTTCGTAACTTTTCATTTCTAATTCATTTTTCTTTAATTTATATTTATGTACCCAATTGCCGCCTATTCTCTAATATTTTGCCATTTGAGGCTTTTTCTGTTACAGAATGCTAGTATGTCCACTGTTATTCGTAGTCCTATTTTGTACAATTTGCTGTTCCAGTACAGAGCTATCTTTATCTATCAAAACCTCGCGGAACGTATTTGTCAATGTTTCTAGTTAAATATTATTCTCTTCAATTATGTTATGTAAATAAATTGAATAAAAATACAAAATTAATAAATATATTTATAACAGTTCAATTTGTTTAAATTATATGTTCTGCTGTCACAGGCTCTTTGCCTTCTTACTGTGATCGTAGTTTTAATAATTTTAATTAATTGTTCTTTAAATTGTAATTCCATGTCAAAAAGCAACAGAGGACTGGAATCTGCTGAAAGATACAGCTGGAATTGGTTGCAACATTGAACTGAAGTTATTTGCAACATAAAGCAACATAAAACTTGAATTGTTTGCAAAATAAGGTTGGACTTGGTTGCAACAGTGAACTGAAATTGTTAAAAAAAATGTAAGACTTTTTCTTCTTCTTCTTCTTCGTACGCTGTATAATGTCAACCTGTATTTTTTCGAAAAAAGCAGCGGTCATCCTGAGGCTGTCGACACTGCCATAGAGCTTGTCTCGTGTTGTCACTGGTGATGGCCACAGGTGCTTTTTCTGGTCCTCGTATTTCGGGCAGTTTTGCAGCAGATGTTCAGCGGTCATTTTTCAGGTACCACAACTGCATTCGTCAGTGCCACCTATCTTCAGCTTATTGAATAGGTGGTACCTCAGTCTGTTGTGGCCTGTGCGGAGTCTGCAGACCACGACTTGCTCTCTTCTGTTCAACTGGTAATAGGCATCATTTTTTGTGTAGCCAGTATGTTCTGTTCCCCATTTGGCCATGTATCTGGCTCTAATGAGCCTTTTTGACTCTTCGTAGGTCACACTAGAGTCCGGTTGTGGTAGTCTTGCACCTTCTTTTGCCAGTCTGTCTGCCTCCTCGTTGCCTTGGATGTTATAGTGGGATGGAACCCACTGTACCACTACTCTTTATGGTGCGGTCTGCTGGAATAGTTGACAGAGTACTGCTCTTAAATCATTAAGTTAAGTATTTTTCTGGCTTTTTAGTGCTGTGACTACGGCCAGGGCATCTGTGAACAGGACTATCTGGCTTTCATTTATTTCGCCTGTCAGCATTGCTTCTACTGCAGCCCTCAGTGCCTCTGCCTCCGCTGTGAAATTGCTTGAGTATTTTCCAGTTGCCACTGACAGTATTATTTTTCTACCATTTGGTAGGCTCAGGAATACCCCTGCCCCTCCATTATGTGTTGTGTTTGTTACAGAACCGTCGGTATATGTATGGGTCCAGTCCATGCTTGGGTAGTTTTTCGTTATGTACCTAAGGGTTATGTCTCTTCTTTCTTTTTCAGTCTGGCTGTTCTTGTTTCCAATACCTGGTATATTTTCTGCCACTACCGGAAATATATGCTGCTTCCAGGTTGGTTTGCCTACAGTAGGGATGGGCTTTGGTGTTGTTAATGTTTTTATAGGGTCTTCGCTCATCTTTGCTTTGGCTATTTCTGCAAAGTTTCTCCGCTTTAGTTTCCCATTACCAAATCTATTTAGTCTCTGGTGCATTGGATGGTCTGTCAGTCTTCTTAGTTATTCTGCTTGCAGCTGGGCTCTGCAGTCTCTTCTGTCGGTCATGGATTGCAGATTTGTAATCTCTTCAAGTTCTACAATTGGCGTTGACTTCATGCCTCCTGTTATAACTCTCATGGCTTGGTTTTGAAGTTTGCTAATTTTATCAAAATTCGCCTTTGCTGCTGTTGCCCATGCCGCAATGCCATACTCGAGAACTGGTCTCACTCTTCCAGTGTACAGTTTCTTTAGTATACTTTCGTCTGCTCCCCAGCTTGTGCCAGCAAGTTTCCTCATGATTGCCATTCTTGGTCTGGCTCCTCATTCGGTTTGTCTCGATCTGACTTTTGCATGTGACTCCCAGGTAGGTTGGGTTATCGTTTGGCCGCAGATATTTGCCGTTAAGACTTATTTTGGTGTTTTGGGGTTTGTTTGAAAGCGAGAATATCGTACATATAGTTTTTTCCTCATTTTTTTTGACCAGCCATGTGTTCGCCCACTCCTCCAGCCTGCTGCATCCGATTTCTTACTATGGTGAGATTTTTTTCAGAGGTCCACATAGCCATATCGTCTGCAAACATGGAGCTGTGGACTCTTCGTGGTATATTCTCTGTGATGTTATTTATATACACCAGGAAATGTGTGGGTGACAGTACTCCTCACTGGGGTACTCCCTGCTCAAGTGTCACCTTTTTTCTTATCTGCCCTTGTACTTGAACTCTGGCTGTTCTGTTTTTGAGGTAGTGGCTAATCGATCTGTACATTTTCCCACAAACTTCACTTCTTCGTAGCTTGACTTTAAGTGCCTCTTTCCACACCTTGTCGAATGCCTTCTCTAAATCCACCCAAACCGCTACTGTGTGTTTTTTCTCCTGGTAAGCATCCTCTATTTCCTCTATAAATAAGACTGAAATTGTTTGCAACAAAAAACTGGAATTGGATGTAACATAAAGCAATATAAGACTGTAGTGATTTGATGTATACAAGAACATAAAGTTAGAATTGGTTGCAACTTGAAGCAACAAAAGATTGGAATTACTTTAAACGTAGAACTGAAATTCATTGCAACATAAAGCAACACAGGACTGAAATTGGTTGGGACATTACATTTGAATAAGTTGTAACATAATTTGGCAGAAGACTGGAATTGGTTGCAATATTAGATTAAAATTATTTGCAATAGAAGACTGAAATTGGTTGCTAAAAAAAAGGCAGCATACGACTGGAATTTGTTGGAACATAACGAGACATATGACTGAAATTGGTTGAACCACAAGGCTTAAATTGGTTGCAACATGCGACCGTAATTGGTTGTAACATAATACTGGAACATAAGACCGTATTTGGTTGCAAAATAAAGCAAAAACACTGGAACTTGCTGCAACTGTGACAATGTATTGATAACTATTTTGGCCTGTCTTCTTAAGTACTGATAATAAAAATACCTTTCATTTATTTTTCTTCTGTTAGTTGCTTTTCAGACTCCCATTTGCTCTCTTTGTTACATGGTTTCTTTGATCCGGTTATGTTTTTGAGTTAATTTCATAAAGCAACAACCACAAAGTCAGGTCAGTAGTCTAATTTTTAAAAATACCAACAAATATAGAAACATCGCTGGATAAAGACGATTTATATCTGAAAGGTAATAGAGCTAATAATACATCAAACAATTTATTGTAAAAGTATATCATTACTAAAAGTAGACATTGTTAGAAATTATTTATGACGTGGCGGTAATCACTTTGTTTTCCCACATTTTTCAGGACATCCGTAACTGCCAGCCTATCGGATGGGTCTTTTTTGAGCAGGCTCATCATCCAGTACCTGGTTTTAAATAAATAAATAGAAGTTTTACAAAAAACAATTGATTACTGTGTCAAGAGTGATAGTAAATTTGATCATGTACATTAATGTGAGTAATGAACTTTCAGATACTATTATATATCGTCTGCAAATAGTGTCCACTATAAAAATGCACCAATTTTGAAAAACCCTTTATTACTTCTCTCAACTACGAGGAGCCTGATAAATGCCCTATTTCTTCCTACATTGTGTTACCAATGTCAATCTTGGTCCTTACTAGAAACACATAAGAGTAAGATCCAAAGCTGTGAGATGCATTGTGTGAGAAGTGCAGCCGGAAAGACAATCCGTGACCAAATCCGAACACCACACTAAGGTAGATAGTGGAGACAAACCCAGTCAGTAACTACTCGTATGTTGAAACACAACAAATCAAGTGGTTTGGTCATTTAGTCAGCATGCATCATGACCAGCCTGTAGAATCTTATGCACGTTTCCGGTCCACAAGCAAAGGGAAGACCTCGACGTGGGTGGATCGAGTGTGCCTCTGGCACTCTCAGGAAGTTACACCTAACGACGGCACAAGACTCTGCTTGGCGATAACAAGAAATCTACCACTCACGCCTCTCTGCAACCAGAATTGTAAGGGCAGTGGGACAAAAAAAAAAGAAAGAAGAAGGATGAAGATTCTTGGAATGAGTATATGATTCTAATGTCCTTTTTTTTGTTCGTTTTTGTTTACAGTTAATGAACACGGTGTCAATACGGCTGATGGAAGTGACTATCCATTAATCATGTCACAAAGCAATTCATGTACACTTGCGATATTGATTAATGTTGCTGTTTATTTCCATTGAGGGGTTTGCCAGATTCATTAACAACTACCTGCAGTCGCTTCTCGTAACGTTCTTGATACACAGAATTAGTGTTTACGTTTTCTTATCCTTTCTAGCTCTGTACTGAGAATAAGAATCCGGACGAACAAGCCAATAATGTGAATGTTATGGTACATCTCGTATTATAGAAGATCATTAATCAAGTAATGAATTGGTTTTTGAGTTTGGAATTGGAAATAAAATGGCAAATGGTTCATAGAACCGAGTTCATTCCACCTGAGCTCCTCCATATGTGCTCGTCTTTTCTATTGCTGAAAGTAGAGAGGACAGCACGAACTACGAGGCGGCTCCAAAATCTGTTGTTGACTTTGTTAGGTACCCACATACAGCTGGGTCGACTGGAAGAAGCGGCCATATCATGGAAACGATAGGACATGCTCGATCTGCCAAACTCAGCACAACGTGATTAGAACCTGATACGTTGTGATTGTAAACCAAGCTCACTACGTATCTATATCATTTAACACGTCTGTTTTTAACTTTACGCTAGCCATGACATTACTTTAGTCCGAAGGATTCCAGTTTCTTCTTTGGTTATTGTTTCTGCATATATGCTGTTCGTATCAGGGAAAAGTATGCATTATTGTCTCACTCACTTTTGCACTACGAAACAGTCTGCCATTTCACTATCTTTTCTGACCGTTGCCTCTGATTCCAGATAGTGTTTCGATTAGATGAATCAGTTGGGGCAGACGTCCCTGTGCAGGTCCTCGATGGACAAATCTGATGTTTGACTGGTCTATGAATTTAAAAGTGGGTGGTGAGGAAATAGATCAGGTCACACATTTTGAATATCTGGGCTCCAGAATTGACGAAAATGGCGACTGCTCGAAAGAAATCAGAAGAAGACTAGCTATGGCAATGTAGAGACTGAACAGCCTGAAGAAATTATGGCAGGACACCAACAAAAAGATAAAAGTAAGAGTCTTGAGAGCGTGTTTTTTTCCTGGGGCAGCTTATGGTTGTGAATCATGGACGATTATCAAAACTTCTAGACAAAGAATCGAATCCTTCGAGTCAAAATGTTACAGAAAGATCTTCAGAATACCATGGACAGAGAAAAAAAACCAAAAGCAGACATTCGGCAAGAGTTGAGCATAGAAGAGAACTGGTTTATCAATTCCATTTTGGCTAGAAAATGCAAGTACTTTGGTCACATCAAGAGACACAATGGTCTTGAGAGAATGGTGATGGAAGGTATGGTGCCAGGCAAAAGAGGAAGGGGTAGACCAAGAAGACGATGGCACCAAGATATCCAGGAATGCCTGAGTATGACTGTGATAGAGGCTGGTGTTTTGGCAAAGGAACGATTTTCTTTCAGACAGACTGTGATGGGAGCGACGTTCTACAAAAGACATGCTACATGATGATGAATTTAAAAAGCAAGTGTTTAAGACTATAATGTGTTCCTTACATATCTCAATGATATTTCTTATGTTATGGATATAATTCCTCGTGTTTCTTCTATATCGGAAAACGGTCTGTGTCCCATTTGCTTCGTCGTTTAGTTTTCTTTCTATCCGATTCAATCTGATCTGTAGAAATAGTCTGCTATGATGACTTATCAAAATAATGGATCGGTAGGTAGTACATCGCTTCAGTTCACATTTTTATAGGAAGTGGACTATAAACATCTTTTTCCTTCTTTGTGCCATATACCGATGTTCCAGCTCTTACTTAGTACAATAAATGCTGCCACTTGGCTTCCGTTTTTTTCTTTCATAATTGATTTATTGGCATCCTTTCAGTCTCGAAAGACAACCACCTTCACACTAGAGAGGTAGGTCTTTGTCAGTTCTTACCACTGGTTTCGCTGTACACGTTTGGAGATTGCATCTTGGCTTCCCCTGTTTGTAGGCCAGTTAGGAACTCATCAGTTATGTCTGGTCATGATAGTTTTGTTCGTTTAGAAGAGAGTGTTTGTGTTGCACATTAGAAGCAGACGAGTGAAGGGTGACGACTCCGACCTGAAGCCTTTTCATAACCTCGTTTATAATTGAGGTCTTGCGAACATCATTTACTCATTGAAGATTTATGTTATACTTGTGCTCATGGAGCACACGGTACATCAGTCTTAACTGTACACTTCTTTGCTGTTGTCCAATCATAAAGTCTTTCATATAGTGGTTCGTTATATCATAGCATTCTGGTGAATTTGCTTCATTCTAGCTTTATGATTATAGAGCAGACTTTATCCATTGGGTCTGTCAACTGTTTTTTTTCCGATTCATTCGTTTTTCTTCTCAAGTTGACTCTTCTTTCTGTGTCTTTATAAGTTTATTTTTAGAACTCATTCCGCTTCTCAAAAATATCCTTGCTCTGTGTCAGTGCAGTGTTTTCTTTAATTCTTCGTTAATTATGTGGAATTACGTTTTAAACGTATTTGTCAGTTTTCAAATTTCCTTGAACGCATCTTATTCATTTCCTGCCTTTGTAACTCTTCTTTCTTATTACGCATGTCCAATTTGTGTTGTTGCTTTTCCGTCCAATTCTCTTATCATTTCTAGTGAACTATTTCTATATTCCGTTATGTAATGTTCTGTCCCATATTGTTTTAGAATATTGAAACTCAAAGTCACACTGCGCAGGGCACCAAGGAATTCACCTATCTCGGTAGCATGATATCATCCGATGGTCACAGCGGTCCCGATTTGTCAAGGCAGTTCAGATTAGCTGCGTCTGCTATGCACGGCTCCCGACTTGTTATGGCAAGATCTCCCTTGGGACACAAATCCGCATTTAACAGTCTTGCGTGGTCCCAGTCCTGCTTTACGGCTTTAAAACCTGGATATTGCTTAAACATTACAAGTCGAGACTTGAAGCCTTCCACGAGTGTAACCAGCGGACTCGACATGCGGAGACATGACTACATCGTTGAAGCCTCTGCTAATACAGGCATCCAACCAATCTCAGAAACAATTGACCGACGCCGAGTTTCTTTGTTCGGTCAAGTTGAACAGCTGGACCAGGAAAACCCTGCCCACAAGATACTACACAAGTCGTTCCTCAGCGCCGAAAGTCTTCCCCCGACCGGCTAGAGGAGCAGAAGTGTTCGTCTCCGCTTAGTATGGCTCAAGCAAATATCAACCTCCTACTCCGCTCGGGAACCAAACAACAGCTGTGGGTCATCGGTGTGACCGACCGACGCAACGGCCTAGGCGAACATTATTATTATTATTATTATTATTATTCCCGGAACTCCAATTACAAGACAATATATTTTCCTGGAAATTTGAATTTGAAATTATCCTTAGCTGAAATTATGCCTGAATCGTTTTTGTTGTGTGAAATAATTGTGATTTTTCTGTTCTATCCTAGGTGCTCTATAATTTGCCAATGAGATAAACATTTACATTTCCAGTATAGCAAGTTCAGCGGGGCACATGTCTTCCTGCGATGCCATATGAATCTGGAATTTTTTCTCTCTCACTTATCTGCTGTAAATCTTGTGGCTTGAAGCTGTCGTAATAGTAGTATTGGTCTTGTTTTTTTTCCAGTTGTTTGTCTCATCTTGGTGTCAGCGAGTAGCTGTTGATGATCTGATCAACGAGGTTTTGTTTTCCTGATCACCCTTCTGTTTTTGTCATCCTGTGAAGTTCGTGTATTGAGTTTATGCAAATAAACTGATGAAGAACAATAGCTACATTACCAGCTAGTTCAAACTATTCCAGGTGACCACCAGTCAGAAAAATCTGAACAGTTTAAGGTCAGCTTCAACCATAGATTGTGAGACCAGAAGTAAGCTTCCATATTATGTGTCCGATTTGTTTGTGGATATTACATGCGGGAATTAAAAACCAGCAACTTTTTCTTCAAACTCTTTTTCTGACAATTTCAATGAAATACGAGGTCATCCCAACTGTTAAAGACATTTCAAGATTCCAAACGTCCTTGTCTGTCAGAGCAAAGCATCAAATGGCTTCACAAAGTTACAAAAGCAAGGCGCATTTGGCAGAAGCAATGCACAGAACAGTCAAGTACTGAAGTTTTAAAATTTGTTGCTGGACTGAATCGGATCGAGATGCTAAGTAGCGATCTACGAACCAAAGCTGACTGCTAGCGTCAGGGCCAGCGAACCAGAACTGACTGCTAGCGTCAGGGCCAGCGAACCAGAACTGCCAAACCCTTACTTCACCTCTACGTGATGATCCTAGATAACAGCCTGCATCAGGTCAGACAAGCTAAGGAGAAGAGATGGATGACGGAAGGCTAACACAGTAAAACAAAAGTACCACGCTGAAATCACTTATATTGGACGGAAAGGGGAGATATAGCAGGAACACTGTAAACAACGATATAACGTATTCCTTTCTCCGGAGTGCATCATGCTACTTGCAAAGCCCTTTACATGGATTGATGGTCGGAGTTTGAGAACGAACGACGAAAACGTAGAAGAAGTAGCGAATAATAATGCAGAATGAAACATACCTGACAATTGGAGACAGTTCCGTGTGTTCCTTAGCATCTTTGTAAAGATCAACGTTGCCTTCTTTGGGTCTTTTTTCGAAAACCAAGGTCCACAGCACTACACCAAGACAGTAGGAATCCAGCTAAAGTAGAAGAATATTGGTAAAATCAGTGTAAGGATGGCACTGAGAGATTGATATGTTATAAACATGAATATGTGTAGTAGAAACGTTAAGTAATGACTGACTATAGGATTAAGGTACCTTAAATTGGTAACTCGCTATTTATGTGGTTTTTTTTGTGGCCTTGTCATTTCACTTTTCGTGTTGCGAAAGCTTTTTAACCTTCATGTGGCTCTTCAGAGGACATCTCCACTTGGATCGTTCTGTAACTTCGGCCTTCCAGGATGTCGGAGCCATTTCCAGAACATTCCTGTCTTTGAATCTCAGGTGCCATTGGTCGATAGATCATTGGAGATAGAACCAACTTTTATGCTCGAACATGACCAAGACATTGTAGTATTCACAGCCATCGGACGGTCCGTGGATTTAGTTAACCGGGGAGAGAATCACCTCTGCATGTGTCACTTTGTTTCCCCATAAGTTATCTTGGATAAACCAGAGACCGTAGATAGATGAGAAATTCCTTTTTTTACATTTATATAAGTACATTGTTGTTATAAATGGCCAACAGTATTTCCCATGTCGATAAACTACAATTTTGCATTGTAGATGGTTTTAAAGGAAATGTAACTGAAGTTCATTATTTGGCTTGGCTTTGTTCGTTTTCAATCTCCCGCTACCAAACCATGAAAGGGCTTAAGTAGCAGAATATAGTCCAGAGAACGGAATGCGTTGTGTCGTAGTTTACAGCTTGACTGTGATATTTGCACTTTTCGGTCCAACACATCCAACTTCAGCAATCATTTTTTGAGTACCGGGTTAGCATTCCCTCTTCGATCTCTTCTCCTTAGCCAGTCTGCCCTGCTGCAGCCTGTTATCCAGGATCACCGCGTGGAGG